>NC_051165.1:178327850-178722850 GCF_013339725.1 Rhipicephalus microplus | reverse complement strand
CGCCACTGTAAAAACAGTATTCCATACAGCCAGGCTCACCGGTTTAAGCGAATCTGCTCTAGAGACGCTGACTTTGACACGAGCTCACAGAGGCTAAAACTTATGCTCGAGAAACAAAAATACCCCCCACATGTAATTAATGACGCTGTTCAAAAAGCGAGAAAACTAAAGCGTGAAGACTTACTTATGAAGCGACCACCGCAAGAAGACCCACAACGAACAAACCTCTGCTTGACTTACAGCACAAACTTCCACAATGTAAACAAAATCCTTAAACGACATTACAACATTCTGGAACAAAGTGAACGTCTGAAACGCGCATTTCCATCTGCTCCAGACGTCGTTTACCGACGACCACGTAACCTCAAAGACACACTTGTCCACTCTCAAATTAACACATCACCCCCCAATAATTCATGCCGACCTTGTTTAAAGCCACGATGTCTTGTATGTAAGGTGATGCGAGAAACACTCAAAGCAACCAGCACACAATCCAAGTTTTAGATTAACATACGAGGAAACATAACATGCGATTCCTCTAATGTGGTATATCTACTCGAATGCAACGTGCGTGGTATGCAGTACATCGGACAAACAGAAACACCATTTAGGATTCGCTTCAATAATCACAGAGCCCATGCGAAATCAGCCCCAACTCTACCTCTATCAAAACATCTCAATCTTCCCGACCATGCATTCGACAAACTATCAGTAACGCTCTTAGAGACGGGATTTAAATCAAATCGAGAACGTGAACAACGAGAGTCATACCTTATCCACCGATTTAACACCCTCGATAGAGGAATAAATGAGAATCCTGGAGGAGGAGGAGGTAAGTTTATTTACAGAAAGGCAGAGAGGTCGGCCTGAGCGAAAAAAAAAAAGAATCCCGGAACACTTGCAGCAATTAAAGCAATAGAAAACAATAACGGCAATAATGAAAATAGTAACTGAGTTCACGGCACTGCAGCTGCGAAGGGCACTGGACAACTCAAAACGATTCCAAGTGTAACTAATCTTCCTAAGTGCAGCTGTCGTCTGTTTTCTGTTTTATTTTACTACCCAATCAATTGTGCCATGCCTAACAGCAACCCTGTGCACAGCCGGAGGTCCCCACTGCACGCGTAATCCAGAAGCGGGCAAGAAATTCGCATTGCGCCCGCTTACCAGCCTCTGCCGCAATACGCGGAACCCCTCTTTCTACGACGAAATGTTGACAGGGCTCCGAGTAGTTAAAGGCTTAGAACTTCCTAAAAAACTTAGAAGTGTGGCAGCTTGGGCTAGTTGGTATGGCATGACGATAGTTATAGCGCGAGAACAAAACGACGACACAGAGACAAGAAGGACGATTCGTGTCCTTCTCGTCTCTGTGTCGTCGTTTTGTTCTCGCGCTATAACTATCGTCATTCCTAAAAAAGCTCTTTTTTGCCCCACACCGAACCGCCAGTGCCAGGAGGCGCCGTCTGGACGGGAAGAATGCGTTAGTGAAAGAAAGCATACACAAGACCGCTGACATCAGAAAGGTGAAGGGGAGAAAGGGGAGAGAGATGAAGTGGAAGTGGAAGGAAGAGTGGAAGGGGGGCGCCCGAGGGGAGTCCACCTTATATTCTTTTTTTCTCTTTTTTCTTTTCCCTTCTTTTTCTTCTTTTTTCTGTCTTTTTTTCTCTTTCCTTTCCCTCTGATTTGAGATTGTATAAAGCTGAGCACCAACAAACTGTACCTTTAATCCTGATGAAGGCCAGACTCTAGGCCGAAACGTCGAAATAAACCACGTTGTGACCGCTCACGGAGGATCTACTGGACTATATGCAACGCTACGGCCACTCAACCACCATGCCTGCCTATATATATATATATATATATATATATATATATATATATATATATATATATATATATATATATATATATATATATATATATATATATATATATATATATATATATAAGGGAAAGAAGTGTATACTCAAGGGCTCATTTTTCCTTGTTTTGACACAATATTAATGAGATCTAACAGACAGTAATGTCAAGGAATGTACAGGGGAAGTTATTAGAACCAATGGAATGTAAATAAGAAGAAAGAAAAGTGGATGAAAAAATAACCAGCCATGAGCAGGATGGTTCTAATAACTGGTTCTAATAATGGTTTTAATAACTTCCCCTGTACATTCCTTGGCATTGCTGTCTGTTAGATTTCATTATATATATATATATATATATATATATAAGGGAAAGAAGTGTATACCTAAGGGCTCGTTTTTCCGTGTTTTTAACACAATAATAATGAGATATAACAGACAGTAATGCCAAGGAATGTACAGGGGAAGTTATTAACATTAATGGAATGTAAATAAGAAAAAATTACCAACTGTAAGCAGGAAACGAACCTACGACCTTCGAATTACGCGTTCGATGCTATATATATATATATATATATATATATATATATATATATATATATATATATATATATATATATATATATATATATATATATAAGACACTCAGCGAATGAACGCAGTCTGAATGCTTGGGGCTGCACGACAAGATCTACGTCAGCGTTTTCACCTGTAGGCGCAGCGCGAGTGCACGCACAGCGGAAAATGTGCCGTCCCGTCTCAGCGTTTTAGATAGCGGGCTCGTATCAGGTTGCAGAGACTAAGAAGATCTTCCAGCAGTGTGTGCAGCGTAACAGTATCTGGGCCTTTACGTGCTAAAACCACGATATGGTAATGAGGCCACCGGCGTAATAGATGGCTTTGCAAATTTCAGCTATGTGGTGTTCTGTAACTTGCACTGTCATCGCAAAGTACACGGTCCTCTGGCGTTTCGTCCCCATTGAAATGAGGTCGCCGCAAACGGGATCGAACACGCGACTTTCGAGTGAGCAGTAGTCATTACACCACTGAGGCGGACGTGCGGGACGTGGGGCTTCATACGATTATGTTTACGCTTATACCGAATGAACGTCGAACGCTGAGTACAGGCTCTTTGCAATTTGGGTCTCAAGACCGCTTCGCGAGAAGTCGGAGCTGCTCAACCAAAGCGATGTCGTCTGGAAGCGTTTTGGAACACCCGCACGGCTAAAGCTTGCCTTGTAGATTATAGTATTTCTTTAGGGGCGAAGCTCCTTACAGCGGCACCTGTTCGTCCTTCGTAGCCGTTGTAGTGTGTAACAAGTATTACATTTTGACCTCCAAGGTGGTGCCGGTGAGAGATTTTTTTCTGTGCGTTGTTGAACAATGAAAAATAGTGCTCAATGTACATGCCAATGGCTGCTAATGGGGAATGAGAGACAGGAGTATTCGGCTTTTAGTTAACGCGCACGCTGCGATCCCCACTAGCAGCCATTGACATGTACATTGAGCACTATCTGAGAAGAAAGGGTTGCTACATTATACTCGCTAGGTGTAACCTCGTTACTTTTAGAAAGGTTTAGCGAGCGTTAAGCCGCAGTGCCATGAATGCAATGAACTAGTATATACCATGAACTCGAGGTGGTTAAAGGTGGGAAGTAGGCCCGAAGCGCAAGCCGTAAGAAAGTGTGCGTGTGCCACCTCTCGTTTAGTCCTTGGTATGTCCGCTGAATGGCGGTGCTTCTATATGGGGAATTTATGATGAAAAGATGCGAGATGGTGGTACTTGGAGTGTTCAATAGATGGATGAACGGACACACAGACAGATGCATGGATAAACGCATGAACGGACGCAGGGGCGGATGCATGGACGAACGCAGAGACGGACGGGCGGATGGACGCATGGACGGTCACACAGATGGACGGAAGCAAGAACGAATGGACGAACGAATGCTTTGCCCCACTCTGCATCATTCACTCCGTGGATATGCTGCCATTTTCTTTTGTTTACGTACGAATTTACTACCTGAATGAGCCACGTTTCGCTCGTGCAAGTAATCGTGCAATTTTATCTCGGGTGGCGTTTGTAACAATCTTCATGGCGAGTTTAGGAACGCAACATCGAACCTGTGCGATTTCGCCACCACACCGTTTTCCTTCCGTGCTATTTCAATGGACTATAGACTACGAGATATATACAACGGAAATTCTTGAATGTTCAAGAAGTAGCGGAGTATACCAGACAGGCAACACTCCCAAGATGTTTACTTTTCAGTACTATACTATTTATTAATTTATTTTAAATACCTTACACGGCCACATGAGCATTGAGTAAGGGGCCTTTATAAAAAATTTATACACCAAAGGTATAAACCCAAATTCACATGAAGAAGCAAAATATGATATGCAAGAACAGAACAATGTAAAACATATAATTAATATTATTAAAATTCTACAAAAGGTGAATGATACAAAAAGCAGCAGAAAAGGTAACAATAAAAAGTGAAATACAAGTTGTGTTGTACATTATAAGGTTTGATGAAATACCAACAATACAAGTGATATAATGAATACTTTGCGCAAAAAAAAAAGGGGGTGGGGAGGAAGACTACAACTTGTAAGCCACTGCACATGAAACTGCGCAAACTTGGCACCCGAACAAAAGCACTGATTATTACGTGCGACATGTTAGGCAGAACGTGGTCTGCCGGAGATATGCGCGTTGAGAGATTGCCTGAATTTTGCCGAGTTAGTTTCCGCCATTATATCATCAGGTAAGCTGTTCCATAGGCGTATGACTCGCGGAAGTGCGGAATAGTTGAAAGCATCAGTGTAACCGTAAAGTAGCGTGAAAATTAAATTATTATGGATTCTACGAGATGTGTGTGGTGATGTATGCAGGTTAAACACACGAGGGTCAAGCTGGTACACGTATTTATAGAATAATGACAACAAGGCTCACAGTTCAACCTCATCATGCTAAACTTTTTTACTTCATAAAAAACAAAATAAGGGTCAGTTGAAATATCTCAGGAAAGCTCAAAGACTCAAACTTTTTCATCAAGAACATTTTCGGTCACTGTCTCAGCATGTCACCAGAAAAATGCGCGCTGGTGGCGTTCACTCGCAAAGCAATGACCCCTTATGTCATCTTAATCGGCGGGCGACCAATTTCTTACGCCAGAACCCACCGGTTTCTGGGCATCATTATTGATAGGGACCTCTGTTGGAGTCCGCATGTGGCCTATATGAAGAAGAGCCTGACCGCTATTTCCCAATTGTTCAAGTTCCTGGCAGGAAAGACGTGGGGGATGTCGGTAGACGCAATGATGGAACTCTACAGAGCTCTGTTTCTCGGTTTCCTGAGATATAGCTTGCGCGTGCTTAGCAATACCTGCAAGACCAATGTTCGTGTTCTACAGGCAGTACAAGCCCAAGCACTGAGAGTGTGTCTTGGTCTACCCAGATGTACGTCAACAGAGGCAACAATTGCAATTGCTGGTGACTATCTGATACAAACTCGCATTGTTGTAGAAGTCCTGAAAACGCACATCAGACACTTCGCACGTGCTCCCTGTCATCACCTTGCACTGTTTCCTTCAGAGAGGCGCCAAGCATGGTTCGCTAAAATGATTGTGAAGCACAACAGGAAACTTCCCTCGGGCTTCAGTCCTGCATCTAAACCATCGATACCCCCTTGGTGTCTTATTTGACCCACAGTGCATCTTAGTGTACCAGGGATCCGGAGGAAATCTGAACTTTCATCGCCCGTGCTGAAACAACTGCCTCTTCTTTTGCACGAGAAATATTCAGACAGTGTACATATATATATACCGATGGCTCCACAAACCACCAGTGTTCTTCATGTGCAGTAGTCGTCCCAGCAAGAGGTGTTACCATCAGCTTTAGGACTGACCACTCCACGGCATCTACAGCAGCGGAACTAGCTGCTTTGCGCGCTGCACTTTGTGTGCTCAATTGTGAACCAACACCGCAATAATGGTCGATTTTCAGCGACTCAAGGGCTGCCCTACAATCTGTGCTCTCAGCACTGCGTCGCGGGCCGTAAGAACACCTTGTTTTCGAAATTTGATGTCTTCTTCACACTTCACACGAGAAAGGGCATCATGTGACGTTTCAGTGGCTGCCAAGTCACTGTGGCGTCATAGGGAACGAACATGCCGATACTGCCGCGCGGGCAGCTCTTGAAGGAACACGAGAAGAAGACATACCACTTTCGCGGACCGATACAGCGAGTAATCTTCGACGCCTTGCGCGTGAAGTCAAGTTTTCACTATGGTGCCCACCAAGCAACGAGACAATTCGTCAACACCACCTGTCCTCTTTGATGGCTCTCCACATGCCGACTGGGCTTGACCGAAGAAAAGCCACCCTTCTTCATTGCTTATGGCTAGGAGTGGCATTTATAAAATCGTATTCCTTTGTCATAGGAATGGCCGACAACGCCCTCTGCGATGCCTGTCATTGCGAAGAGACGCTACACCACATCCTGTGCGACTGTCCGTTGTATGACATTCAGAGACAGTCACTGGCGTCCGTCCTTGCACGCATCGACAACAGCCAAATGTCTGTGGACACTATTCTTTCAAGTGCCCGAGAGAAGACATTGCAACAGAAAGCGACACAAGCTCTGTTGAAATTCCTACGCGAGACGGACTTGAACAAGCGGCTGTAACAGCAATGTCACACACCGCGAAAGACAAGACTGGACTATGACTGAGTGTGCACGCGTGTGCTGCCGAATCTGCTGTGTTTATCTCTCTTCCCTCTCTGCTCTTTATTTTTTCATCTCCCCCATCCCCCTCCCATGCGTAGGGTAGCAAACCAGCTGCATATAGGCTGGCTAACTTCCCTGCCGTTCTTTTCCTTCTACTTTCCTTTCTTCCTTTTCGGTCACTGTGCACTCTTCACCGTAAACCCATCGTGACAGCCGAACAATAGATGTCGCCATAATAGCAAAAGGGTGGTGCCCTTTGAGAAATATGTTGGAGTGACAGAATGATTAGGTTAGTTAAAAACACACACACACACACACACACACACACACACACACACACACACACACACACACACACACACACACACACACACACACACACACACACACAAATGGGTCATTAGTTCAGTACAACTAGCAAAGAGCAAACCGGGCGGGGCTATTGCCTGCAAATTTCGCAAGGCTATATCCGCCGGGTACCTAAAACATCCCAATCCTAGGTTGGCTTGATTCTATGGCGCACTTTCTAAACATTTTGCATGATCCTGATGCATGCGCCCGCCCCGTCGCATCCCGTCTGGGATTGATAATAGGAAGGCGAAAGCGTTAACTTAAAAACTTGACTTGATAAAACAACGTTACATGACCGTGTGAAGCAGTAACCGAAAGAGCCATGCTTAAACCTAAATAGAATCTCGAGTTATACTTATACCTAGGAAGGTAGTATCATTGCGGTCGCACTAATTGCTTGTTTGCACCTTGTGCTATTGCAAATTGCTGGGCAGCTAGATTTCAAATATTTTGGGCAGAAGAATGGTGGACAAAAGCAAATAATTTTTTGTTTCATTTGCTCCTGAAGTTTCCCACATCTCTTTCTGATCAGTTCTTTCTACTTCGCTTTTTCCTTTGCTCACTGTTTTCTCAACGCCTCTGACATTCTACGAAAAAAAATTGGCCCTAATCTACATGTTACACTGTAAATGTCGTCGAAAGACGATAGTCTTCCGTCTGCAGAGAGTGAACAAAACGTTGATTTGATGTTCTGCGCAAGAAAATCGGTGAGTGGTATTCTGCAGGCGCTGCGTTAGAGTGCCTCGAGCGTGTGGCGGAGGAGAACGAGCGCATCTGGGCACGTTAGACACAAGTGCCATCTGGCAGTTATCTTCGAACACGAAGGCGTGCAGCCCGCAGAGAAAGATGCGCGCCAGTCTCGGAGGTGATAAGGTGTAGAACGCAAAGCGACGGGCAGGTGCCACCACCGTGACGTCGTAGCAAAGCGTTGGAAACGCCTTTTTGGGCATCGTGTTGCACCATCAGCGCAGCGCGATTAAACGCTACATTCCTTGAAGTTACTTGGGTGTGCCTCTTCTAGTATAAAGGCAGACATAGAAAACATCGAAGCGTTGTTGTGGCGTCTTAGATATGCGCAATAATTGCTTTTTAATTGCCAATCGCACAACTGTGAACGCTAAACCTTGAGCAATATTGGTGGGTGCTGCGTATGGGGTTGGCCGTTTGGTGCTGTTTGAGGTATCGTTAGGGCGGACAAATAGACAAATGTACAGACAGACAGACCAAAATTTTTCCGTCGAAGGTCCCCAAGAAACATTATCGTCTTTAAAAAAAGAAATCGACGAAAAGAAGATAATGTCAGTTTCACAACGCAAACAGAGGAACAACCTTACATGTGACAGCAAGTTGTGCTGTAAAGTTCTTTGCAAATAATTTCCACTAACAAAGCATTGTGATCTTCTTGTTGCCGTTAGAAACACCATGCAGAAACCACAGATCAAGGCGAACAAGTCGCACTTCTTCAAAGAAGCAGAAAAAGCCCTTTAAAGCTCATGAAAGTCAATCGAAAATCTGCGTTCCAAAAACATAATTGATACTGCAATGGCTTACCGTTGTTTGTTGCATGCGACATCGGTGGTTATCAAACGAACGATAAAGAAGCAAGCGATCAACGAGAGAGATAAGGTACCGCCAAGACTTTGAGAACCGACCGACTGACTGACGGACTGAACCATTCATTTCAGTTTCACAGCCCGATACTTTAAGCATCCTGCCGCGTGGTTCTTGGCCCATTCCCTTTTGTGGGTGAGCGCCATGAATGTGAGGTTGTCATACAAGTTAAGACTATTACTTTATAAAATCAGCTAACGTGGTTGCTTGGGCGAGTTGGTACGACATGATTCACATAAAAAAAAAACGCCAATAACGAGGGCAGTGCCGCTGTCTGTCTCCTTCTTTTCTTGTCCCTCGTTATTGGCGTTCTTTATGTGAATTTATAAATCACATTTCTATTCCCATCTTACCTATTGTTTCTTGGTATGGGGGACTACAACTTACACGGACTTGCAAGAACTGTACCTGGTGCAAAAGAAGTATCTTAGAATCATTTTTAACTTGTATGATGCTCACTCAAGCGAATTGTTTCAACAGGCAGGAATACCACCCATACATCGTCGCTACAATTTTAAGTTAGCATTGGTGATCAGGCGCGTATTGAAAGAAAGTCGTCATTTTTTTGTACGACCTCTCAAAACTTCAGCCAAATAATACATTGTTTGAAACCCGAAATAAAAAAAAAACATGGAAAATAAAAACTTCGAGAACAAACTACTCCACAGATAAGTTATCCTACTAAGTTCCTACGTTACTTAATAAATATGTGCCAGCTGGCATATATTTCTTACACTGTACACAGACTCAATTGCGCAATATACACATGTTTAGTTTTTAAGAGTTCTTTGCAGTCTGTATTAGCATGGTTGCTATTTTTATTTTTTGGAATTTGGACTCGATTTTTATATATTTATTTTTTATTTATTCATCTATTTGTTGTTGTTGTTGTTGTTGTTGTTGTTGTTGTTGTTGTTGTTGTTGTTGTTGTTGTTGAGTTCACATTGCTGGCTGTTTGCCACTGCTGTCGTGCTAAAAGGTGGCTTTGTGGGCCTTTGTCCAGCTGCCTTTTTCGGCGAGCAGCTTTTACCTGCAGCTGTCTTTTATTATTTATTTTTTTATTTAGAAATACCATCAACCCTCTATTGAGGGTCATTACAGGAAAGGTACGACACACTATGAAAATAAATCATCATCATCATCATCATCACCATCATTATCATCATCATCATCATCATCACCTGTGTTCGCAAATCCAGCCGTTGTAGCACTCGAAGTTCTCCCGCATGAGCACAGGCTTGGTGTTGAACATGTGGTCGAACGGGGGTCCCAGCGTCTTGGGAGGCACGTAGGTCTCGAACTTCCTGTCCAGATCGTAGCTGCTCATCACTCGCGGCACGCCGTGCGGCTGCGCCAGCATGAGCACAGTGGCCAGCACGTGTCGCTTGCGGTGGCGGTACGTGACTACGTCACCTTCAGTGTCGGTCACATCCACGCCGCGCTGCGTTTCGTGACTGTCCACGTAGACCACCTGAGCAGCCTCGCCAGCAGCTTTCGCTTCCATGACGAATGGCCGCAGAGACTTGAGCGGACGCTCTCGTACCCTGTTCAGGGCGTTCGCTGCAGAGTGGGAAAAATTATGATAGAGAAGTAGGCCACACGTCCATTCCGCGTTGTTTTGAATGAAGGACAGCATGGCCCCACAACTATAGCCCTTGGCTAAAGGGCCATAAAGTGTTTGCTCATGTTTTGCATTTGCTTACTTAGAGAAATAATCTTGAAAATTACAGAAAATCTTTACGAGGAAGTGTTATGCAGTGCATGATCATTCAGCAAAGCAAGGAATAGGGTTATTAGCTGCACTTTTACGTTGAAAAAGGCTTAGTATGAAAATTACTCAGTACAACAGTAACAGTCATACAAACTACATTTCAACATGAGCAAAAACATTGTTTGCAATCGCATCATTTAACCAACATGCGACAATGCTAGCCCATATTGGCCGTTATGAGCCACTATTGGTCATAACCAGCTGATATGAGCTTAATTTAGCAAGCAGTAGCCAAGACTAGCGCGCACTAGCTAACACCAGCCGAAGCTATATCCACATTTCAGTTAATACTATAGCCTAATTTTACGATGCTATCCACTGGTAGCGGTATGCAAGTAAATGCGGTGGGTATTGTTCCGGCAGTGTCGACGAAGTAGGCCAGAACAGTCCTCAATGTTTATCGCCAGTTTCACAGCCCACGAATATCGCCACGACAGTAACGTGTGCTCTAGCACAAGGTGTAACGCTTTGTTTTGGAAGCCGTCTGGTCTGCTTTCTTTTTTGCAACAACAGTATGATACATTTGTTTCTTCAGCTCCGCTACTTATAAATGGCATCCTTATTAGGACCGCTGTTGCAACTTTCTTGCCTCTACAGAAGTGTTACTTCCAAGATCGGTGCACTTTCTGTTACGTTACGGTGAAGGTTGCGGTCACGATTTCTCAATGACAGTAGTCCTAAGATGCTTGAGCGTTAAAAGCCGACGCAGGTTGACAGGCTTCAAGATGGCATCAATCGTACTTTAATGAAACTGGCGTTTAACAGAATGTTCTAAAGAAGAGAACTGGGAGTGAGCCAAATATCGAGGAGATGGGTTCAAAACGCAAGTTTGTTGCGCGCGAAGGACACTGCGATATGCACTAATTTTTTTCCCGCTGAAACTAAAGTTCGAAGTGTGACGACCCTTCGGAGCTTAGAAATTATATCAGTCATGCATATGCTTACTTCATGGCTCTTTTGAACTATAGTCTGTTTGGAAGCTTTATTATAGACAAAGTAGAACTCGTAGGAGGTTCCTGAATCACAGCGCACAACAATAGCAGTACTTTTGAAAGGATACGTTAGGCGGGCTTTCAACAAGGTCAATGAGACAAACTTGTCTCAGTAGCTTATTTTTTAGAAGGATGACTTCGGAAGGTGGGCATGAAAAATGCTCAAACATATGCGCCTCACCAAGACATAAATATTCTCATCAGTGATAACGCGATGTTTAGGGAAATAGGGCCAACGTTCACTAGTCATCCCTCAGCCATAAGTAAGACTGGACTTTCCGTTGTATAAAATGCAAGCCAGCTAACGACACAGTCACCTCGCGCAGATTAATTGTGCTTACCATACGTCTTGAAGAAAGTGGCATTTGTGACGGCCCCTATCCTTTCATACTCCTTGGTCCAGCTCAAATTGAGCGTCGACATCTCGTGGTAAATGAACGGGCCATCGAAGTCCGAAGTCAGGTGGGGAGGGCTAACTGTTTCTCCACCTTGCTCAACGGTCGTATCTCGCTTTCGCACGTTCGTAGCAGTTTCTGTGTCCGCAGTATTCCTTTCCGCGGTCACGACAGAAGGGTCCGAGGATGCATCTAAGGGTGCATCGGAAGAGGTATCTGAGGGACTTTCTGGCTGGGTGTCTGAAGAAGCCTCCGACGGAGTATTGGAGGGAGTTTCTGGGGGAATGTCCGAGGTGCTATCCGATGGAGTGTCTGGTGGAGCATCCGAGGGAGTTTCCGAGGGAGTTTCTGAAGGAGCCTCCGAAGGACCGTTTGAGGAACCGTCGGAGGGAGTCTCCGAGGGAGTGTGCGAGGGTGTCCCCGAGGGTGTATCTGATGGTTCTTCTGAAGGAGTGTCTGAGGGAGTCTCCGAAGGCGTTTCCGACTCACTGTCTAGTGGGGTCTCGATCAGTCTATAAGCAGCGGGTTTGGCCTCAAAGAGCTCCAGCTTTGCCTGGTCCGGTTGACTCAATCGCCTGTATATAATGTCCATGTCTGCTGGCCACATGTAGTCGGTACCGTCTATCCTGAAGCCGCTCACGCCTAGCGACAGCAGCTGTTTAAGGTAGGCAGTGATCCTGGACCGGACGCTTTCGAGCTTGTGGTTTAGGTCTGCCCGACCACGGAACTTACAATTCCGTACCTGAAAGATCACGACGGCGAAATTGAGAAACTTAGTCGCACTTTGTGGTATTATTCATGAGGTAGCATCTCAACACAGTTGAGACCGCAGAAGGTCATGACATCAAAAACTAAGGTGGCATTGCTTCAACTTTAACATTACATGCATTGTTTGTTGATAGAACTTGAGAAAGTCGCTTGTGGATGTACTTCCGCGTTGAATATCTCTTCAGGTTGGCTGAGAGTAGGGCTTTTTAGAGAGTATTCAGGGTTCAAGCTAGGGTCTTTTTTATGCCCGTTTAACAATGTTTGATGAAAAAATGAAAATTCATATTGGCTGAACTAAAATATTATGCAGCATGCTCATGATACTTGTAGTCAAGGTGGTCTTAATGATTATGTGAAATTCAGGGGCTGACTTGAGGAGAAATCGTGTAGCGCTGTTACAATTAACTACGAAGTTGTAGTCGATTTTCTAAAAGGCAAGGTGTTGTATTCTGTATACACAATATTTTTAAAGACTGTGAATTATTAACTATGCATATTATCTGGCTGAACTTAAGTATCCGTTCGCTAGTTGTGTTCAAACAAGAACTGTCGATGGGAAGTTTGAATATTTTTTTGGCATTTTAATGAAAGTTTTGTGTGACAGCGAAATCTGTCCATGCATTGGGACCTACCCAATTTATGAAAAACTTATGCTTGAGCATTGAAATTTATAATACAGATAGAAAGTGTACCTAAAATTACAAAGAAAGAGTAAAAAAAGATGAAAGCTTTTCTTTTCAATCCCGTAGCAGCTCTGTCTACAGGCACAGTGACTTCTGTGACGGACTTCTGTACAAATAAATATGTCAGCATTATTGTCAAAACAGTTTTAGGGTCAATTTATCTGCATGAATAGTAGGATTAGTAATAAAAAGCTCGCAAATAAACCAGTAACTTTATAGAAAATGGTATAACTTTAAAATTTGCATCGGTCATTATGTCTGTACTTTACACCCAGTTACTCCTTTTACTTTTAAAAGCGCTTGTCGAAAGTTTTTTCACTGGATTAAGTCCAGGCCACTACGTATGTACCCAGAAATTTCATAGGACTGGAATCAGCAAGCACTGATAATGAGGCATCAGGTGTCTTTGAGATAGACATAAATGACATCTGAGTTGAATTTAGTGAACTTTCGAGTAAATTTCACACAATATTTTTTAATAAAATACCGTCAAACCTCGCTATAACGAAGCAGCGTCGGAGCCATACGTTAATTGGTTATATGCGATAATTGTAGTAACTCTAGATGGAGGGTAAAAATTGCCTCTGACTAATCGGACGACTGAGTCGTGCATAATTTCAGATATGAAAAAGCACGTTCCTGTAGGCTTCAAACCAGCTATTAACAAGGTATTCATAACCTTCCTTCTTGTAGCTTTAAAAACCTCGATTCATATGAAGTCGCAACCAATCACATGTGCTTTTTTTTTTTAATGCAAGACCAATATGTTCGCAACTTTTTCAAATGATTATAAAATGCACTTGTGAATTTTTTAAATATTTAAATAGATTTTTTCAGTGCCGTTTTATTTTTGTACCTCGTGAG
Organism: Rhipicephalus microplus; assembly: GCF_013339725.1. Classification (NCBI taxonomy): domain Eukaryota; kingdom Metazoa; phylum Arthropoda; class Arachnida; order Ixodida; family Ixodidae; genus Rhipicephalus; species Rhipicephalus microplus. Next base: position 178,708,821 of record NC_051165.1, on the reverse strand, counting down.
AAAGAAAAAAGAATTTCTTTGTTACAGTCAATGTCGTGGTGGCGCTGGCTTTGTAGGTTTCGTTATAAAGCGAATGCATGTAACTGAAATCAACCTTGACCAACCGAAATTCACATTTATTTCGCTATAATCGATAATTCGCTATAGCACTGTTTGTTGCATACACTAAGAAAAAAGTATGTGTTGCTATTCTCGGTAAGACCTGATTTACCACCACATAACGACTCTCTGTATTCAAGCACTCTCTTTAATCTGTTTACAAGCTGCAGCAACTGCAGCTTTTTTGCCGTCTCCACATTTTTTCACCATTGTATATGTTTTCGTAAAAAATAAGCGCACTGACTCATTAATTAGATAATTAATTATTAATTAAATATTAATTATTTAATTGAACAATTAATAATGCATTTATTTACACTCCTCAACTCTCTTACGCGTGCCACGTCTTTCCGACAAGAGTATAATGATCACCAAAGATAGCTCAAGCGTCTCTTTTATAGAGTCGTATACAAGTGAGACCTTACAAAACAGTCAAATGACTCCTCGTTTTCCTATAGTGCAACAAGGTTCGCCTGTACTTGAAAATGTGCGTGCAAGTCCCAGTGCTGGGCGTACCTGTACGACGTTGGAGTAGTCCTCAACCAAGCCACTGGCTGTACCGCAGTCAGCGCGTGAATGGAAGTCCTTGGCGCTGTAGACACCCGTATAGGCGAATGCTTCGGAGTTGAACTCGGTTCCGTCGTAGCCGTAGCCACTGCCGATGTTCGACGTCATGTGGTTCAGCACCACGTCCACGAACACCCTGCCGTAGTGGTCGTATGTACGATAATCCCGATAAGAACATACCAACTATTCGCATCGGAATACATGCTCAAGTATACGCAAAAAAAAATAAGATGACGTGAGCGTAAACATTAAAGAACAAGGCGCCAACTGCCTGCCTGATCAAGGTTAACTTTAGGCACTGACCCTTCCTGCTACGTGGTATTTATTTAGTCACTTACCAATATCGCAATCTGAACTTGTCGAGTAAGGAACGAAGAAAGAAAGAAAACAAAATGTGAAAGGCCAGGGGTTTAGCCATGAATATGCTTGGTTGATTATCCAGTGGTGAGGGAACGTGACATTGGAAAGAATGATGAGAGAGAGCTGAAAGCTAGCAAGTCGCCCTGCACATTTCCTGTGCCTCCATCGCACATGCTAGTTGTGTGTGAAGAATAATGAAGATTAACATACTAATACGTCTGGAGTGGTACTTAGAGTACTACGAGATCTATCCAGATGCTATGACCGAGTTTAGACGCGGCCACTCGTCAGTAGACAACGAGGTTAACTTGGTGATGTACGTCGAACACCACAATGCTTGTCGAAGAAGTTTCGTGATTAAACACTGCACCTAATAACTTAGATGTTATACATTAAAGCTATATATGAAACGTATTGCGAGCTCACAGTACAATGACACTCTAGCTATGACCACTCACTCTAATTCCTTTGATGTTGGGTCATCTGTGATTGAGCTCCTGTGAGTCCTCTGCCATTACAAAGAAAGCCCGATAATTGTTCTGTGCAGAGAGGGAAACAACTTTATAGACGGCATAGCAAGGTCGGTAAATTTAATTTGCCGGTGGTTTGAAGGGTGGTGGCCAAAAGCTTGCCATGACTGTTTCGGCCCAGTTAACCACTTCTGCAATGTCATCGCATCAGAACCCATGCACACACGCGCGCGCGTCTAAGGTATTTCCTTTGAATGGACAGTAAATTGTCTGTCATTCTCGAACTCACATTGGATAACTGTTCTGTACCGTTCTAACTGTTTTGCCGTGGAGAGGTTGAGGTTCATACTCCATCTAGGTCTATGCTCTGCCCATTAGCCTATCTCGTTGCCTCCGTGTGTTTTCTTTACTCTATATTCTTCGCTGGAGAGTACGCTCGCCTTTCAAATAATTGATATTAACGAAATTCTGCCTAATCACGTCTTTGGTCGCTAAGAAGAAATCGACGATAAACACTCGGCCATACTTCACGTGGCTCTCCTTGCACCTTCGCACCATGTCGGCGAATTCCTGCAGGTCACCACTGGGCGACGCGATGCGGTAGCTGACCGGCTCGTAGCGCTCGTACCAGGACCTCACGTTCACACCGCCAGGGGTCGTGTAGAGCAGAAATGCGTTCTCGCTTGGTGGGGACACCTGTCAGCGATATCGGCCTCGTCTATAGACAGAATCGTCACGTGCTCTGAAAAGGGCAAGCTCGAACGAGCGTATGTTGCAACGCGGCAGTGGTTATGAAATGTGGTCTAGCAAGACATCTCCTAACTAATCAGCCGTCTTCCGCATACTCGTAATTAATATTCCGCGTGTGCTTATACGCCGTGATTGGCGTATCTTGCAAACTTGTAACGATATCGCAATGTAGAACTGCAGTTTCATACTTGGTGACTCAGTTTCTTCATTAAGCTTTTGAATTATGTGCGAACCGAATGAAAATGTTTCTGAAATTTCCTAATAATATACGTTTATTTCGGAAGTAGCGAATTCTATTTGAATCGTTTGAAGAATCGCACAACAAGAACACTGCTGTGGCCTCTATCAGAATCGGAGATGGCTGCGACACAGTGTTTTCTGCAAACAGTATCATTTCTTATACTTTTATTATTCAGCGGAACTTTTCATTAAATGTTTGTGAAGTTTTACCTTCTAGTTAAATACCCACAGTATGCATTTTTTCATACTCACCTGCACGGCTCCATAGCCGAACGGTCCGAGAAAGTCTTCGCACTCCTGGGCAACGTCGGGCCAGGCCCATTCGAAGAGCTCCACTATTGTAGTGCGGTCACCCAAAAAACCGGGATCCGTAAATTGGTGCCTAACGACACCCACCACTTTGTGCGACAAGCAGCAGGCTGTTGCCACCAACAACGCCGTAATCCACTGTCTTGAGGGAGCCGCTGGACCGCGTGCGCTTGAAGTAAACATGTCTCGTTCGGGTCAGACACTAGCGTGGCGTCACACAGGAGTACGTATGGCGACTAGACGCTAAAAGTTGCAAGTCGCTGCGATGCGATCGCAAAACTGGAGGAGATTCCACTTGAAGCGACGAAAGGCACTCGTAGAACACACAGGCGTAAACGTTTCCTGTTTGTGCCAACGTGGTAAAACAGTTCTCGCGCTGAAGTGTTTCAACAAGACGCAAGACGGATGTTCCGGTCAAGACTCGTTTACTTAAATATCAATGACGTGCCTAAATGAAACAGTAATTAGGAATTTGACTCCACAATGCCTTTCATTGATATAAAACGACGCTACTCAACACGCTGTATTATTTCGCTTAGAAGCCTGTAACTCAAATATACAGCATGCGCAAAACACGAGCTATCCTCTCATGATGGCAAAGGGCATTGAATACTTTGTCACTTGTGATCGGACAAGAATCTTCATGGTACTTATTTTGTGCTCAACGCAGCGCTGAAGAATATGCCTGGCGTATCAGTTCACAACAGCTTTACAGTGTCCACCATATTGCGTTGTACAATGAATAACAGGTGCACAAACGACACGCACTCTAACACGGTGTGGTCGGTTTAAAAGGGGTGCGGTTTCAAAGAGCGTTCAGTTCCACTTGTGAAAACGACGTCGACTGCGTTTCTGTCGCTTCAGCACATGGATTGTGCGACCTACATACACGCGGAAAGCACAAGCCACTGCACAAAACTAGTCAGGCAACGAAGCGTTCGCGGGGCCCGTGCAGTACCGTTACTCAGGTAAGGTCCTTCCCTCGCTCGCCTTCGAGACGAGGCCCGCCGTCAGTCACGGAGCCTTTTCATTCTGCGCGTGGGGTTGCTGTGAATTCGGTGCACCGCCTTGAAGAATGCGATGCTCGCAGAAGTCCTGCCGTAGGGCGACACGTCCGCGATGTAACGGATGAATAACACGGCCGTGGCACGCACAATCACCTTCGCTGGATAGACGACGCCGACTGCTTATCTTATCGGACGCGTAGGCCCACGCATCGCTGTAGGTACGGTGTGGGGAGGGAGCCAGCCGGGCGAGTCGTCGTCTCCCCCCCCATCCCCCCGTCGGGCTAACGCGGCAGCGTGGCGTTGAGCGACGATGATCGACGTCGTTGTCGTTGCTGCCAACAGTCGCCGAAGAAAGGCCGGAAGCTGCTGTGCCGTCCTTCGACGTCGTGCCGTTTTTCGACGCTCTCGTTTTACCAGGACGACGTGCTCCAAATATGCGCCGACACGGCATGCTTGAGGTCGCAGGAAGCATCAATCGTGCTACGCGATTCTCTGTGTCATACATACGCCTTCGTGCATTATACGCAAGAAGCCGACGAGTAAACGACCACTTCTTTCAGGGTTCACTGCGCTGACGGTGAAAGAGTTCCACACATGTAGGATACGAGTACATTGTCAATGCTTGGTTTGTCGCTGTTCTTACTTAACAGTTGAATCCAGATATATAGAATCGGGAGGGGGTCACAAGGGAGCTTGATATATAGCTGATTGTACATATAAAAATTATATAGTTGACTCTGTCGTATGACTGGTACGGTTCCATTTCATAGATTAAAGCAGCAAATACAAGGACGAAGTCAGACGGGCAACAAGCGTTTGTTGCGTCCGGTTTACTTCCACTTTGGCGCTTGCGCTGCTTCAGTGTGGGATAATGTATAACATATCTTATATATCGAATATATAATTCAGGGGATTTTACAACTGTTCGATGTGACCAAATAATTCGTTATATTTGGGTTTTGTATGTGCGTGTTCGACAGAATTACATTTTTATTCTCACACCCGAAAACAATTCGAGGATATGATTTCTTCTCCGCGCCGTTTCCTATAACTGGCAGTTACGAAATGCAACAGCGAATTTTCTTCTTTTTAAGTGAGCAATATGGCTAGAGGACTAAGGTTACGTTGTCGTCCTTCACCTCTAAGGTATCGTCACCTTAGAGGCGAAGGACGACAACGTAACCACCACCACCACATCTTCTCTATCGGCTTGAAGCAGAACACAATAATAAAACATTATGCGCTGATTAAAAGTCACGAACCTTCAGGTCAGCTTTTATCCAGTGCCTTTTGTCGTCTGAGAATGCACAGCCATGAAGGCCAGCGTACTTTATACAGTTCTCATGAACTATATGCCTAACAAGTACAATTTAGTATGTTTGCACATTACCACATGCTTTTAGCAACATATTTAAGAAGCGAGTAAAGCTAATTTTTGAAGTTAATGGTGACTAATTGCTTTTTCTATCCCCAACAAAGAGGATCACTTTCGGCTCACCTATAGTTGTCCCATCATAATTTTGTGCCAGACTGTGTTCTTGTTGCTGCATGAAGGGCGTGGTGGGATCAGTCAAGCTGATTTTCGCGCAGCTTTCTGCCCGCGTTCCTCATCATAATTTGTATGATTTCTGCACATGCTTGTGTGAGGAGGAGAAGGATTGAAAGAGGAAGGACAGGGAGGTTAGCCAGTTCTCAGACCTGCTGGCTACCCTGTACTGGGGAAGGGGGTAAGGGGGATAAAAGATGAGGGAAAAGAGACGTTGAAAAAAAGGAGAGAGAAGGTCATCAGACGATCCACGACGCTGCTTACAGTCTGTCTCTAAGACCACTTGCCCGCAGAAAGCGCAACAACGCTCTCAATGCCTTGCGTGCAGAGGACGGTCTCGGCCAGTATCCTAATACCCTTTTTTCCGACAATTGGCGATTGTCTAGTCTATCTAAAGCTTTCGACAGTTCTTTTATTGGCACGCTGAACCGAGGACACTCGCAGAGAAGATGGGAGAAAGTCTCTGCGCAGTCACAGGTGTCACATGTCGGGCTGCTGGCCATTCCGAATCGAAACGAATAAGCATTCGTGAAGGCCACCCCAATCCGCAGACGGCACAAAAGTGTCTCCTCAGCTCTGGTTATTCCTGATGAAAGATGGAGCTGTAGGTGTGGGTCCAAATGATGAAGGTGGACGTTGGTGAATGCCGGTGAATTTCACTGAGTGAGTGTCAGTTCTCATGCAAGTGATCGAAGCCTTGCGGCGGCGCCCGTTCTTGGTAATGGTATAGCTGCACAAGGGGCATCATCATGAGCAGATCGGGCTGCTTCATCTACACGGTCGTTTCCATTAATGCTGAAGTGGCCTGGTATCCATTGGTACGCTATGTCTTGTTGTTTCTCTATAGCCCGGTGGTGAAGCAGTCGTATTTCAGCAATGAGCTGTTCGTTTGGTCCATGACGATATGGCGAGGCAATGCCCTGGATGGCTGCTTTGGAATCGGAGAAGATTTACCATGCCTGTTTGCGGTTCTCCAACTAGGAACTCCAGAGCGGCACGAATGGCGGCGAGTTCTGCCGCCGTGGATGATGTCAGATGCGAGGTCCTGAACTTTATCGTGATGGATTTCTCCGGAATTACCACTGCGCCTGTTGAACGTGTTGAAGTGATCGACCCATCCGTGTAAATGTGAATGCGTCCACTGTGTTTCTCATGCAGAAATAGCAATGTTGTTTGTTTTAGGGCCAAATTTGACAAATTTTTCTTCTTTTGCATTCTGGGGATGGTTATCAGGGCTTCCAGTGGATGTAGACACCACAATGGTAACGACGGTCTTGCTGCGTGCGTGAAGTTCGTGGGAATCACCGTGCGATGTGGGGCAATAATAGAGCAGAACGCAGAGCGTGACCTAGAAGTTGGAAGGGAGGCGAGGTGATGCGATTGAATCCGGGTGGCATGTCTTATGTACGAATGTAGGTTGTGATAGGGTGTTCATGAGCGATTGCAACAGTCGCTGCTGAGGATGCGCATCTCGGAAGCCCGAGGCATATTCTCAGTTCTTGAGCTTGTAATGACTGGAGGACGCGTACGTTTGTTAAGCGGGCCTTGCCAAGCACAGGTAGCCTGTAGCGCATAAAGCCAAGAAAAAGTGCAGCATACAGTTGAAGCATGGCTCGTACCGATATACCCCATGATTTTCCCGCAAGAAACCTTAGGACGTGGGTGATCATGGTCAGTTTCTTCTTCATGTGATCGATATGAGGGCTCCAAGACAAGTCACGATCTATTATTACTCCCAGGAAACGGTGGGTCTTTTGATAGCTGATCGTATGTCCATTAATTCTGATGCGGTATGGCGTCATTGTCTTGCACGTAAACGCAACCAGTGAGCATTTCTCAGACGACAGCTCCAGTCCTCGTCCTTGAAGGTAGTTTGACATCAATGTAGCCGTTGTCTGATGTCTGAAGCCTAGATCGTACGTGTAGACGCGTGACCCCTGATGCCCAGATGCAGATGTCGTCCGCATATTTCGACAGATGTACCGAGTGTGGCAGGACGTCAACGAGGCCGATGAGCACAAGGTTGAAAAGTATGGGGCTTAGGACCCCACCTTGAGGTACGCCGCGATAAGTATGATGGTGCCTTGTTGCGCTATCTTCGGTCTGAACGAAGAAGGTTCTGTCCTTCAAATAGCTGTATATCAATTGGTAAACGCGGCCTCCCAATCCATTGCTGCTCAAGGCGTCCATGATGGTTTCATGTAGTACATTGTCATATGCAGCATTAATATCCAAGAAAAGTGCCGCTGATAATCTTTTTAGGCTTTTCTGCTGTTGTACAGACGTGACAAGATCAACAACATTGTCTATGGAAGACCGTCCACGTTGAAAGCTGGTCAAAGCATCGGGGTATATATTATGTTCCAGGTACTATGCTAGGCAAGTCAGCACCATTCTCTCCGTCACCTTTCCAAAACAGCTGGCAAGCGCGATGGGGCGATAGGAGGCCATGTCCAGAGGCAATTTGCCTGGTTTGAGCAGGGGCACAAGGCGGCTGCACTTCCACGAAGGAGGAACCAAACCGTTGCCCCACGAGTCATTGTATACAGCTATAGAAGGGCACGCCGAGCTGTTTGCCCTAGGTTAGCAAGGGCCCCGTGTAAGTGACTCCGTCGGGTCCAGGCGATGACGAGCGCTTGCATGCTGCCAATGCTGCCTGAAGCTCCTCTAGAGAAAACATATTGTCCATCCGAGTGTCTCTGGACACCGGTGCGTTTCGTAGGTTACTCATGTTGATCCCGGACCCCTTGTTTGCAGCCCTGGCACAGAAGTTTTCTGCTACATAGATTTCCCGTCGACTTTGGTGGAGAGCAAGGCATTTTAATGGGTGATGCTGTTGTGGCAATGTTCGTAGGCCGCGGATTATTCTCCATGTTTGTGAAAGAGGTTTGTGGGGATCGAGCGACTCGCATAGTGACTTCCATCGTAGCGACTGTAGTGCATTGATTCGACGTTGAATCTTATTTTGTAGACGTCTCGCATCCCTCAAGTCGTAGATGGATTTAGTGCGCCTATAACGTCATTCGGCGCGACGACGGATTGCTCGAAGTCGCTCCAACTCCACCTGACATTTGCAGAAATCTGGCAAAGGTCCACAATTAAACGTTGCTTCTTGGATAGCGGCCTTCATTATACCTTCTAGGCTTTAAAGAGAACCTTCTTGGTTTCTCTCGCATTGCTTCTATGTGGATGATCTGTACTTTGACCAGTCTATCCGTGAAGCGGGCGCGATTTGAGACTTGCTTAGCCCCTATGTGGGGATGTGGTCACTGCCATGCGTTTAATTGTCTGCAAACCACTGCACCTTGTTACTTGAGCTACTTGACACAAAAGTTAGGTCGAGACAGCTACTACATGTCAGACCCCGTAAAAACGTGGGAGTGCCGTCATTTAAACAATATAGTTGGTGGTCAGATGCAAAGGAGGACACATTTCTTCCCCGACGGTCCATCTTCTGGCTTCCCCACAGCGGGCGATGAGCGTTAGAATCACCGGTAGTAATCCATGGCCCAGGGGTCGCTGATATAATGGCACTTAATCTTGCTGGGTCGAAGCGGCCTGAAGGCGAAATATATACTGCCACTAGCGTGAAGTTCACGTTCTTACGCTTAACTGTCAGGCACACGTATTGGTTGCTGTCGTCTGGTGTTACTGGATGCTCAATATATGTGAGTTCGCACCTGATGTAAACAATGACCTTACTGTTTTCGTTACGGGTTGCAGATCTGAAAGCCTCGTATTTAGAAAGTCGTATAGCATTGTGAAGACATGGTTCACAAATTACGATAATTGGAAACTGATTCTTGAAAACATATGGTCGAAAATCCGAAAAGCGGGGTTTAAGACCTCGGGTATTCCATTGAAAAATTGATGCCTCTTTCACTTGTTTACGGAAGGGCTGCATAGAAAGAGCCATGGTGCTTCTCTAGATTTGATAGCACCGGATTCAAAGCGTCCAATACTTGAAGAGCACTGTGAGCAGCCGGAGTCTGAATATTATTCAGGAGTACTCGAATTGTCTTCATGAGGGTCTTAATCACGTCTATTATTTCGTTATCTTGACTGTCATGACTTACTCGCTCTGAAGTAGCTTTCAGCGGGCGATGCTGCGGCTCTACCGGCAGTGTCACTGACGGCAGCGCTGGCCACGCGTCAGGGTCAATGTTTCTTGCATCTTTCTGAGGATGCTTGTGTTGGCACTTGTTGATGCTTGTGGTGGTGAGTGCGTGATATGGGGTAGCGGTGTATCCCAGGCCTTGGCAGATGATGTCCTAGGAATTTTCCTATGGCGCGAACGCCGACGTCGCACTTTGGCAGCAGCCTCCCTGTGGGTGGAACCGTCTCTGGCCATCTGCCTTAGCACGTGCATCTCCTTCTTCACATTCGGGCACTGCTTTGATGACGCCTCGTGAGGACCTTGGCAACTGCCGCATTTGCGATGTTCTGCTTGGCAGGCTTCTGTGTTGTGCGACTCCGAGCATCGGGAGCACACAGCAGAACTTGTGCAAACAGCACTCACGTGTCCTATTTTACAGCACTTCCGACACTGAAGAGGTTTCGGCACGAACGGCCGTACTGTGTGTCGAAAATGACCAACTCTTACTTGAGTTGGGAGACTGTCACCCTTGACAACTAGTTTCACGCATCGTGAGTTCCCGAGACAGCGGGCTTGCGAGATTATAGTAGCTTCCGTCACTGGTTTGAATAAAATGGGAAAATCAATATCGCTGATAGAAGTGTCGACGTCGTAGATAACTCCTGCCCTAGAGTCCTTGCCATCTGGTATGAAAGAACGTATGTTGATGTTCCCCAGCACATTCACCTTGGTCAATACGTCGAGAGCAGTACGTTGCGTAACGTCTGCTCTCGTTCTTGCGGCCATTGATTCTCACGTCTGTTATTTGTCCCGGAACGAGCGCCTCAAGTGACATAGACGTGATCTGGCGATTAAGTCGGTTCATGCTGTCAGCAGCATTCAGCGGGGCAAACAAAATAGTGTGAACCGGTGGCTCTTGAATATTCGGGGTGGCCTTACTTTGGGAAGGAGATGTCGTAAGAAGCCTCCTCTTCGCCTTGCGTCTTGCCACGGGCACAGAGTCACTTTCATCGGAGCTCTCATCACTGGCCGTAGAGTATATCAGCGTGTCCTCACTGTCGGCTTCACTTGGGTGGCCGAAGCGCTTTCTTAGAGTGGCCACAGACAACGTGGAAGATATGAGTGGAGGCTCTGGTGATTCTACGTCCATTTCCGCAGGTAGAAGAACGGCGTCTTCCACAAGCACCAATTAAAAACGAGAAAAAATAACAGAGACTGAAACCAGCGTTCCACTCATGAAAAACTTCGTTGTGTGTGATATACTATATACAATACCATGCCATACAATATCATACTATGCCCCATACTATGCCATGGTATAACATACAGTGGCGTAGCCAGAGGTGAAACACCCGGCCCTTGCCTCCTCCCCCCCTCGCAATTTTTTTTTTGCTATGGCATTCGACAGAGTGGTGAATTGGGCTCGTTGGGGGTGGTTCGTTATATCTTCTTGCGCTGAGGATGACGGGACGAGTATGACACAGGGGCTACAGGACAGGTGGTGCGCAACACCACGGGACAGGACAGACAGCTGTTGCGCACCACTTCTCTTGCAGTCCCTGTATCGTCCTCGTCCCGTCATCCGCTGCGCAACAAGAGATCATGTGCCATAGCATACAGAGCCCAAAATGAGACTAGACCACCTCTGCCTGCCCGGCCCTCACTTCATACTGTAAAAATGCTCCCCCCCCCTGAAAAAAATTGTACCTACGCCCGTGATCCCAATCCAGCATCATCTATTTGTCAGCTACTTGTACCTCTGATCTCGAAGCAAAAGTAAATCATGTTAGTATGTTAACTCACATATATCATGTCGGACCAGACATTTTCTTTGGTATTGATAAACACAGTTCTTTCTATTTTATTGACGTAGAATTCACGTGAACTTGGGGAAGGCAACAGAATCGAAAGTTGGGCTAGTTGGAACCTGGAAGTTGGCTAAACTGGAACCTGGAAGGTTTTTAACTTGCCCGTGGTGATAACTTTGTTTCTTTAATATGGAAGAATTAGTTGCGCAGTTCCGCTCAACTGAAAAGCTTGTACGGTCCGCGATTTTTCGGAGGCTGGCCAAAGAAAAAAAATGGCCGTTTTCAAGAACACCCGTAGGCGGAATCAACAAATCAAGCGCTTTATTTCCACGTGAAGAAGGTAACAGGTACATACCAAAAGAAGGTTTCTTAACAAATTTTTCAACACGTTTTGTAAAGCGCGTGGATGACTACTTATGTATATCTTCCACAGGCATGTAATGATTGCTTGCGGACACGGTGTTGCTTTACAAATGTAATGACCGGAATGACTCCCTCGTTCATCTCGCACAGTATACGGTAACTGCAGTCTCTATTGTGCGCTATGTGTATGCCATCTGCGTTATACTTCGTGATAAAGTGAAGTGTTATTCTTTATTGACTTTTTGTCTTGTCCTCACTACCAATTTAGTGAATATTTATATACGACGACAAAACGTTTAATCTACCTCCAGTCTGTTCATAGGTAAATGCAACAGTGTACAGTGCTCAGCAATTCAAATGCGACTGCTGGCCTGCTTGGGAGCCGGCACATTTTTGCATCGCCAATGAGCGATGAATGATTGTTTGGGGCCCAAATGCTGTCACATTGAGGACCAAGGTTTCCGATTTCCTGGAGTACCATTACGAAGCAACTGTAGGTAGATTATTACGTTTCAATTGCCAAGAACCAACAGTATGGTGACCAAAGGTTAAAAACATATAACTAGGACATTTCAGTTTTTTGCAGCAAATGAAACAATACCACAGATATCATTGGTATTATTATGACTTTTCCTTATGATTGGCAAATATGTCACCTTTCCGTACGTTTTATGCACAATAGTCATTAGAACTTTGTCCGTATGACATCGCACTGTGCGAGTTACAAACTGGTGACTCTTCCAAATGATTGTAGGAAGCAAGAAACGTGGTGGGGAGACTATTTGACAGTTTTCAAGCATTTGATGTATAACAATAAAATAATGACAAAAAGATCAAGACAGAACTAGCGGAGATGAATCGCGTGGCTTCTGTAAGTGCTGTTTTTATGGTGAAATGACATTTATGCCACCGGGGTTGTGTATATACTAGCGTAAACTTATATCTTCGTTTATCCTATTCATAGATGATATAAGGGATATGATATGTGGAATAATATAGACGATTTCGTTTTGTATGTAAATGACACAAACATGAAAACGGCTTAACAATAACAAAAAAGAACAACAAAGAACAGCAAAAACTGGATCACAACTTGTTGACATAAAAATTAAGACTGCTTTTCTAGCAAGTTTATGTGATGACAGCGCGAAAAATCAAACAATGAAATAAATGGTAAATTTATGAAGGCAGGAAAAGAATAAACGTAAATGTTGTGGCAACATCGGAGAGATACATAGAAAGGCAAGTTTCGTGGTCCTTGGGATTGCTGCCACTAACTCTAATAAACCTGAGATCTCAGGAAAAAGAACTGAGTGAGCATGCTGTGAATCAATTTAAAGTTGTGTAACAATGCAAGTCAACCAATAACAATACGTTTTCGAACATTGGTATTACCACTTTTTTTTTCGTTTCGGCTGCTAGTTTTTGAGGTGAATTCTGACTGATACAGCAAAAACAAACAAACGAAAAAAAGATAGCACGAAGTTACTGAAAAAAACAACAAGTGAAAACAAACCGTCATATCAGTGTCACGCAGATCACTTGTTCATAATCATATTCTGAAATAGGTTTTGTTGCTTGGCTAGAAGGCATTGCTTCTAACCGTAGGCTGCATAAATCCAGAGAGATATGTTGGAGGCGGGAGAGAGAGAAGAAGGATAAAAGAAAGACAGGACGGTTAACCAAGGCCGATCACAAAAGGGCAAAAAAGTTGAAGAAAGCAGGACACTAAATAAGTCCCTCAAAGTAGTGAACTTCTTCGAAATGAGACTTTGAGAAAGTGGCACAACAGAAAATGGTGATGCGTCTCGTTTAAGGTACAAGTTTAGCAACAAGAAAACGCTGTTAAAAAAGATGTTTGTCCTTCCATTCCACCCTCATTTCAACTTCAACAATTCAACCTACAGACTAGGTGTGCGAGCGTACCAAGCGACAAATTACAACACAGCAACAAAACATTCAGAAGAATGGTAAGCTAGACGAGTTGGTAATATTCCATAATGTCACTGCATAAAAAACGGACGGAAACCTTTTCTGTTCTTTTAGCTACTTTCTTGTTTCCGTTCGATTTTTTGCGCATTTACATTATGAACAAAACATTGTTAACAGAGGAAGAGATGATGGCGTTTGAACTTACTAACTGCGGCATCGATTTAAGTCTATATACGAGAACACAGACACTAAACTGGCAAGCTGAACCACATAAAAAGAAAATAAGAAATATCAGTTCATTAACATCTTCGAAGGCTCGTCCTTATCCGGCCTCGTCTTCGAACATAAAATTGTACTTCGGAATGGTTATCTCATACTTGTGATGTACATATAACCTATTTTTTCCTTCTTTTCACATTAAATGAATACGTGAAGTATCTTTGGCACCCTTGGCAAGGTTTGTATGAACTCATGTACAATAAAAGAGAAAAAAAGGTAGTTAATAAACAAGTAATTACCAGTAATTATTTCCAGAACTTAGGATGATGAACAAGAACCGCCATATATGCGTCCATCACTTCCAGTGACGGTGAAACTTGACTTCGCCCTCCAGAGCAGACTTTTACCATCGATATGCCTATAAATACTTCACAACGATTCATAGTGCTTTCAATTGTGGTGTAATCGACGTCATTCGCTGGTATATGACGAATTCATGACGTCATTTTATTTGCCTAACACATTGCGTCTTCGGAATTCTGTAAACAAGATTGTGTAATTGGAAGTCCACCCTTGTTGTCAGCACAAGTATATCGACGGGCAACCTTGATTCTATGCTTAATAATAAGCTGTCTCGTTTTGGTGCACCTTGAACATTAAGCCATTAGTGAACCCATTCGTTTACTGTTTGCCCACTTTCTTAAATAAAGTAAAGATGCGAGGGCTGCCTTGTAACGAGTCCTCCGAGATGGTGGTCGGGATATTATTGATGCAAGGCACGCGGTTCGTTACCGCTTCTGGATACCAAAAGATGTCGTGGTCGACGTGTCATTCCCGCCAAGGTGAATTTCCTTTAACTGTGCGCATTTCTATGCTTAAGGATATGCAAGATTTGCGCCGATGGTTACATAAATGACGTAGGACGGTACGTTTACATGTAAATTGCTGCTAATGACAAAGAGCAAAAACGTCAAAATCTTCACGGTCCTTTACGTACTTTTACGTCTCTGTATCGCGAAAAACGTGCAGCCTCATAAATGAAATCATGATAAGATTGTAGGTTGATGAGTGCAAAAGCGTGGAATAACGAAACTTGGGTAAACCATAACTGAGCCTATTCGTATACGCATTCATAATGAAAGAAAACATGGCGCATAGATGGTATTTTTAGTGTGGTATTTTTTTTTGTTTTCTTTCGCATCAGCTCGCCTTCCCATCTTTCACGCCGAATAGCTATTTGTGACAACGGCCGGCTTAGATTGGGAAAGCACACGCCTTCAGGCAGTTTTCAAAACGCCGAATCGTTCGTGCGATGCCGGGTGTAAGTTCTGTTGCGGCGACGCGAGCACTGTGAAAGCGATCAAGGTGGGAAAAAAAAGGTGTGTTTGGGGTGGGTAGCTTCGGACGACTGTTGACGTGGAGACGGAACTTGCGCGGGACCTGTCCTTGTCGTGGCGACGGTGGTCAGAAGCACGATGAGCGTCCGCGGTAAAAATCCCGGTGCAAAAGTTCAGGCTCGTAACGACGACACTTATGCGGTATGCTGTATTCTTCGTCTTCTACCAGACGACGCATTTCTTAATTGGGTTCATGGGGCTGCCAGGTTTGCAGTGGTAGGCCTTCGCAAAGTCGGCGGAATTGGACACCACGCCGATCACCCTGCGTAAAGGAGAAGCGTACAGGGAAATCGTATATCATTGCAATACATGAACAGCATTCTTGCGGCACAGGAGAATGAACGGCTTACATAATTACCCATTTTTGTCAGTGAACTTGTCCTGTACGATCTGACTTAATATACCCCTACTCTTTCATATACCCTGCGTAGATTAACCGTTTGAATGAGTACGAATGGCCATGCCATAGCATAACAAATGCACTTGTCCTGTACGATCTGACCTAATATAACCCTATTCTTTCATATACCCTGTGTAGATTAACCGTTTGAATGAGTACGAATGGCCATGCTGTAGTATAAGAAATGCACATGTCCTATACTATCTCATTTAATATACCCCTATTCTTTCACACACCCTGCGTAGATTAACCGTTTGAATGAGTACGAATGGCCATGCTGTAGCATAAGAAATGTGATCACAAGCCACGAGTGGCGCAGTGGATTTGCAATGCGTGATTGCTAGTCTCGGCTGAAATCTTGAAGCCACAAAAAAGATGAAGTGAATTGTTGGCAGAGACCAATGTTAGACTAGCTTTTGTTTATTTTTATTTTGAACTATGCCCTCGGGACCTTTTAAAATTACAAAAGGGACTATGAATGCATCTCGACTCGGCATTTCGACACTGTATGAAGGGTTGGCCTAAACATTCTTGCCGAGTAATCTGAGATCAGTGAGCACGGATGGGCGTGGCACACCTGAAGCGGCCCGGGCTGTGGTTTCCCGTGCGGATGGTGTTGACGGCGTGCTCTGGCCTCGTGGTGCCGCACCAAATCTGGGCGTAAGTGAGGAAGAAGAGCTGGGCGTGCGTCAGGTTCAGGCCCGGCAAGTGAGGTTCGGGACCCCAGCGCTCCACGCTGCTCTTGTATGCCTGGACAGCGAGCAGAGCACGTTGCTTAGCGCGAGCGGTACTATACTTCTGAAGCGCAATGTTATAACTTTTCGGCGTTGTGATTAGCAGAGTGAGGGAGGGAAGGAGGAAGGGATTCATTTTTTTTCTTGAACAATTAAACACTGGAATAAGCTAACTGAAAAGCAAGTACATAGTGCGAATGAAGATGCATTTTATTCAATGCTGTTCACCCGTGCTGTAAGCTGAACGAAGATGTATTTATGTGTGAAAATAACTGTGTTATGTGTGTGAACAAAGGTGTATTTCGTACGGTGATCTATGTCATTCATTCATGTAACACCCCCCCCCCCCCCCCCGCTCTAACGCTTTCGGGGCCTGCAGGTATTTCATGAATAAAGAATAAAGATACGTCATAAGGAGATAGAAAGGTCAGCTGTCAACGTGTCGTGTTACTGAACTACACAGGGGAAGACGGGAAACTGAACAGTCATATGCCATAGCAGGAAAACAACAATTATAACCGTTCCTCAACTGCAGTGGGTACATTGTATGCTTAAACGAACGAACAGCTCTCCAAGTGTCAGCTGTATTTTTTTTCGGAATCACATTTTTTAAAGTCAAAATAGAGATACACATTTTTTTAGCTAAAGAGGGAGGTCTCAACTGATTTACTGCAATGAGACCGGCTGTTTCACTGGTTTAAAGTACAAACTTCCATGTGAGTATTTATCGTAATATCATACGAGCGACTAGTACTTATAATGGGTACCCTTGAACACGTTCGTGCCATATTACATGTCTGTTCAGGTGAGTAGATGTTTTGAAGACATGATACTCCGCTTTCCATTTCTCACATTTGGCTCCGGTACAGCTGAACTATTGTTCGCCACTTTATTGAAAGCCGTTGCATGTTTCGAACTACTTTTCGATGCAAAGCAGCCTAAGGCGGAGTTCAATCGTGCGTGGCTCCCCTTACAGCGCATGTGCAACAGCCGGTCCAAGCCTTGACAAAACGTGCTCACGCACTAGCGCGTACCGGCTTGTATAAAGGGCTAGTAACACTGTGTACTCTCCCCCTTACACTCTTTCAGCAATCATGTGATGGCGTTGGGGAAACGAGATTCTGCGGACGCGCGATGAACTAACGCGTTGTATCCTAGTCAGAGCGCTCTGGCAGGCACTAACTCATTCAGGACTGCGTAAGTGGTTGTGCAAGAGGCTGTGGCCTCTCCCCCTTACACTCTCTCAGCAATCACGTGATGGCGTCGGGGAAGGAGATTTTGCCGACGCGCGATGAATCCACGTGCTCCCGCGGGGCGTTCCGATAAACCTGCGTGGTATGCCCCAACAAGAGTTCGGGACGAGTAATAGCATGAGAAAGTACAGTGAATTCATGCTGTGCTCCACTTGCAAGGACGCGTTAACATCAGGCAAGGTGCCCGTGATGAACGGAGCTTTCAGTCAACCCATGCCATGCTTGGCATGCTTCTGATGGTTTTACTCTAGTGGGAGAAGGTGTAATTTTTCGAAAGTGTTGGTTCGATTCACGGCTTGGAACGAACATATCTGTGTTACGGCTTAATATCTTTATTTTCGTAACTACCTTAATTTCTTTTGTTCTTACATGAAAAACACCTTACACGAGAAGTTCAAGTTACACTTTTTTTGTGCTATAACTTAGCCTGCTGAATTTTCTAGCTGTACCTTTGAAAGTGAAATTACGTTATTGGATAACCCAATCTTGCTACCCGTTAAATTGAAGAGAGGAGAAAGACCGACGCTTACCTTGAACGCTTGCTTGACACCTCCATTGTCAGCGATGTTTTCCCCTTGGGTATTCACACCGTTGACCTGGACATAGCACCACAGAAGCGCAAGTCAGAGACTTTGATCACAACTGATCTCAGTGAGAGTTCGTGATATGTGCGAAATGGATGTAACAGAAAGCTTTCTAAGAAGTTCGCGTTTTAGCTTAGATCTACGCTCAGTTGCTTTCCAATTGTTCTCATTGCGATTAAAAGCATGTACGTACTTCTCAGCTTTCAACATGCTGCAAGGTACAAGTCAGCTGCACTCACAAGCAACACACTACAAGGGCAGACGTACGCACGTATAGTATTGTACACCCAGGATGTGGGATAGATGTTGCTGAAGAGGACTGATGTTAGAATGAAGAGAAGAGATTAAGAAAGGGGAACGCCACCAGGCTGCATTGTTTTCGCAGTCTTCGCACCGCTAGCACGTCAGCTCCCTGTAAATGTGCCTAAATAATTACTCGTCTTTGTGATGCAGAAAATTACGAGTGTATCTCGGATCTCTAATTCTAAGCACCTTTGCTCATTTGCGCACAAGTTTGTCTTCGGTGTCTTATATCTAGCTATCTTTCTTATAGACTCATGCGCTGAGCTATCTTTGTGTTTATGCTACCTGGATGTACTACTAAATGTTTTCTGGTGCACCTCGTGATTGCATTCTGCGCTGCATGTTGCATGGGATGACAAATGGCAGGCGTCATCTAAAGTAACCGCCCTTTCCTTCAAAACTTGTGTCACTGAGAAGGCGCTAAATGCGGACCAGGCTGTGTGGAGTATATCGTCTTGGCCCTTATTTGTGCGGTAATTATTTTTCATCACAGCATGACTGTCACGTCGTACCATTGACCAGAGCATTGACCAGTGCATCTTGACCGTTAGGACGAGATAGGGGTCTCAAATTCATCTCATGATAGCGGAGCGTAGTCATAGACTTGAGCCCCGCTAAAGCAAAGTCAGGGACGAATGTAAAAGCAGAAAGGGGGGGGGGGGGGGGGTGGTCGTACATATTGTCAGAAAGCCCTATACCATTGAAAAGAACCCATTTCCCATATCGGATATACGTGTCTTTTCTGAGCAAGATTTGGGGCCAGTATTGTATCCAACATATCAGTTCCGATATCCAAAAGGAGTATAAAATTTGGATGACAATTCTAAAGTACTCTAGTTTCACGACTATGCTTCAACACATGGTGACCGCAAGGGAGGCCTTATAAAAAAATGCTTTACACCAGTCATACCTATGTAGCTTACGAGCGTACTTACTGTACAAAAAATGTGGACGAACATGGCCATGCGCAAGCCACGAGACTGACCCTTGGCATAAAGCATTGCACAGAAAAAAAAAGACTACGTAATGAATTGCGGGTGGATCATCACTTACAGCCATGTTGACTTCAGGCAAAACGTATCGGCTGTACTGATCGATCATGCATTGCGCCTTGGAGTGAAACAACTTGAGCGCCTCAGGTTTCCACCACTGCTTCAGGTTGCCGTATTGGTCAAACTGACGCCCTGGAACAGTAAGACGAACGCTGTCGATCACAAAATTTTGGCTACAGAAACTATTTCCTGAAAATCGTCGACAAAAATGTTCTCGTAAGCCGTAATGCATAGCGAACCGAACTGAACGTATGCGATTTGAAGCCGATTCCGAAAAAACGACATGTCCAAGTGCTGTTGTTTAGTGTCTGGCATTCTTATGGTGTTTGAGGTGCATAAGCGAAGAATACAAAATACGACAAAAGTATTTTCGTTCTTCCAAAAAAAAAAAAACTAAATTGTGTACATACCCTTGTCGTCGAAGCCGTGGGTAATCTCGTGACCAATGACGACCCCGATGCCACCGTAATTGACGGACCTTGGAATAACAAGCGACATCAACAGCTAATTAACCAATTGACTGCATTGATGCACCGCACCTTGCTTCGCCGTTTTTCGCAGCCAATACAAAACCTCAATGACAGGGTCGCCCAGTTACATTTTGGCGCAACGACTCGCAAGCGATAATTCCTGAGGGTGTAGAAATTAAGAGCCTCTTAACTCCAAGCACAACTTTTAAGTATATGAGGTCATTGAGTGCGCATGTCCACAATATTTGAATGACTCGGAGTTCGCTTCTTTTATAGATGTATTCATTATAATACATACTACGCATCTATGTGTGACTCTTTTCAAAGTAAAAAAAAAAAAACAACTGTGCAATAAGCAGAGTTCAAATGCGAAGCATTTCTTTTCTTACTGCAACCTCTTTATCTATCTATCTATCTATCTATCTATCTATCTATCTATCTATCTATCTATCTATCTATCTATCTATCTATCTATCTATCTATCTATCTATCTATCTATCTATCTATCATTATAATACATACTACGCATCTATTTGTGACTCTTTTCAAAGTAAAGAAACAACAACTGTGCAATAAGGAGAGTTCAAATGTGAAGCATTTCTTTTCTTACTGCAACCACTTTATCTATCTATCTATCTATCTATCTATCTATCTATCTATCTATCTATCTATCTATCTTCTATCTATCTATCTATCTATCTATCTATCTATCTATCTATCTATCTATCTATCTATCTATCTATCTATCTATTATCTATCTATCTATCTATCTATCTATCTATCTATCTATCTATCTATCTATCTATCTATCTATCTATCTATCTATCTTCTATCTATCTATCTATCTATCTATCTATCTATCTATCTATCTATCTATATCTATCTATCTATCTACTATCTATCTATCTATTATCTATGCGATCACACCCTTAACTTGGAGTGAACAAAAATTAGCATGGGAGGGTAAGATGGTTTGTCGAATATGTCTCGCTGGCATTGAGGCGAATAATGTGACAGTGCCGTCGCATACGTCGTCAAACTCTTTCCGCCGTACACGTGTGGTACATACCTATATACCAATGGCGGGTATGATGCCACAGGTATGCGGGTATGTGCCACAGGTGATTGACAGTTTGTCTACCCAGGAACGGCGAGGACAGGCATGTCGGTAATTTTAACGCAAGAGCGTTGAGAAAAAATTATACATCGGCAGCGTTGACCCGATGAATGCAAGGAATAAATGTTAAGGGGCCAGCAGAAATAGAACCACAGCATTCTGCGGGCAATCTAGAGTTCTATCAGAGTCACGCCAGCTCTCTGAACTGCTGTGGAAAGAGACCGTATGTCGGCTTAATGTTCGTGAAACGTCAACGGGGGTTCCAGTGCTCGCTATCCAATTTTATGAACATAACATGTGTACACCTATGATACAGGCGTCGTGTCGGGTTAGCACTAAGTTTAATTGAGTGCCATACACTGAAGTTGATTTATGTAACACTGTCTAGGGCTACCATCCTCGCAAGCACAGGCGCTACATATCAGATTACTGCTTCTGATGCAAACACTCGTGTTGATGTTGGCATCGTTACGCTAGTGTAAACTGGTTATATAAATTATATGCGACTGTTGAACATATGTATGTGAGTACAATATTTAAACATATATTTAGCATCATTTCCTAGCGTTTCCTTACTTACAACACAGTCAACTTAACTTCGCATGATTCGCATAACGTCGATTTTCAAGGTACGTGGAATCTGCAGAATTTTTTTTTCAATTCCTTGTGTTTTCGGAACACCACACGGAATGTGAATTCGACAGCTTCTTTCCCTGATTGGTTGCGCAAATACAAAAATATAGAACATGTAAAACGTGCACTATAACGCTATTGTAATATTCATCGTGAGCTTTTACGAGGGCTACAAGAACTAAAGAGTATCGGCGCTCGTACTTGGGATAATGGTGGTGGTATAGAGGCGGCTGAAGAACTCCAGCTGGAAAACCTGCACGAAAGCAAGCCAAAATAAACAATACACTTGAATGACGCAGCTGTTGTCACAGATCGACCCTCAAAAGATTAAGAAGCTTACTGATGAAATTCTTTGATCTCGTGTAGAAGGCGTTGACGACTGCGGGGTAGGTGACCCATCTATATACACAGGAAAAAGAGCAAAAAAAATCAGCCGAAAGAATCCAGAAAGTCAACATGCGCAAAAGTATGGACGTCCTGATTGCGTAACCATTAAAATGATTATTGAAGATAGCGAAAAAGTAGCTTCTGAACTGACATGCGTTTCAAGTTTCATATTTTGACATGTGTTTCAAAATGTGTTTGCTTGTATAGGTGTCACTTTTATTTAGTAATATCTCGATGCATCGCCACTTCGTTCGTACAATTCCAACGTACTTACTCGTTTTTGTCCACGCTGTTCCTAAGCTTCGTTGCTATCTTCAGTGCAGTGTGGCGAAGGCTCTTGATGATATTCTCGAAGTACGTGTCCGGTCTGAACTCTACCTGAGACAATAACGTCTTCGTCAGACAACTATTCTTGTCTTATTTTTTTTAAGGTGTGGTGACGCGTTGAATTTGAATTGGAAGTGTGTAAATATACGCTTTTGTCAGATTTGCTTGATTTTAAGTAGTAATCGAATAAAATGCAAAAATTACTGGGGCTAGAAATGAAAATCTTAGTTACAAACTATAAAGCCAACAAATGATTTGTTCTATCATTCATCGCTACACAGTGTTAGGGCAGTGTAAAGTAAGGCAGTTACTAAACAACCACAACACACGATTTGTTGAGTATTTTGTGCGTGAATGAAACAAAAAAAAAATATCAGTGTGTCGAGCGTAAGGCACTCGTTTATTAAAGTGCTTACCTCGTATTCCTTGTCCAGTTCTTCTGGTGTCGATATGAACTCAGGGTATCCTATCTTCTGAGTCATGAACTCGGCCTATAATGTACACGCAATGACATCAGCATGCAATACGAGTTTCTAGATTTGTAAACCCTGTCCGCATATTATATATGGTTATAAATATTTACTTGTACTATATCAAGGTTTTTTTATAGCCCAACATTGACATCTTCATAACGTCTCCCGAAGAGCTATATGCTCTGAACGTATGCGATACTTTTTCTGCAAGCTGACTGGGCTGCATCGCTGCATTGTAGCATATCCTTTCAAGAATGCGCGTTGGAAAATATCTCAAGGCGCAAGTTTAAAAAAAATGAAACAACTAAAGAAAAAAAACTAACCTTTTTTCTGGCGACTTCTCTGGTCTCATTGTCCATCCAGTCCACGTTCGTGAGAATTTCCAAGAAGGCTGCCTTGATGTCGCTGATCATTTCCTCGGCCTAGAGTTAGTCGTAAGGAGGCGTGCAAAGTAAGCGCACAATTACCGAAAACGTAGGCAATGTTATCTGATAACACCTCAAGAAATCCACGAGTCTTTACCTTGCGCAATAACTGCGATTCTTGCAGCGAGAGCCGGCTATAATAATTGAGGCCCTGTGAAGTGCGGTGCCATAGACCTAGCTGGGCGAGCTGGTTTATGGTCCCGTAGCGCAGATGAATATCAGACCGGGCCGTCAGGGATGTATGGCATTTAGGTCCCATCATAGGTGTGCGCAAGTTTCTGCTTCAGGATGAAGGAACGGGGTGATTGTTCGTCGCAGCACCCCCCCCCCCCCCCTCCCATCTTCCTATAAGGCCAATTTATGAGGCAGACTTCACGCTCCCCCTCCGATGTACCTAGGGAAGAAGGGGGGTCGATACTCCTGCCCCCCCCCCCTCCACCATCCGTGCGCACGCATACGAGTCCCACCTTATATTTTCTGTGTAGCTTTTATAAGTTTTAATTGTGCAAAATGAACAAGGTCAGTCCTCCACATTAAAATATAGACTTAATAATGAATACTGCGTCGGGGTGACTTGGGCAAAGAACGAAGGATCCGGTTCACTGGCGCACCTTCTTTTTGCTCTGCTCATTGAAGTGTCGGCGCACGAACAGTGCTCCGACGGCCATGCCCATCTTCTTGTTGACGAGAAGCGTGCAGCTCTTCCAACGCGGAGGAGTCGACTGGGTGCCGTAGATGGCGCCGTAGTACTCCTGCTGCTTGTCCACAAACCTCTTGTCAAGGCTGCCCACCAGCTTCGATATGAAGCGCCAGAGGATGTAGTTGGCCACGACCCTGGAAGCACATTGCACCAAACTACTTAGCATAGGCTGGGTTCATCGTGAACTAAGATTAGTCAAACGTAAAGATAACTTTGATTGAGTCTGTTCTTTTTGGTATCACGCATCGTTCGTTGCTGAATATTCCCGATATGAACGTGTGCTGAGGGCTGCTAAGCTACCTTGAGGTAGATTCACTCTGAAAATTGGTGTGAAATCACGCGGGAAATTGGTAGAGAATACGCAGCGATGCATTCTCGGTGCGATGTAGCTTGAAATCGATACAATCAGTGACATTGGGCATATCAAAGGATGAATAAATAAAAAAAGTGGAATAATTTTACTATTCCCTTTTTCATAACGTAGTACAGTGCTGTAAGGGATATTTGAAATTGGAGTGGAAAAACAACGGCCACAAAAAGGTGATGACGTGACACATGGTTTGACCGATTGACCAACGGCCCAACATCTTACCGCGCTGCATGTAACAGCTTCAATATTCATTGCATTGCATTTCGTATACCATTTATTGTTTACATGCCAAATGGTGCTTATGCGAAAGTTCAGCTGTGAACTTCATCGTTCTTGGCTTAGCGGAAGTAGTTCTTAAACTCCCCCTGTCCATGGCACGTCGGAAAAGAAGCAAAGATGTGTTAGGCCACTGCGCTCAGTACTCAATACTTAATACCGCTACTCGCCTTGCTCACATTTTCGTTTAAGTGAATAGGCTCAAACCACTCGTTCAACAAGCCTATAAGTAAGCATATCACGCTGAAACATTGTACGTGGATCAAAAAGTAAAGAAACCAATGCGTGACAATGCTTCTTTCAGCCACACAAGCCCGCTCGTACACTTCACCGCCACGCCCGCAGTGCGCGAAGATACCACGTGGTGGCGCCAGTTGCCCGCTGAACCAGTTCGTGCTCTTCACTGGGACGCGCGCTTCATACGTAGCGAAGCATACTCGCAGAGGGATGCGGGATCATGCTTATTTATTTATTTGTTTTTTTACTTGAACGTATGAGCAGGCACACATCAAGGTAATTAGTTCACTATTGCGTTGATTGAAAAGCTTTTTGCTTCTGATATCGCCGCTGTTCATCAACGCGATAGATCCAAATGCATTAGTCTTGTCTAAGGAAGTCATTCATGCGTGGTTGTATGGGCAAACCAGACAAGAAAAAAGAAGAAGAATAAAAAGAAGAAGTAGAAGATAGAGGACTGTATTTGTCCTGCTGGCGTCTGCCATTCTTCATGGACAGGACACAGTTATCCAATTCTTCATGTACTTTAACAGCGCTCAGATTCTACGTGTACTTTTGCTCAGACTGCATGCTAACTTTAGAGAGCGAACTTGACGGTATAATATAACGGAAATTTTGTTGGCCTAAGTGCTCTCAGCAATTCAATCTCACAGTATATCACACAGTTAGAGCAGTAACATTATAAAGCATGTTTTGTGCATTTGTAGTGTGCAGGGTGTTCATCCCTCCTTCCTCTGTCTGACGTTGAGCTTTTGGTTATTTTTGTATTTTCCGATTCTTTCTCTTTCCTCGTGTAGTGTTTCTTTTTACATTCGTACGATTGTCTCGATACATTTTTTGTTATAATGGTCTCTTCATCCACAGAACTTCAAGGACTGTCCTATTAAATCAACAAGGAAACAAACGTATGCACTACATACACGCAGTTTTGCTCAGTATGTATGTATGTATGTATGTATGTATGTATGTATGTATGTATGTATGTATGTATGTATGTATGTATGTATGTATGTATGTATGTATGTATGTATGTATGTATGTATGTATGTATGTATGTATGTATGTATGTATGTATGTATGTATGTATGTATGTATGTATGTATGTATGTATGTATGTATGTATGTATGTATGTATGTAGGTATGTATGTGCGATTAAACTACTTAGATTGATTTTGAAGATTTCTAAGCGACTATTTCGGGGCTCATAGCAGCGTAGCTCTCCACCCATGCATTCTTTACCATAAGTTTGCTGCTGACAAATAGTGCGGTTTGTCAATCGCAGTGTGTGTCAAAGAGCCAACATTTGAATTAAAAGGTAATTAGTGCACTTTCGTGGCATTAGACAACCGAGTACCATCTATCGTACAAGTAATGCTCGCTTCTTCAAATAATACAAATGAATAGAAAACAGTTAGACAGTGAGCTACAGAGTCAAATAAACAAAGTGACAATTTGCTTAGGTGGCGTTAGCCGACTTGTTGGCCGTACGTGATCTCGAGAACACTGGCAGAAAATTTTAGAAAACGTGGATAGAGAAACGTGGAAACACACAACACAGGCGCTCATGTTTTGTGTATCCTCTGTAGTTTGTCCATGTTTTCTAACTAATTGCGGCAGTGCTCTCCAGAGTGATGTGAGAATATTTTGAATAAGAATACTCCACATAAATTCGATGTAAGGGACATACTTATTCTGTGGTCTCAGGTGGTTTGGAGCATGCCAGCGAGTCGACAGTCTTGGTCACAGCGTGTCGAGTTTCTCGCCGCCCAACTATTCATGCTACTCCACGTTACTAAAATTGATACATGTATCACACGCAGCGTCACGGTTCAGTGAAGCGAAAATCGGGCCACACCGAGACGAAAATATGAGAAATATTTCCTCTCGAGCTCTTTCGTATTCACCATTCGCATGAGCCACTGCATATGGGGGCGTTTTGTATTTTTTTTTACTGACAGATTTCGACAACTTACCTTTTGGGAGTGGAATGTAGAAGGTGAGACATCTGCTTGATGTACCTCGGTGCGTAGATGACCACTTCTTCCGTAGGCGGTATCTCCATGGGCATGACAACTTTGAAGTAGTGCGTCCAGTTTATCTTGCGGGCGGGCACACAATAAAGTTTAGAGAAATGATCCCACTTAACAAAACCTCGCGCTTGCTCGTGTTACGATGTTATCAATATGTAAATAATGCTCGTTAATAACGAGTGAATAATGCTCGTATATAGTGTGAATAATGTTTCTGTACAATCATAGTAGAATAGTTTTATAAAATAATGGTGACAAAATTTTTGGCACAAATTATATTCATGCGAGAGGTGACAAAGAAAGCGTTTCCAAAACAGAATAAGACGCGGTGCAGTCTGGTTCGTAGTTAGGAAATTTGTTCGTGAGGGGGGGGGGGGGACTTATTGAAGGCCTTTAAAATGCTTACTTTCATCATTTTTCTTCAGTAAAATACCCCCCCCCCCCCCCAACCAAACTTCGCGTGGGCGGAGGAGGGCATGGGTCCATAGGGCACCCCCCATCCCCCCTGACAACAGGCCTGAGTGCAGTATGGTTTACATTTAAAAGGTGCATATTGCACAGGGATTGGCGAATACGTTTAGAAAGTGTAATTATTTGATTAAAACTGCTAATTATTTTCCTAGATAGCCTAAGTTCACTGCACCTCTTGTGAATGACATCGCGGTATGCCTTCTCCTTGACACCTGAAAGCATTCACAATCTAAAGCACTGGCTTGATGCTTCAATCCTTTAAATAGCTTGATTACTGCATTGTGGCGGTTAGGGTGTAGGAGCTTCTCTGTTTTCCTGCGACACTGGTTGTCGGGCATATCCGGTGCGTAAGATGTGAACTGAAATGCTGTATAACCAGCAAAGTTGTGACCGATACCAACCA
This sequence comes from Rhipicephalus microplus, assembly GCF_013339725.1. NCBI lineage: Eukaryota > Metazoa > Arthropoda > Arachnida > Ixodida > Ixodidae > Rhipicephalus > Rhipicephalus microplus. The sequence goes on along the minus strand of NC_051165.1, from coordinate 178,681,012 downwards.
GAGGGATCTTCAGCCTGTAGCTCCTCTACGGTCCACTTGTTGTACATGGCGGTGAAGTTCCGCCGAAACTCGCTCGGTTCCGTCAGCTGCGAATGAAGAACGAAGAAGAAATCCGAACGAAGCTACGAGCTACGACTGAAATTCGCGGCAGTCACTGATTCGAATTAACTTTCTTCGAAGCTTAACAATGATCGAAGACAAGTTTGGCATTCAGTACAGGTGGAGTGAAGACAAGATTCACTTATTCAAACGGCAGGGCTTCGCTTGAGCTTTCCGGTCAACCAGAGCCATCCCATCATCGTTTACCGACCTGTGTCCAATACGCTGACTGATTGTCGTCGCTTAGTATGTGAGACAGTATAAAAAATATGGCAGCTGATGAGTCATGTTTACTGAAAATTGTAGTTAAAAGCGCTATAAAGCTAATGAAGAAATACAAGAAATAAGTCAGGTGACAAAAGAAAAAAAAATGAAACAGTCAAAACAAAATTATGTAAAAACTATACCATACATTGTAATGGGCTATCGTCACGATAGACTAGTCGTGGCGTGATTTTGTCGGTAAATATTATGCCACGTGCTATGACACTACTCTTACAAAGCAATCAGAATCGAGTAAAAAAAGGGGGGGGGGCGAGTAGGGGGGGAGAGATGAGTTGGGCTTTTTTGTTTAAGTATGACAGGATTAGTAATTTAGGTTAGAAAAGTAGGTACACGAAAGTACCAATCGCAGGGACCAACAATAAATAGAGCTGTAGACTCTCGGACTCCGTAACCAGCTACACGTGATGTTGATGGCTAAATTATTGGGCCGCACCTGGCAACTTGAAAGCAACAACCGCGCTCACACAGTGCGTTACAGGTAAATGTTGCACTTATCTGGAGCCGCCGTTAGTAAATAGTCATCCTACTACAGAGCTATTTGGTTACCGGGTTCGAAAGTTAAATGTGCTTTCAAAAACTAATGCCCCCTTTAGTAGCATACTTCTCCGTTATTGCCTTTTCTGGCCTGCGCTAAAGGGAGCAAAGAGTAACGACAGTAGAACGAAAGGCAAGAGCTTTATTCACATTACCGTAGGAGAGATGAGGTGAAAGAACGAAGGTCACGGAAAAAAAAGCAAAACTGGAGCGCACGTGGCTACACTGTCGAGAGGTGAGTGTCATGACGATAGATGTCCTCATTCTGTTTCGTCAATCGCTTGTTTCGTCATGACATTTAATTCACAGTCTGTATTATAGAGAGGGGTTAGAAGGAGTGTTAAACCTTACTCGGAAAGACTCGGAAACCACTGAGAACCGCTCTGCGGTAGAAGAAAAATGTTATGAAACCATTGAACTAGCGGTGAAAGCCCGAAGGGCAGAGTTGGATTATTTTCCTTGTTTTTTTTTATTTTTTTGTTCTTATTGTTTCTCTTTCTTTTGGTTTATTGCATCTGTTGCTGTACCTGTTGCTTTCGCTCCATTTCTTTCTATTTATTTCTTTTATCTCTATTTTGTTTCTCATTCTCACTCTTTTTTTATTTCTCTTTCTTCCCTTTTCTCTTTTTCTGTTTTTCTTTGTGTCGCTTCCTTTCTCTTTTCCTTTCTCTTTCTGTATTTCTCCCTGTGTTTTTTTTTTCAATCTTTTCTCGCGTCTGCTTATTTCTCTCTTTTCCTCCCTCTCTTTCTATCTCTTTCTTTTGCTTCTTTCGCTTTCTTCATTTGCTTTTGTTTAATCCTCTTTCGGTATTGCTCTTTGTATTTTCTATCTCTTTCTCGTGTGTTTGTTTCTTTAATTTTGCCTTTCTTCCTAAGACTTTCACTCTGTTTCTATGTTTTGTATCCCTTTTATTGCTCGATATTTTCTCTTTCTCTTTTTGATTTATCTTTCTCTCTAACATCTTTCACCTGCTTCACAGCGCCGAGCAGAGTTTTTTTTTTTTTTAACAGTCGCAGCGGCTGTACTCGGTTGGGGTTACGCCTGCGTGTTCCTGTGGATTCTTGAGGACAACAAAGTTTTTACGACCGGCGTTAACAGGTGCACTGGTTAAAAAAAGTAACCTCATAACTACATAAAAAACAGTAAACACGTTAAATTCTGACGTGCGATCTGGCGTTCTTTGAAAAAAAAAAAAAAACAGTCATTCCCCGTCGTTGAAACGAAACTCGAGTGTCGCGCCATTCAGAAGCACGGTTCGTACATGACTGCTTTTACGAGCCTTACACGCTCCCACCGGGGCACGCCTCTCGTCAGGAACAAGAGGCGTTTTCCGTGTAAACTACAGTGATATTTTATATATACTCTAGCAAGCTGTACGTTATGTGGTCAATCAATGTGGGTTGCTGTACGCAGATATCAATATCAAAAGAAATGAAGTTGGTGCTGCAGCAAAAGTTGTTTTGTTCACGAAGCGTAGGCGCCATTTTTTTTTTTTTGCGCCCACACTCACAGAGAGGTCTGGGCGTAGTGGCGAACTCGAGGAGTGGAAGCCTCCAGGAGTTCATGATGATGCAACCGCGATTCAACTTCACTCGTTTTCATAGCGACATCATTTCTTTTGACAAATACCGCAGCAGCGGGAACCATCATGTTTCCGAAAGTTAACTAGAGAAGACTGTGGCGCTGCGATTTTTCAGCGACCGTGGGAATGATGGGTATAGTACGTGGATTGGTCCAGTCTTCGCGCTTGCGGGCTTCCAACGCTTTTGTTGCTTTGTTTATCCCCGTGTTTTGGTTTTGTTTGGAATAAAAGGACGAACCGTATCGAACTTCGTGACCTGATTTGAAGTGGTGAGGCCGAAAGGTTAGGTGGTGAAGCATAAAACTTGACCTTTGCTGATTGTCGTCACGTGACAAAGCAGCTCCAAGCCACGCGAAGCCAAATGGAGCTGAAAGTATGAAGATAAGACAAATTTCAGAGTTCGCTTTAGTGTACTTAGAGGAAACTCTAAGGCGGGTACAGCCTTCATCGTTATCATTATCATCATCTTGACTACGCCCAATGCAAGATAAAGGCCTCTACCATGATCCGCCAATCAACCCGGTCTTGCGCTTTCTGCTGCCACGTTATACCTGTGAACTTTTTAATCTTTATCGGCCCAACTAACTTTCTGTCTCCCTTTCGTGCGTTTGCTTTCGTAGCGCGTAGGGTGCAGCCTTACCCTGCGATAATTGAAGACGAGTACTTCGAGCAGGAGCGATCAATCTGCTGACTCACGTTGGTGAGCTTGGCTTCAAGCATGAGGGCGTCCTCCATGTCGCGCATGGCCGTCGTCTCGTTAGCTCCCAGCAATTGTGCCACGGAGACCATGAACCGCAGGTAGGCCTCCACCTGCTGCGTCCCGCGAATGTAGTAGTCGCGGCTCGGAAGACCCGTTTCGGTCTGATCCAGCTGCGCGCCAAACAAGGAAGATTGCGGGCCAATTACCGTGGCTATAGACGTAGACCGAACCGGAAAAGTATGTGTGCGTGGTGCCGATTCACTGAAAACTACTATAGCTATATTTGTCTCTGTGTACGACGTATATGTTCGCTAATAATACTGTTACCCCGAATAATACTGCTACTTCTCCCTCTAATGCTAGCGCAGAGATAACCTGGCCCTTTGTACGTCAGACTTAGTAAGGAACTGTAAGCGAATGGAAGGTGACTGCTAGCTCTTTTGAAACCCTAGTTAAATTTAACTAATAACACAACCCAGAAATAATATTCCAGACATGCGTGCACGAAATAGGAACTTCTGTGTAATGTAAGGCTGGTTAATTGGGCTAACGGGACCATCAGCTAAAAAATGAACGTGCCAAGGATACTAACATCAATAACGATATACGTAACAAATTACGGGCTCTCCGTAACACCCACCGGCTTTATATTAGCTACTGATAAAGTTCTTTGACCTTTGTTGCCAAGTGCATAAGCATCCCTACTGAGAGAGCTCTCATCCGAAACCATTCCCCAAATTGATACGCGTTCAATGCCATGACAGAAAACAACGAAAGTGTTACTGGGGTATTTAAAGGCAACATACATGCTCGACCATCTGTACACTTATGGACTCCCCCAAGCGAGTTGTTGGGGATTCTGTCTGTGCCTCTCTCTTTTTTTTCTGTATCTCTTTTCGCCCCTTTATCCCTTCCCACAACGCAGAGTAGCAAACCGGACGTGCGCCTGTTTAACCTCCTTGCTTTTCCTTGTTTCTCTCTCTCTCTCTCTCTCTCTCTCAGATTTCTCTTTGTTCTCCGGCACCAGTGAAACTCTCTTCTCACAATGCTACTTCATAATAGATTATTAGATGATTGTGCAATGTACTGCTGAACGAGTGGTATGAAAAACTGCAAGACGGAAAGTAGAGCTAGAGTGCTCGAGGGATAAGGGTCCTGCGAATGATAGGGATTATAGAGAGTAAACGAAAGGCGCGTTTATGCGTCATCCTTACGTGTATGACGTTGACGGTCGAGTTCTTGCTGTCCGCCGAAACCCACTGCGCGAAGAGGATGTCGTTGCTGTGTCTGCGCATGATGGCGGTCAGGTTGAGCCAGTCGAAGCCCTCCTCCGTCCAGTCGGGCGTAATGACGGGCCACGAGCCCACGCTCTGCAGCAGATCTAGCAGCGGCTTCTCTCGGAGCGCCTCGATCATGGCTGCGCGAGGAGGCACGCACGAAGCTGCAGCTCCAAACGGTGGGATTGAGCGCTAAATTTCTGGTCTCATTGTGGAGACGTTAAGTTTTGCGCCCCGAAGCACATCATTTTATATACCTTACTTACAGGCATGTAAAACAACGAATCACGACGATAAATTCAGTGACTTGATGATGTGTGAGACAATGCACTAGAAATGTCGTCATCTTTGGCACTGATTATACTGATTTATACACTGCTTATACTATACTGAATGTTTGATACGCAAACGTGGGCAAGTATAGGACGTAATAAAGGTAATAACAGTGCAGCAGACGAACGCTGGCGAAGAACACATACCAAGTGCTGCACGTTAATAGCAAAGCGAAGACCACGTATATATGGTATGGAGACATGCGTAGAAGAGGGTGCAATTATCAACCACAGCGATGAATATAAAATAACCAATCACTTGTCACGTGCTGATTGTTCACGAGCACAGTATACAGGATAAATCTGTTAAGATGCGTGATCTCGTTTCGCAATAGCACAACTGATGGTAAACTTACACGCAAGCTATCGAAAATACTGATGTGATCTCTCGCGTTCACTGCGAGTGGTACTTACCTACAGTAGCTCGCTACGCTCAAAGAGGGGCACGCAGCCGCAGTCATGGCAGTGAATTCCTAGGTTACCCTGAACTTAATAACGCGACAGCGTTAAAGAGCTCGTGTCGCAGAAAATCCGCCGCCGGCGTCGGCCCCGTTGGTTGTGAGCGAAAAATCGTCTGTGCGTCTGTGACCGAAAAATTAAGTTACCGGGATAGCCGCGGGAGGCCGCTACTTGTCCACGCGTGCGTGCGCGATCACACCGAGAAAGCCGCGCTTTCGAAGAAAAAAAGCACTCAAGGTCACGAGGCGCTGTAGTTTCTTTGCCCTGCCATCCCTCCCTGCTTAGCTTCCAGCGCTTTCGTCGGGACGAGAGAAGAGATAATGTAATTGCTGCAAATCTTTGTAACTCCACTCGCACTGAACGAATTCTTAAAATTTTTTGCGGCGTTGAATTTGTGAGGCAATAAGCCCTTCTGGGGAATTCATTCCATGGTTACTTGAAAAAAGTGTTTCAGGGGCCCTTTAACGCATTTTGTTCGACAGGTGTCATGACGAAAACGAGCCCATTTTGGCGATAATAGCGCGCGCTGGTCTAGTCTACTGAGTGCGTGTTTGAGTGCGTGCGTGTGTGTGTAACAAAACATATGAATAAGTATGCACTTAGCGGTTGAAGGGTGCACTAGGGGCCGGATTTCGCTATCGCGTTCAAACTCTTAAAGGCGAACCTTAACGGTCCACCGATTTTTCGTCCACTCTGTTGGGACGCTATCTTAGACTATCGGTGTGGGCGTTCTTTCACAGTCCTTATCTGTTACGCCGCTCTTACATTTATTACACTGGAAAACATCGAGATAGGTTTTCTAATGATATACGCATGTTTGTGCAAGGTACAGCCAGCAGTCTGTCAGCCAGTGTGTCAATCACGACTTGAGTTCAACTGGACTGGGAGGGGAAGTGATCCACATCCCCGCACGTGATTTACATATAATACGTGGTGCGTAGAACTTCCCAATTATGGTAAAAGAAAATCGAGCATCTTTAAGACCTATTCGAAGAGGGCGTGGAGAGCCAAACCTGTAGAAGCCGCGAGTAATGCGGAAGGAACATGTATCGTATCATTGGCTCGATGTATATAGCGCGTGTCAGTGTATGCTACACGTGTTGCTGCCCGGGTGGTCGCGCTCGCAAATATAAAATAAACAAAACAAAAGTAATAGAAATAGTTACCGAGGCGTCATGGGTGCCGTTATGAAAACGAGGAAAGTAACGCGCACCGTAATAACGGGAATGGTTAAGAAGAGTTTCCGGGTGTTTTTTGACTAAACGCGTCTCGCCCAACAGAACTCTGAGAAAAACAACACCAAGAAAAAAAAAGAACCTATTTGCAGTATCTTTGATCGCTAGAGCTCCATTAACTTTGTCCAATGGTCACAGTTCGTTCAACTCCGCAATGTGTGGACTTCGCCGCTGGTGTAGTGTTCACTCCACTGTACTGTCAAAAGCGGCCCGCTCTAAGGAAGCTCCAAGAAAAGCTTGGCCAATCGCTTCCTCATGTACGCTTAATTAATCCTTAACCACCAGGAACCAAGAGACGGCGGCAGCGCGCACCGCAGATGCAGCTTCTCTAAGCCTTTGGTCGTCAGCTCGAAAGGGAAGGGTGCATGCATGGTACGTTTGCTATACACATGCTTTTCAAATGCAAGCATGCAGCATGTCCACACTTTGTTTTTAACACCTATATAGCGTTTATTTAATGTGGTATTATACAGCGTATCATGCAGCAAGTGTAACTGTTTTGATTAATGTAGTAAGCTGACGTCATTCTACGATGTACGATCTGGCAATTACGTCTCAAGTGAGGGATATGAACGAAACTAAATTCACGTGTACATGGTTTTGGTATAGTCGACGTGAGTGACAATCTCGAGCTGTACGTGACCGTAGGATAGCAACAATTATTTGCTTTGGGCGAGTCGGCCCATGTTGCGACTGGCTTAAAAACTCGCGAGAAAATAAAATCGATAACGGGGCCGACCCAGCCGTTACAACTCAGCCATAGATTCACAATGCCCAGACTGCTCAGAAGTGTACTGTTAACTCGAACACATGCTCTGGCAACGTCCCGCGTTAGCTCGAGGACCCCTCACCAGTGAGTCCGACTGGGAGGAGGCACTCAGGAGCCCCAGTCTCAGAAGCCAACTTAAGGCAGTCCAGAGGGCCCAAAAACTGGCGGAACGTCACCACGTTCGCACCCCTGGCTCGGGCATTGCCTACAGTAGCGGCTGCTAGAATGTCCCTCGTGGACTCCCTAGTCGCTTAAACTCTTCAGGACCATTTAATAAAGTTCTTGACAGACTGACTGAAGATGCGCAATGAACCACAGTACGGTGTTTAACGGTGCACGGTAGATATGTTCCAATTGCGTGGCTACGATCGCGACACTGGCGCTGCCGTGTCAACGGCACAAGATCTCAATAGAAATAAAGCGTCATTATAGGCGTGTGCGCGGGAAAAGTAGGGAACTGGGTGGAGGGGGACCGCCCTTCCACAATCATTTACGGAGGGGCGGAAGGGGAAGGGGGGATGGCGCCAGGCCTACCCAATACCTTGATTCAATTAGACCTGTCCCGTCAAGGGTTCATGCTCGGAGCCGTGGCCGTGCAGGTTTTATCAGCGCAGGCGTTCAGCAAATCGTTGATCGTGCGACGAACCAGAAAATTATCATACATGGGTATGTGCCACAGAATTTGGTCAAGTCCCACTACTCACCACTGGCCCACTAGAGATGAAAAAAGACACCTGTTACCCCTAGAACTGTTTGTTTGTTTGTCTGTTTGTTTCAAATTACGGCTCATACCCACTCAGGAAGATTGGCCAAAAAAGCGTAGAGTCCCCCTCCCCCTTTTTTTTCTGAGCTTTACAACTGTTTTTAAGAATGAATATATATTAAAATATAACTAATGAAAGAAAAATCACAGAGAGAGAAATGGGGAAAGAAATGACTGCACACTCTTTTTTTTTCCTTGTTCATCTTCTGCTTGGCTCTCGGAACGTTTACGCCAATTTACCCGACGTGGGATGCTTAATAACTCGGATAGGCAAAGGAAAGAGTGCAAAGACAGAAGAAGAAAGAATGAAATATAGAGAAAGAAAAAGAAAGGAGAACTAAAGAAAATCAAAACATAAAAGTACGGAAAACATCGAAAGAAATAGGCAGAGGGAGAAAGAAATGGAAGGAAAGAGACGAAAAAAAGAGAAAGAAAAACTGAAAACAAGACAGAGACAGAGAGATATACAGAAAAGATAGAAAGAAAGCATAGTCGAGGAATACACACACACACAGAAAGAGAGAGAGAGAGAGACAAAGAATTAGGTGTTGAGACAAAGAAAGACACAAAAAGAAGCAGTGATGGAAAAAACAGAGAAATAGAAAGAAATAATAAAAAGAAAGAAAAAAAGGCAGATCCCACGTACAGTAGGAATCGATGATATGCGACGCATAAAGGAGAAACGTTGATATGTCACTTTAAAATCAGCACAACGTTATGAGGTGGAGGTAAATGATGCCGTACATGACTTCTGTGCCATGATTATTACGTTTGGATGAGTTGTTTACCTTCGTTATCCATTCACGTCACGTGATACCAAATTTAGTATATGTGGAGCTAGCGAAACTGCACGAGCATACTATGAGCGTGGCATGTTGTCATGTTGTCACATGACACGCGTGTCAGGATTATCATGTTTGCCCCAGTCATATATATCGTCATCCATTGACGTCACGTAACACCTAATTTGGTATATGCGGAGCCAGCAAAACGGCCTCGAGTGCATCATGAAAGACCCAATATACTCCAATGATGCGTTGACGCGCGCGCACGCTGACCATTGCGACGCAACGTTAGGAAAACGCGAGCACTCCATAGTCTGACGCCAGGTGCGACCATCGTCTGTCGGCGCGGCCCGACGACAACTGGCACGAAATGCAACATGCTGCATTTCGCGCCGATGCGCTCCCTCTATTCGTCACGGAGGGACGCTGGACGCGCTGAAACGCGCATGCGTCAAAGCAACGCAGCGCGGCGCACGCCTGTTAGTATATGGCAGGGCCGGCGCCTGGCGTGGCAACGCCGGCGTGACGCGACGAAATGAACGCCGGTGAGCCCGCGCTCATTGCGACGCGTCATGCCGGCGAGCACGCGCACCACATCACGTCGAAATCTATTGGCGCCTTGACTGTGGCATCTAATCATGTTCTCACATGACACAAATTTCATGATTATCATGTTTGCACCAGTCACATACCTTGGTCATCCATTGATGTCCTGTAATACCAAATTTGCCTTTTGTGAATCTAGCGAAACGGCCGTGAGCGAATCACGAGTGTGGCATGTAGTCAGGTTGTTACATGAAACGCATGTCGTGATTATCATGTTTGGATGTGTCATTTACCTATGTCCGTTCGCGTCGCGTAATGCCGTGTTTGGTACATGTGAAGCAAGCGAAACAGCCGCGAGCGCATTATGAGCGCAGCATGTAGTCATGTTGTTACATGACACGCATCTCATGTTTATGATGTTTGCACCAGTATCATACCTTCGTCATTCATTCACGTCCCGTAATACCAATTTTGGTATATGTGACGCTAGCGAAACGGCTGAGAGCGCATCATGAGCGTACCATGTAGTCTTGTTATTACATGGCACGCATGTCATGATTTTCACGTTAGAGTCTGTCACTTGTATTCGCCATGCAATCATGCCATACCATGCCAGTTTTGCAACATGCCATGTGAACGAAACCACTGCAAAAGCTGCAGGACCATAAAATGTAAATCATGACATTCATGATATAAATGTCATATTTTCATGTTATGACCAGTCAAATATGTTCTTCATACAGTCATGTTATGCCATTTCAAGTTTGGTATCGATACCATTATCGAAACGGCCAGGATAGCTAAATGTCGTAGGCGGCTAGATAGATAGATAGATAGATAGATAGATAGATAGATAGATAGATAGATAGATAGATAGATAGATAGATAGATAGATAGATAGATAGATAGATAGATAGATAGATAGATAGATAGATAGATAGATAGAAATGCTCAAAGTCGCCGAAGATCGCTAAAAATGCTTCGCATTTAAAACAAACAAAAACGAGGAAGGCCGCTTGGTTTCGCACTCGCTTCACGCTTGGCACCACCGCTAGCGCGAAGCTACCCTAACTTTTTTTTAACTATACAATAACGGCCGATGACTTCTAACACTGCTGATATGTGGGGTTTAACTTCCCAAAATCACCATATGATTATGAGAGACGCCGTAGTAGAGGGCTCTGGAAATTTCGACCACCCGGGGTTCTTTAACGTGGACTCAAATCTGTGCACACGGGACCACAGCATTTTCGCCTCCATCGAAAATATAGCCCCTGCAGCCGGGACTCTATCCCGCGACCTGGGGGTCAGCAGCCGAGTACCTTAGCCACTAGACCACCGTGGTGGGGCGTTCACATTGCGTTCGAAAACAGTTTACTTCCCACCGTTATCCTCAGAAAGCCGGAGAGGGGACCATAAGCAGGTCGTTGTGAGCATAGACTTTCCTACAAGTGCACCAGAGGAAACTCTGGTGCTAGTGTCTATGGGAGCTATGACGCACGGCGCTTCAGCGAGAATGGGAATGGTTGGTATAATGCATGGATTCGTTTAATCTTCGTACTTCCGGCCCCGTTTGGTTTTCGCGTGGCTTCTAGCTGCTTTGTCACGAAACGCCAAATTAGAAAATGTTCAACAGTTGCACTTCTCTACATTGACCTTTTAGCTTCACTAATTCACATCAAGTCATGGAGTTCACAACGGTTCGTTCTTTCATTCCATATTGACCATTTCAAAAACTTCTATATCCATCATTCCCCTCTAGTATTTTAGGAAACTATGGTTCTAAGCAGCACGTAACCGCTTCAACTCTATTCTTGCATTCACTGCGAAGCTTGTTCGTTTTCGGGACTCGACCAATGAAAGTAGAAGGAGACGCGTAGCGGTGAGACGTTGCCGCACCCCCGTCCTAATTTATAACTCTGCGCACGCCCATGTTTTTCATGATCATAGCAACAGGTTGTCGCACGCGTCAGGCGAAGAAAATGAGAGGAATAAGTAAAAACGAGAAGTTCGAATACCAACTCTCATTCAGGCAGGACTTGTAGAAGTTCTTAGCGTTGATGGTAGCGTTGCTGTCGGATGCGTCGATGGGCGCCTCCAATAGCTCTGAAAGATACAAACAACCGAGAAAAAGTGAGCAGATCACGCGTACCTTGGGAATCGAAGAGTGCAGATGTTTATTGAATCAGTTGTTTGCACTTGCGCAACGGATGCCAACGGGAAGATGAGTATAAGCGAAACTAGAAGCGATTAGCTGGTTTGAAGCGTTGGTGCTAGCGAGGATGGTAGCTCTGGACACTGCTACATAAATCAACTTCGGCGCATGGCACCTAACTGCAATTAACGTTAACCCGGCGTCACGGCTGCTATCATAAGAGTACATATGTAGTGTTTATAAAACTTGATAGCAAGCACTGTACCCGCAATTGACGTTTCAAGAACATTAAAATTTATTCGAAAAGTATTTCAGAGAGCTAACCTGGCTTTGTGGTAGAATGCTTGATTGCCGCGAGGAATGCTTGGATTTGATTCCTACTGTCCTTACATTTAATCTTTGAATTCGTCGGATCAACGCTGCGGATGTCAGGTTCGTCTTAACGCTCAGGCGTTGAAATTGCCCATGCGTGTCCTCGTCGTTCTTAGACACGGTCAATAACCTGTGGCACATATCCGCATACCAGTGGCACATACCCTCACTAGGGTATGTACCACTGGTCAGTGTTTGACGACATAAGCGGCAGAATATTGACCTTATTTATATCTTGACCAGCGCGTAGCATTCGTCAAACCATTTTACCACCCCATACTAATTTTGGTCAAGCCAAGGTAAGGAGGTGATCACAAGAGTACCCAGATGTAAGCAGCTAGATAGATCGATAGATAGGTTGGTAGATGGATCGCAGATAGACGCCAAAAGTACTTAAAGGGACTCTAAAGTCAACTATTGAATCGAAGTGATTGCTGAAATGACGGTTCAAAAACCTCGTATTGTTACTTTTGTGCCGAGGAAGGGTCTATTTTACAATAAAATCACGTTTTAGTGCTCCGAATCGGGTTAGCCCACTTCAAATTACCCGCCTCAAGAAGTGGACCAAGCGGACCGACTCACGTTACTGTGTCCATGCACAACGTTGCCCGGCTTTACTGCGCTAGTAGCAGCAGACCGAAAGCAGCGGGAGCCACAGCAGCAACAACGGCCATTGATCAATTTCCCGCTATTAACTTCGAGATTGCAGACGCTTTTGTTTCAACTTTGCCCCACTAGATGGCACTACCTATCCCGTGAACCATGGCACTACCTATCCCGCGTGCCGCACGGTCCTCTCTTTGCATGCCTGTCTGACCTTGGACTGCCCCGGCTGCTAATCTCCACTATACAACGGTTGTACAGTGACAATGTAGTGAGTGTGCAGTTGGGTGCCATAACTACTGGCCCAATTCATGTAAATAAGGGTCTGAGGCAGGGCTGCCCACTGTCACCATTGCTGTACATTCTATACGCATCCAGAATAGAGCGGGCCTTGTTGAACTCCAACCTCGGATTCAGCATGCGTTTCAGCACAACTAGTGCTGAAGAGAACTTCCACCTGCCTGGTTTGGCATTTGCAGATGATCTGGTGGTTATGGCAGAGAGTAACCAGGAGTTGCAATCCCTCCTCGACATCTGCCAGACGGAACTCGCGAGTCTTGGACTTCGATTCAACACTAAGAAATCGGCGGTTGTCCGTCTAACTGGAGGGAGTACCGATGCAGCAGCGTTGACTTTAGGAGGAGAACTGCTGGCCACGCGCAACGATTACAGATACCTGGGCGTCACCCTGTGTGTGGATGCAGCAAAATATAGTCTACACGAGACTGTGATTCGACAGACTGCGTTGCAGGCTCAACGAATCCTTCGTCGCCGATGCCTATGGGGTTGCAACCGATTTCAGATGATCCGGGACCTGTGGAAGATGGTTCACGTGCCGGGCCTGACGTTTGGAAACGCGGTAGTGTGCATATCGCCAACGACACGGGAGTGGTTGGAGCGTCAGCAGAGAGAGGTCGGCCGTGCAGCGCTCGGTTGCCATTATCGAGTGGCCAACGAGGCGATTCAGGGAGACGTCGGATGGTCCAGCTTTGAAGCTCGGGAAGCCGCCAGCAAGATTGCCTATCGGGGTCGTCTCACGCTCATGCGACGCACTCGATGGGCGCGCCGCGTGTTCGAGTACCTTTCGGCAACATGCATGAGGACTGACTGGACACGACGACTCTACCAGCTGGAGAAGAAGTATGGCTTCTTTGCAGAAGCCAGTCCTATTGAAACAGCAGCCAAGTGGACGGTCGAGGTCCGCATGCGAGTCAGAGAAGCAGAAGAAACCCGATGGCGAGAAGCTATGGAGGCGAAGTCCACTCTCGAGTGCTACAGGAAACACCAGGACAGCATCTGTGGGTCGCGCCTCTATGACAATAGCATTGGCAGCAGCCTCCTGTTCGAGGCGAGAGCTGGGGCTCTTCGCACTCTGGAGTACCGCAGAAAGTTTGATGCCACTGTGGTCAGCAACCTGTGCAGAGTTTGCGGCGTAGCGAGTGAGACACAGGAGCATCTCGTCCTTCACTGCAGGAGTCTCCCAACTTCTCAGGTGGAGGGTGCAACCCTCCCACAGGCGCTCGGGTTTCAAAGGCTTGATGAAGATGGAAGCAGCGACAATGGGGGGGGACGGTACGCGGTCGCAGCCACGAAAAGGCGGCTTACTGAGTGGTGGGCAACTATACGGCGGACTTAGGACCTAGACCACTGTGTGCGCGTCTCTTGCCTGTGTCGTTCAAGAGTGTGGATCCTTTTCTTGGTCCTTTCTTTTTTCTCTGTGCTTTTTGTTTTTCTTTTCCCACCTTTCTTTTTGAGGCCAGGACACTGAGTGTGTTCCCCCGTTGCAAAGGGGCCGGCCGCCATCACATCATCATCATCATCATCATCACCATGCGGAAATTGAATTTTTGAACAACTCGTGCTATTCCCCGTTTGCAACGTCCGGCGGTTCTTTTTTCCATGAATCAAACAGAAACGAACAAGCAGCATTTTATTGCGTCTCTTGATGCCCGGAAGGTTCTTTATTTAGTGCAGCTAGATTGATTACTATTGATTAATTGTAGGCGGTCCGTCTGATGTCATCGGGATCATTTTGAAAATGTCCTACTGCGGCGCTTGTGTTGTTGTGCATTCACCTTAATTTCTCGGTAAGTAGGGCACTAATTTTGATAATATTGTCGTTTTAGATGTCATACATTGGGCTTTCACTCTGACGCAAATTGTTCTTTGATTTTAGTGTCCCTTTAAAGTTCACAAACAAATGTTTCACATTTAATAGAAAGGTTAACTGGTGCTCTGCCTCTAAATTTAAATACTCGACTCTCTTTCTCTCTTTCTTAACACTCTATCGAGGAGTGCACAAACACCAGGACAAATAAATTGATTTTGCGAAAGGAATCACTAGCATCCCACTTACTGTAGCACAAGCGTAGAGATCTACTACGGCATGCGTCTGTGTTTATTTACCGACATTAGTGTTTTCCGCCTGTGGGTCTCTTTTTCCCATTAGTTCGCCTCAAAGAACCGCGGACATCGAGTGCCCCGGGGAGAATAACAAACGGGACCGACCTGGCGCGTCAACTATCGTTTCGTACCCTGGTTGCTCCGTAATACCATGCATCCTGGAGCGATAAGAAGTCGAGACGCTCAAATCAATGGAGGGCCCCCGAGGCACATCACAATGACACACCGCGCTATCACACGCCGTGTCGTAATACTCCGACTTTTGATTGCTTTTCTCGTGTGCGTAAATAGTCACCTTCTGTTTTCCGTACAAATAAAGCAGCCTTGTCGCGTTTCCTATTGTTTCCGTAGTGACACTATTGGTCTCGAGAGCTTGGGGATCATGTTCCTTTTACGAAAAAGTACACAGCAGGCTCGAACTTATTGAAAGTCCACAATCCTCATATGTACGAAAAATTCGCTGTGTGTTCAGCGAACGCCGTGCCCTAGCTTTGAGCATGAACCTTAAAAGAGAACAATAGAATGCCATTTCATAACCACTACTGATGGGCCCTGCTACGGCGTGTACATGTTTTTCATTATCTGATTCTAAATAAATACATGAATAACATAACTGTCCACGCGTTGGGTATGTTCGTGTAGCCCCGCCGTGGTGGTCTAGTGGCTAAGGTACTCGGCTGCTGAGCCGCAGGTCGCGCGATCGAATCCCGGCCACAGCGGCTGCATTTCCGATGGAGGCGGAAATGTTGTAGGCCCGTGTGCTCTGATTTGGGTGCACATTAAAGAACCCCAGGTGGTCGAAATTTTCGGAGCCCTCCACTGCGGTGTCTCTCATAATCATATGGTGATTTTGGGACGTTAAACCCCACATATCAATCGAATATGTTCGCGTAAATGTATTGATGGTTATTTGGCCATCACTGGCACATGTACCGCTGACTACTATCATCACCACGTTTGTGTAATTGGCGCTTGATCGCTTGATCTGGAGTGAATCAGTTATTCAATTCGAAAATAAATAAAAAAAGCCTGTGTTATATGACCCATAAAAATAAATTACTGAAAAGCTGTCGCACCCACCAGTATAGTACATCCGCCCAGTAAAGTAACACCTTTGCAACCTTGAGGACGCTGGTTTATCGCATGACTAACTCCTTCGGCCTTGCAGCTGTAAAGAGTTTTTTGTTTTGTTTTGTTCCATGCGTACAGTGATGTTATTGATTACGAATGCTATGGCTTATTCTCACCACACATATGCGTATCAAGCGCGTACGTGTACCTCAGGGGTAAGTATACCCTGGGGGTAAGATTTCATCGCAACTAAAAATAAAAACAAAACTATTCAGGCCACTTAAACACACAGACATATAAGAGATGACTGCTTGCTATCATTAGCTACTTCGTGTTACAATTTTTTAAAATGTTACTATGTGACAAAACACGCAAGCTCATCCCCTTCCCTCCTCCCACCGTCTTAATTGTTTATGTGTGCGTGTGTGTGTGTGTGTGTGTGTGTGTGTGTGTGTGTGTGTGTGTGTGTGTGTGTGTGTGTGTTGCCTCACAACGAGTGACAGAAGAGCGAGACCCTAGTGGCCCGTCGCCCCCTTGAAGTCGTTCACACCGAGACTATACTCTACTGATTCACCGGGCGGCCTAAAAGGGATGCGCATGGATACATTGACGAGGAAAATGAAGACAGGTTAACGTGCTTGTCGTCGCGAGAAAGACGGACGTTGGAGTAGTTCTCTAACTAGCCGTGCGCTCCTGAGCTCAGCTACACGACCTGATAAGCAGCACCCTTCAGGCTTTAACTGTCTTCTTCAAGTGTAGCACGCGGTGTCATTGGCGCGCTTGGCTCCCACGACCTCCGAGCGCAATTTATACGATCACGGGGCTCGTGGCGGAGGGGGGGGGGGTGGCGTGCTATGCAGTGCATGGCGGTGCCAACATGGGTGCGGTTTACCTTTGAGCACTACCTTGATTTCGTCTTTCATGACGGCGAACGTGTCCGAGTGTGGCCGGTCCGGCGGCAGCACGTGGTACAGCTTCCAGCGACCGCAGGCAAACTCGTAGAAGTCCGCGCACGGGTCCACGTTCATGTCCATATTCCGCAGCATGGCGGCCGCTGCACGTGCGCACAGAGGAAAACAATGGTTACTCTTAGAAGTACCCAATAAGAACTCCTCATTCATTCATTCATTCATTCATTCATTCATTCATTCATTCATTCATTCATAAAAGTGCCCATTAGTAGTTTTAAACCACAGTAACGGCAACATTTACTAAACGGAGACTATACTAACCAAACAGAAAAATACAATTGCAAAGCCCGAAAAAGGTGTGGTAAAGGAACGCAAAAAATAAAAATAAAATAATCACCGCAACAATTTAGTGAAATAACACGTACAGCAGAACTAATAACGTAAAGATGATAGCGCGAGACATTTCGTTGCGATAGGGTATATAGAAAAGAAACCCCGTATAGGGCTACCGGTGCCAACTGATTTCGCGCGGAAAATGCTACGATTACAAAACCAGTGCAGTCACAACTATAGTTATGAATTTATGCGATAGCAACTAATCACGATATTTTACACTTGTTTATTTATTGATACGTGGGGTTTAACGTCCCAAAACCACCATATCATTACGAGAGACGCCGTAGTGGAGGACTCAAGAAATTTCGGCCACCTGGGACTCTTTAACGTGCATCTAAATCTGAGCACACGAGCCTACAGCATTTTGGCCTCCATCAAAATTGCAGCCGCCGCAGCCGGGATTCGATCCCGTGACCTGCTGGTCAGCAGCCGAGCCACTATAGATAACTGCGGCGGGGATATTTTACACTTGCACAGTACATAGGCGAAAAGGCCCATGTTGCATTTACAGGCTCATGTTACTGCGAATGTATTCTTGATATGCTGTGTCCCGGCCCGAAGCCAGGAATTTTTTTAGTGGAGCTCATATACTGAAGGTCTTGACATGTTGAGAAAAAAAATGTTTTCTGTTAAACAAAAACAACCTCCGTCAAAAATTCAAAAGGGGGGGGGGGGGCTCTAGGGCACTCCTTTGGCTACGACCCTAACGGTTACCCCATTTACGGAACCGTCGTCAGCTGTAGAAACTGGTGGGACGCTATAGCGTCTGTGTCTTTATGTGTGTTTTCTTCAATGTCCGGTTCACGCTTTTCTTAAACGCACCTCATTTAGATTTCGGGAAAAAAAACATCCAGATTTCATATCCAGATTTCAGGCTGCAGGTTTACCGTGTACTGCGCGCACGAGTTCAGATTCACTTGCCGACTGAACGCAAAAAACCTTGCGAACCATGCATGGATCAGCGAGATGACTGTAATACAACTAATTACCCCATTCTGCGTGCAGTCAAGCGGCAAGTTCCGTCGGCAATAACCATAGCTGAAGGGACGCTATTGTGCCCCCTGCGGCTCGGGGTGGCCTTTACGAATGCCTCTTCGTTTCAAATCGTAATGGCCAGCAGCCCGACATGCGACAACTGTGGCTGGGGAAAGTGATTCTTAAATGAAAAAAAAAGATAAAAGTGAGCCCCATAACTGTCTCTCATGGGGAGGACACCTCAACAGTAGCTCACGAGGGATGGGGGTGAGGAGAGATTAAAAGGATTTAAAAGGTATTAAATTCAAAGTATTGAGATAGAGAGAGGGGCAGGGACAGCCACATAGGCAAGTAAGTAGAAGATAGTAAAGATGGACGCGGTCTCAAGAGTCTGAGGACGGGGCACTACTCAGTGAGAGCCCTTATCGGCCTCAGGAGATGGCGTAGGGTGAGCCAGTCGGCCAGAGCTGCGCTGCCGTCGGAGATCGCGGGGGCACAACCGGTCGGCACGAAATCCAGCGAGCGAGACCAACTGTGGCAGCGCAGAGACAGTTGACCATCTACTCTGTGGGTGTCCTGACTTCAGTGCACCAAGAAAAGAACTTTGGAAAGTTCTACATAGGCTTGACAATCGCCAATTGTTGGAAGAAAGAGTCTTAGGTCACTGGCTGAGACCATCGTCAGCACGCAAGGCACTGACACCGTTGTAGCGCTTCTTGCGGGCAAGTTGCCTCAGAGAAGGAGACTGCAAACAGCATCGTCGATCATACTCTCGTCCCTTTTTAACATCGCTTTTCGGTCATCTTTTTCCCCCTTACCCCTTTCCACAGCACAGAATAGCCAGACGGTCTGGGAACTGGACAACTTCCCGGTCTTTCCTTTCCTCCTCTGCTGCTCCTCCTCCTCCTTACATATTTTACTGCAACGCAATGTATCGTGACAAACGTTAAGAGTGCTCGCTGGCGAGGCTGTTTTCACTTCTTGAAAACTTGCATGAGCGAATGTAACGGTAGGTGACGTTGCATGTGCAAGCGTCAGTTTTATTTCTTCATGCACGGCTGTATACAAGCGCGTCTATGTTTTTCATGTATGCGCGAAAAATAAATGTCTGCATCTGTGTGGTCTTGGATAAATTGATTCCCATTGTCTGCTGTCTGTCCACTCTCCCCTTCAAGTTTAAAGAGGCCTTGGCTGGCCAGTTCTGTATTGAATTGTTGCTCTCAAATTGTCAATAAATTATTATTATTATTATTATTATTATTATTATTATTATTATTATTATTATTATTATTATTATTACGTACCGGCTTTCACGCAGGCTTCTGTTATGCACACGCTCTTGCACTGCTCACCCAAGCACTCTGCGAAATTGAAAACATCACTCATTTCTGGCTGCAAACAACTTGACTTTCGGAACAATTTATTTATTTATTTTAATATTTGTTTATTTATCTGTTATCTATGTTTGTTTGTTTGTTTTGTTTGTTTGTTTACACTTACATTCACGATGACGCTGTTATTACAATATAAAACTTAAGGTATACTCAGAGCGATTGTTTACATGGAAACCTTCCGTACGGAAACACCTTAGATTAGTTTTATATTATAACAGCTGAGCCGATTTAAGATAAATCAGAAACTTTCTATGAAGCACACGCTGTTAGCCACGGAAAAATAGCAACTGAAGTTGTCTTACTGTTTAAGCAAAAGCAATTCCGCGAAGATTTTCACTACTGCAACATCGGACTTAGGTGATATAGAAAATTATGAGACGGAAAGAAGACGTTTTCGAGGAGCGATTGCAAATTGAAATGAGTCTATGAGTAAACATAGACTCATCATAAACAACATAGATGGTTATACAACTGTTCACAGATAATATATGCAAAATTATCACGGTATTCCTGCAATTAATAGCGGTAAAAGATACAACTTGATTACTGTAGGTAGACTGTTTTATTTTTCTTGTAAACGAGGTTACGTGAACGCGGCAATACATATACTTGCTTCGTATTGATAAATATTCCAGCTTTGTTGCATGTGCGTGAAAGCAATCACAAGTTAAAACTGATTCGCATATTGCTAATCAATACTACGGTGATATTGTGTTTCAGTCGCCGTGCAGCTATGGTTACAACTGCTAACAAGACTCACTACACCTTACCTTGCCTCGTCCTGGATGCGTTGCTTGGTGTCTCTAGGTCTGGAATGATAAGAGGATGAAGCGTAAAGAGCCACGTCAATTCCAAATCAAAGACGCTATAACGTAACTAAATCAAAGTCCTCATATCGGGGCAGCTACCTATTTTGCTACTGATAGAGTGAAATGCACTTTCGTGAGTGAGAAAGACTTTATTTGGTGATCCGGCGGACGACATTCCTAGCCCCGCGAGGGGAAGATCATAGTGACGCTGCCATGCGCTTTCGTATAGTTTTCTAACTAGAGGCTTACAAGAGTGAATATACCAACCGTTCCACCACTGCCTATACCAGACCCCACGCGCGAAACTTTGTTATTGATGACATTTAACGTCACAAAACCATGACTTGGTTTGAATTCATGATGAACCACGATTCGGTGGTGATGATGATGATAATGATGATGGACCATGACATGTTTTAAAATTCATGGGGTTTATCTTCCCAAAAAAAACCACGACATCGTTATGAGACGCATTAGTAGAGAGCTCCGAAAATTTAGAGCCCCTGGGGTTTTTTAACGGGCTGATGTAAGCACATGGTCTTCGAGCATTTTCGCCTTCATCGTAAATTCGTCCATCCAAGCCCGGGATTCGATCCCGCGACCTGCGGATCAACAGTCGAGCATAATAACCACGAGACCACCGTGCCGGGTGAAACTAACTTGTTTGTCGACGAGTGACGCTCGAATTGTGCCTCACCTAAACATGTTACTCCTACAGGCAATCGTCTTAATAAAAAAAATCTACATTGCTTCACGCTTGTCTTCCCGTATATTCAGTAAAATTCAAGTAATTTTTCAAAATTCTTTCTGAAGATTCTGAAGCCGCCTTCGTATAAGTCTGCATTGCGGCCATTATTCGTTCTGATCGAGCGTGGAACTTGGGCAGGCCTATAATTGCATTATAAAACCATTGCTTAGTGGATGGTATACTGTTTGAGCGTTTCAGCGAAGAGGCCCTGCCTCGGCGTGTTATCTCTTTTGAAAGCGCCGACCCGATGCATATGAAATGAGCGCAATATCTCGTAAGCGGCTCTTATTCGACGTCATTTGAATGTGCGAACCTAAGTATGGGCGTAGAAGAAATCTCGGCGGAGAACAACAGTCCTTTGTTATCCAGTAATATGCTGCATAAATTGGGAAATCTTTGGGCAAATATATGTCGCCCACACGAGACGGGTAGAGCTGGCGGGATTTGGGGGAAGGACCAATAACTTTTTTTTGCGTAGACTTTATCAGCAATGACACGCGCGAAGAAAATTAGTCACCGAAGTCGGATAACGTTGGCAAATCACCATTCAATACATAAAGTTTTGCTCTTTCTATATTTAACGTCTTGCGTAAGTTGGGTTCCATTGTACAAGCTTTGAAAGCGATGGTGTAGCTGCTTTGCCAATAGGCTGTAAACTGCGTGGCATTGAACGGATTTTGTTTTAGGTGGCCCTGCCAACGAGCAACAAAGAGAGAGAGAGAGAGAGAGAGAAAATAAGGAGAAAGGCAAGGAGGTTAACAGGGCTGAGCCCCGGTAGGCTACCCTGCACTGGTAAAGGGGAGAGAGGAAGGAAAGTTATAGAAAAGGAGAAAAAGTGCACTGACTGGGCCGACAAGCCTAAATGAATTGTTTAGTATAAGCTTCTCTTTATTTTGTCGAAGGGGGCAACTGCTCTACAGTCGTTATGTACAAACTATCGCTAAGGAAGGCGAGCACTTCACGAATGACGTGACAGGCAACACCATGAATATTTATGCACATTTGTTTCTTTTTTGTATTTGCTATGCGCGTCTAAATGCTGGACTCACGTTACCAGCCATGGTGGTCTAGTTTCAATTGCTGAAACACTGGTCACGGGATCGAATCCCGGCCGCGGTGGCTGCACTGCTTTTGATGGAGGCGATAATTTCGTGTGCTTCGATTCATTGCGGCGTCCTTCCTAATGACACCGTGGTTTTGGGGCGTTAGACAGGGCGCAAGGACGTATCCACAGCACTTACTGAGTAATGTTTCTCTATTTAATAGAATAAGTATTTTCTGAAGAGATTTTTTCAGTAAAATTAATGCCAATACCGTGTATGAAGTAGATCACGTAGAGAATGTTCATATGGAAATTGTTGAACCTGAAGCCAGCTGTCATTGGTCGGTACAGTACTTTCGAAGCAAGGATGGAGTGACCGAACTGTGTGGTAATATCTGGTAAAGTTAAAAAAAAACGCAAATGATTCGTCTTCCATGTTGGTATAGGCTAAAGGAAAAGATTGCTATAGCTTACTTGTTTAGCAGCTAGTTTTTGTTTTATCAGGCATGAAACAATGATATTCTCATGTAACCTTTTCATCTTCTCTGGAAACAGCAGGTTTTCTCGATTTCGGCGTGTTATTCAGGAATCTGGACTAAGTATTGAACTTATTTCGTGTCTTACGCTTTTCTGCAGATGCGCTATATGCAATTTATTCTTGATAAAGTGTTTCCTGCAAAATATGTGATCAAAAATATTCAACCTTGCGTCTTTTGAGATTGCGTCCTCGGGCTACCTCAGGTGCTTTCTTGCTCGAAATCGTCGGAAGTTTCTCGTTGAACGCCCACTCTTGCGGTGCCCCCCAATCTCTAGCGCAAAAATTTGCATCTTATTGCACTGAAAAGTTTCGGTCTGCATTTCGCCGTTAGTATTTTACCGCGATATTTTGCCGTTCGCCTTGACGCATGGGTTGACTCAGAGCCTCGCCCGCCATCTATTTTCATCCCACGGAGCAATATCGGTGGTTCCACGCTGCAACTTTCCTGTAAGCTTATTCAACTTTCCTCTTCCTATATCTAAACCTAAGACATCAAGAAGGCTTACTCCGAAAAGTCTTGCTGTGTTTACCTTACCTCGTTCTTCGCAAACGCTTCTGCATAATGCCACGTCATTGCGAAGGTGAAGAAAGAATACGCCTACGGGAAGCGCATGCTGAAGAACAAACTTTATTGCACAAGCTTACTGAAAAAAAACCCAACTACAATGAAAGAACAAGCAAACAAAGCAACACACGCAGAGGGACGATAACTTCAGCACCGTTGTCGCCAGCCAGAAGTCTAGAAGTAATCACAAGGAACGAAGTGCGATAAAGTTGTTCGTAAAAGAAATGTTCAGCCACTCGCCATGCTGGGCGTATCACCACCGAAGTTGGTTGACCAGTGAAGAATGATCACTTAGGTACAAACAGCTTCCCGAACTCAGCTCCTGATAGGCGGAGGCGGACCAAATGCATCGGCTATTTCACGCGAATCATGATGCACTCTTAAAGGGGCACTAAAGTAAAAAAAAACAATTAACGTGGGAGTGGAAGCTCAATGTATTATAACCTCTAGAATGACATTATTATCAACAGCAGTGACCTACTTACCGAGAAACTAAGGTAAATGCACGTGAACACATGCGCTACTACAGGACATTCTTAAAATGATTCCGATCACATCAGAAGAACTGCCTACAAATAATCACTAGTAATCAAACTAGCTGCCCTAAATAAATACACTTCCGTGCGTCAGGAGGCGTAATAAAATGCTGCTTGCTCGTTTCTGTTTGATCTATCGAAAAAAGAACAGCTGGACGTTACTAAGGGGAATGGTGCGAGTGGTTCAAAAGTCAAGTTTCGCGTGGCTAAACTGGATAGGTTGTGCCATCTAGCGGGGCCAAGTTGAACCAAAACACGTCTGCCATCTCGGAGCCAATGACAACCGTTGCTTCTGCTTTGGCTCCCACTGCTTTTGGTCTGCTACTACTGGTGTCGGCGGCCGTGCGGTAAAGCCGGGCAACATTGCGCACGGCAAAAATGACGAGAGACGGTGCGGCGGGCGATTTGAAGTGCGCTAACCCAATGAGGACAGCTAAAAGGTTATTTTATTTCAAAATAATCACTTCCTGGGCACAAAAGTTACTCTACGATGTTTATGGACTAATATTTGAACAATCAACGTCGACTGAATAGTTGCTTTTGATGTCCCTTTAAGAAAAAAGCTCTTTTCGTGTAGTCCTGCTTTGTCACGTAAGCGAATCTTTATAAACAATCACATTAACTATATTTTGGGTTACACTACTCTCACAAGAGAGTATATTGACCCCCAAACAGAGCTGACGCGTCTCTTTAAAAACTGTCATTTACGTGGCAAGCCACAAGTCTTAAAAAAATTCGAAAAACTTCCTTTCTTAGAGTGTATACTGGAGCATAATAGCCGGTGATTGAGTGCGCTCCACGATGTACTCTGATATTCGAGCCTTGCACTCGGTCCAATCAGAACAAACGAAAAATCTCTCGAAGACTCTACTATCGTAAAATTTCTTATGGCGCGAATGTCACGTATCCATCGATTTCGTATGACCATATGAGCTGCCCATGACTCGCTTGCATACTCGCGCGTTCATACAAGATAACTGAATATATGTCATGTGTCACATGAACGTGCGCGTGTTCAATATAAAAAAGAAATCGAATAGGCGTGCACAGCTAATTATTACGAGACAAAAAGCTGCTCGAGTGCTATTTTTCAAAAGTTTGTCCCTGTCTCACCGTTTAGCGAAACCCGATGTTGAGGCGCAGGTGGCCTCGCCAGAAGGATTAGCATAATGGCACAAACAGACGTCATGACGATGAGAAGCACGAGCAGGATTCTCTCCAGGGGTGTTCTGTCTAAGGCCAGGCATCGCTTCGTCCTGTTATGGGAAACAAAGTTTGTGTTCGAGATTATGGCTCTGTGCTTGGCTCACTACACTCTTGTCCATATTGTTCGTTACACGCCTGTCAATAAACACATTAAACATAGAAAAACGAAACGAAGACGCTGCTACGAAACTTACGATGGCCAGATAAGTAATGACAACTGGGGCGCCTAGTTAAAGTTTGTTGAGTAAACATACGTTGGTGGTGAACCGATGTTCCTCTGAACGACATGGTTCCCGGCCTCGGCGTCTGTTGTCATCGTGCTGCAAAGAATGGAAGATGATTATTGTTGCGTCGCTAATAAAATAAAATGACGCAAAAGTGATATATGTTGTTTTATGTACATTCCACTACGAGAGCTAGCAGAAAACACGAATAGTGTGTGAAACACGTTTGAAAATGTAGTGCTAAGGCAATCTTCTCTTGACCAACTGCAGTAGCATAGCGGGCATACGCTGTTGCGCTAATAAGCTTGAGCACGCGGGTTCGATTCCCGGTCATGGAGGTCACGTTTATGCAGGGGCAAAATGCAAATTAAGCACCGATGTACTACGGTTTAGGAGCACGTTAACGAATCCTAGGTGGTCATGATGTTTCCTTTGGCTTTCCTACCGTGACTTACTTGTCTGGTACGTAAACCTTCGAAAGCTATTTTTAACTGTTTTATTTCTATTTTATGTGTGACTTAAATAATCGCGCAGGAAGCAACGCCTGAACAGACCACTTTCAGTAAACATCTCCAGACAGGAACAAAAGAAATACTGGATACAGAATCAGA
This sequence comes from Rhipicephalus microplus, assembly GCF_013339725.1. NCBI lineage: Eukaryota > Metazoa > Arthropoda > Arachnida > Ixodida > Ixodidae > Rhipicephalus > Rhipicephalus microplus. The sequence continues at coordinate 178,655,086 of NC_051165.1, read as the reverse complement.
CGTGGAGTAATCAAATAACCGATGCATGGTGTTTTGTCTTCGTAAGCGTTGTTGCCACTCATATATAGGAGAACTTGCAAAACACCATAGGTTATTCAGCTATAGGGTACCTGCATTCACACGTGAGATATGACGAGGGTACACATGCAACGTTGGGCAAGCAGTGGTTTTCGACACCAACCCTATGGGGAAATAACCGGTGCAACTGTCTGATTCCTCGTTACTCCTGCACAATCTGTCTGCGTCATGAACCAATGCACCACCAATTCTCGTCCCTACAGTCTCCTTATCCAGCTGTCTAATGGGTAATTGTTGTTTTCTTTTTGCTGTGGTATACAATCGCTACATACATTAGTGATAGGTGTTCTTACAATATTGCACGATCCCCAATGTCAGCGAGCGTCGAGGGTTGGTCTTAAACATAGATCGTCTGCAATCTATAGTCCGCGCAGAAGAGAAATGTCCTTGCCGCTAAGGACAGCGTTGCGCGTTTGTTGTATTCATTGGCCCGCTAGACTTGCGGGCTTGTATAATGAGAAACCTCGCATGACAACATTCAAACATAACTGCAGCCTGTAACGCTGTCACCAGATGAATACCTTAATGGAGTGCCAGGCTGAAAGTGCAGTGATTCGATTGCACGAGGGAATGGGCTTAGTTCACGACATATAGACTCTATTTTATAGTAATAAAAAAGAATGGGCTGATAGAGTAAGCTGCTACGCAAAACAAATCAGGCAAGCTAACCGGACTTGCGAGCTTTTTGTTGATTGATACTTAGCAAATAAAAATATTCTAAATAGGAGGGAGAGAAGGAACTTCAATCGAAACGGCAATTGTAAGAGGAGTTATATTCTCTCTCTTAGATGGCGGCTAAGAGTACTCGAGCTCTAGCGGCAATCTGCGGCTTGCCTGATCGCTTGTAGCTAGTCCTGGAATGCTTGAGCTAAGCATCACATTCTCCCACTGTCGTGCGTTCAGATATTTGGCTAAAACAATCACATTAGGTCACCGAGAAACATGTATATGCAACTTGGTCCGCATATCATTCTTTTTAGTGTACGCAATTTATAAAAAAAGCAGCATTTTCTTGTAGTTATCATAATATTACGGTAGTTTTGTGAAATATGAGGTAACGACGTTACAAGCCAGATTTTCTTCATAAAAGCGACTAACGCATGCGAACAGCGACATAAGAGAAGAGGCCAGGGCAACACAAACGCCGACTATGAGGTGGTGGTGGTGGTGGTCGTGGTGGTGGTGGTGGTGGTGGTGATGATGATGATGATTATGGCCTAATAGAATGGCTCTCACCCACTCTGGGGGATCGGTCAAGAAACAATTATTTAGATGGTGGATCACATATTAATTTTAAAATTAACCAATTAAAAAAAAGGTTAGAAGAAATCGAATTTTCCTAATTTAGAGATTAGCCATCAAAACCACCTTGATTCGATCAAGAATCTTGGTACAGCAGAACAGATATCCCGCTGGCAGTTACCTGATTGAGAGGCTCCCAAGGAGAGAATATTAGAAGTTATGAAGTCCAATCTAATTCGATTTAAAGCAGCTTTAAGATTGTTTTTCCTCGGTGACCTGAAGCGAGTACACGATAAAAAATAATGCTCGATTGTTTCATCCTAGTTACAGAATGAGTAAAGAGGGGAAGGAGCCAGACCAGCTTTATGCATGTAGTAATTTAGTTTTGGCACTCTACAGAGGAATTTCGTAAAAATAACTTCTTCTTTGGGTGTTGACCAGAACTTCATACTCCAAGGGAACAAAGGGTGTCGATATTTGTTTAGGTGAGTGATTAATGTTTTACCAGAGTCTTCAATTATGACACGCCTTCGAAATCTGTCACGTATTATGAGTGTATAATTGAAAGTACCGGACCACTGAGAGTGGTATAGGTATAATTATAAGTATAGTATAGGCTATTATAGTATAGTATAGTATAGTATAGTATAGTATAGTATAGGCTATTATAGGTATAATTGAAAGTACCGGACCACTGAGAGTGGCTTTCGCCAGAGCGTCCGTCATTGCATTCCTTTTTTATTCCCTTGTGTCCCGCAACCAAGATCAATGGGATTAACGTTATATGAGTTGGGAGCAGAAAATTAAACGTGCGTGATGCATACTAGTCACTATTGGAGGCGAGTGCCGAACACAAAGATAATGAATCGGTAACTATGGCCACACTTGAGGCTGGTGGGCTGAGCTTCCTTAATGCCATAATCACCCCCATAAATTCTGCCAAAAATACTGACAAGAAATCAGGTAGTCTCAGTGAAAAGAACCAGTTGAAGGTTACAGAGAAAATGCCAATGCCAGATTCTTCTTCAGAATGCGAGGCAGCTGTAGCTATGATGTTTATTATATTTATCTCTTCTAATTGCTAGTTGCAGAAAGCCATTTAACAAATGTGTCAACAAATGTTTTGCATGATTTGGATACATATCGTCAAACATGATTTCGAGATTGTGTCTTGCATTGTTAATGGAAGGAGTTTCATACAGTTTAACATCTAATGGACCAACGGGTGATTGTACGTATTCCACCTGTGGAGTCTGAAACCGAGGCCAATCAAGATTAAAAAATTAACGCTGGCTGGTGCATAAAATTATTATTTAGTTTTATAGGGCACTCATAAAACTTCAGAAATGTTTGTAAAGTTAGTTTTCTAAATCCGCACAAAAGAGAGGGCAAATTCGCCTCTAAGTAAAGAACACTATTGGCGACGAATTTCGGTAATCCAAGACATAATCTTAGGTCCCCTCTTCCCAGGAGTACCAGTGGATGCAATTTATAAGCTGGAGCACCCGAATTTAAACCACATCCAAATTCTAAAACGGGGCTTACGTACATTTTGTATATCACAATTGTTGAATCTCTCTGCATCCCGATCGATTGTTGCATAGCTTTCTTAGGACTCCTAGCACCCGTACTCCTTTCTTGGCAATGTATTCAATGTGTGAATGCCAAAGGAGCCTGCTATCATAAATAACTCCCAGATATTTTACTAAGTCCTCTTGTGGTTCTGCAGGTTGCAAGTTAATATGATAATAACTGGATTATCAACAAGGACAACATCATTGCGTTTTTCTAACAATATGACACAAATGAATAGCCTTTAACCATTTTAGTGGCACACAATTACGATTGTAAGCGAGTATATAATGAATGTATATTCCTATATGAAGCGAAAGAGGCTATGTCGTCTGCATATACATAAGTGTATACTCCATTATGGCTGGAAATGGTGCTTAGTAATATATTAAAAAGAAGAGGCGAAATAACTGCTCCCTGTGGAAGGTGGTGGTGGTGGTGTTGGTGGTGTTGCAGCAGGCGGGGTTAGCCTGGCCTGCATGGCCGGCAATCGTTCCGCCTCGTGACTGTGAATGTATATATGAAGAATGACCTTTTAGTGAGCAATAGAACACCCTTCCAGTTAAAAATTCCCTAAACCACGTCACCATGTAGTTAGGGATGACATATTATTTTAATTGATCCAATAATATTTTATGTTCTACACTATTGTAGGCTTTTGAGATGTCCAATGTTACCAGAGCTGCTACTTGTCTGTGACGGCACGCTAGTATAATTCGGCTCTCTAAGTCCACATGGGCATGCCGAATAGAGCATCCAGGGACAAAACCGATTTGAAAGGGGCTCAGATTTCTTTGTCTTCTACTAATTTAATGAGACGCGCATAAATTGTTCTTTCTACTAATTTAACTGAATTGGAAGTTTGTGCAATGGTTCAAATATTGTCCAGGGTGAATCCTGCACAGCTGTTTTTAATAACTGGAGTTATCTTAGCAGTTTTCCAACTATAAGGAATCTATGAGCATTTCATAGAATGGTTAAATATAGTTATCAAAAAATCGGGAGCCTCGTTGAAAAGGGTTTTTAACATTTCTGAAGTCATTTCGTCACCCCTTGGAGCAGAATTTGGAAGTCCTTGCATAATCGTGGCCAGCTCAGCTATTGATACCTCACTGAAATCGTCACTCTTTCAAGTGCACTGCTTTTTTTCGCGCTTGGTAGTGGTCATGATGATTATGACGACGATGATGATGATTATGATGATGATGATGATGATGATGATAATTATGATGATGATGATGCCTCATGCATGGCTCATACCCACTCGGGGGGATCGGCCAAGGTTTGAGCAGTCGGTGTTTGTGTTCTTTCGTTCCCGTCTCATGTGTCCGCTTTTGCGCCGCTTCTTTTACGAAGAATCCCCACCACCTAGCGCGGCTCTCGGCCTTTCTAAGCCGGATTTCACAGCGCTCCTCATTTAGCAAAGGATCTGTTCAAGCTTTTTTGAATTTTCGTCTGTGCGTGCGTGGTATGCCCTTTTCCACGCGTGTCATTGCCATTTGCGTCATCACAAGTCAATCTTGTCATGATAAAAAGAACTCGAGTCAAAGCATCGCAGAGTAATGGGGGTATCGCGTGAATGTTGCGTAATTGGGTACAGTTTGGGAAAGCCTAATTGGGATTTTGTCTTTATTATCCCTTAATTGATTGAATGAAGGAGAAGCGTTGCCTTTATTGAGTGGTGGGATGCTGATGTTGGGTTGTGCCCCACTACTGGTTGAAGGTGCCGTTGCTTCTATCGCATCTACTCGAGTCAAGCAAAGCGTCAAGTCAAGCGAAAGCCAAGTAAAGACGCTCTTGACTGAACTGCGAACGCGCAATCCAGTGCCTACTTTGTACAGCGCACGCCGTCGGTCTTTATAGGGTCGAAACTCCTTAGGCCGCGGGTCGTTCCCTCCTCTGTAGTCGTAGTAGTAGTATCTAGCCACCTCTAGTTTACGAGTTGCTCAATGGATGGCATTGTGTGTATATGTCCTTGAAACCTCGTGATAATTTCAGGCGGTTTAAACGATGTCTTAAATGAAGATACAGCAGGACTAGCAGCCACACTGGCGAAAGGCGTCGATGACATGCGCGCCACTTCTCCTTTAAGATACAGGTAGTGATATGCACGATACCGGAGGTACTGGTGCGTGATAGCCACCTGCAAAGAGCGGTTGTCAACGCAAACCAAGAGATATGGCGGATGAGTCGAGAGAAAGGCTTTGAGGTGGTGGAAATAAACAGAGAGGTGCATAGGTGGGGTGGTTTTCAACGAGACAGAATTCACTTCGATGGGCGGCTAGGTCATGGGGTGAGTTGGCAACTTGCAGAACGCGCAGTAGCTTTTTTGGGGGGCAAGCGAGTCCTTCGGGGTGCAGGATAGCTAGTAACGACGAAAACAACCAGGGAGACTCTTCGACAGGTGTTATGGACAGATACGATTCCAAAGTGGCACCAATGTCTAAGATAGGTAGAGTCCGGGGCATAAATAGACGTAGCCACGAGCGCCGAGCCCATTCAGACATAGGGTATATTAACATGCAGGGTGGTAGGAACAGTCTGAAGTGGGAAGAGATAGAAGAACAGCTAAGGGAAGAGAGGCCGATGGTATACGGTTTTGTAGAAACACATTTCAGGGACATGGAACAACCTCCGAACAATCCAGACTACGCGTGGGAATATTGTAATAGAACAGAAGGCAGCAGAAAGGGGGGTGGTATTGGGGCATTCATTCATAAAAGTACAGACTGGCAAAGGGTCAAGCAGGAGTGCAAGGAACATTTATGGCTAAAAGGGAAAGTGGCAGGTCAAATGACACTCCTTGGTTTCGTGTACTTGTGAACGGGAGCAAAAGCCAGAGAGGAAAACCAGGCAATGGTAGAGTATATATTAAAGGACATTCAGGAGTTAGAAAGAGAGTGCGAGATAATTATACTAGGAGACATGAATGCACACATAGAAGATATAGATGGGTATACCAACCCGACAGGCAAAATGATCATGGATATGTGTGAAAGGCTTGATTTGATCATTTGCAACAGTACCGAGAAGTGTGAAGGGCAAATAACATGGGAGGTAGGAAGGCTGCAGTCAACGATAGATTATGCACTGATGTCACATAGGATGTATGATAAGCTCAGGGAAATGCACATAGATGAAGGTGGCTCCAGAAGTCTGGGTAGTGATCACAAACGTATCAAGCTAAGTTTTGGAAGAGCAGTGAAAGTGGGAAGGAGACAAGATGAGCAACTACAGGAAAATTTTTATTCAGAAAGGCAAATTGAAATAGCCACTAAAGAAATTGAGAAAGTAATCACGGAGGATAATAAGACAGTGTGGACATACACGAATCTAATTAGACTATTTGAGCTAGAGCTTGCTAAGACGCGTAACAAGTCACCCCAGAAAAGAAGACACAAAGCCAAAAGTTGGTGGGATGAGGAAGTTAAGAGAGCCATAGCAAAACCTCAGGAAGCCTCTAGGGAACACAGACATGCTAAGCAGCTGGGTGAACCGACAGATGATGTTGAAAGTAAATGGGAGACGTTTCTAAGCTGTAGAAGGGCTGCATCCCTTCTGATCAATGAAAAGATTAGAAGAAAGGGAGCTCAGTGGCTGGCAGAAGTACATAAAAAAGATAGAAAGGCAGCTGCAAAATTTTGGAACCATCTAAACTCCCTAAGAAATGAGACGAGCCTAGAACAGAGTTTTATAACTACAGCCCAAGGTGCCAGGCTAGAAGGGGACGAAGCTATTGAATATATAAGAACAAGGGTGACAGAAAACTTTCAAAAAAGAAGTACTTTATGCACCACAATAGACAAGGACGAATCAAGTGGTGCAATGGCTCCATTTTCACAACGAGAGTGGGAAAGGGCTGAGAAAAGGGTTCCTAGTAGTACATCAACAGGCCCAGATGGCATTACAATTAGGCTGATAAAGACATTAGCTCCGAAGTTTAAGCAGGCTTTGAGAGAGGCAGTGAGCAAAATAATAATCGATGGAGAAGTTCCCGATGGATGGAAACTTAGCAGGATGAGCATGATCTATAAAGGAAAGGGGGACAAAGCTGACATAAACAACTACCGTCCTATAACAGTGACATCAGTGGTCTACAGGCTGGCGATGCAGATTATAAAGGAAAGACTGCAGGCATGGATAGAAGATGAGGGGGTGCTGGGGGAACTGCAGAATGGGTTTCGGAAACACAGGAGGTTGGAAGACAATCTGTTCTCACTGACGCAGTGCATCGAAATAGCAGGAAAGGAACACAGGCCCCTGTGGCTAGCGTTCTTGGATATCAAGGGAGCGTACGATAGCGTGGTTCAAGAGGAATTGTGGGGAATACTGGACACACTAGGCGTGGAACATGTAGTCACTAATCTTTTAAAGGGTATCTATAAAGGTAACAAGGTAGTTATAAAGTGGGAAAAACAGGTATCCAAGCCTGCAGAGGTAAAACGGGGGCTTAGGCAGGGGTGCCCCCTGTCACCCTTATTATTCATGATGTACCTACAAGGATTAGAGGCAAAATTAGAGGGAAGTGGACTGGGGTTCAAACTCTGTTTAGTCAAACAAGGAAAACTTATTGATCAGGCACTACCAGCACTAATGTACGCAGATCATACAGTGCTAATGGCCGACAACAAGGAAGATTTGCAGAGATTGATGGACATCTGCGGTAATGAGGGAGATAGGTTAGATTTTAGATTCAGTAAGAAAAAATCAGCAGTCATGATTTTCAGTGACAACGAAGGTAGTGAGCTTAGGATACAGGAGGTCACGCTAGAGATAACAGATAAATACAAATATCTGGGCGTATGGATAAGCAATGGGATCGAGTACCTAAGGGAACACGAAATATACGTGACGACTAAAGGTAACAGGAATGCTGCAGTGATGAAAAATAGGGCACTGTGGAATTACAATAGGTATGATGTTGTAAGAGGAATATGGAAAGGGGTCATGGTTCCTGGGCTGACATTCGGCAATGCGGTCTTGTGCATGAGATCAGAAGTTCAAGCAAGATTAGAAATTAAGCAATGTGGAATAGGTAGGCTTGCTTTAGGAGCTCACGGGAATACACCCAAATCAGGGAGTACAAGGTGATATGGGATGGACATCATTTGAAGGCAGGGAAGCTAGCAGCAAGATAAAATTTGAGAAGCGATTGAGAGAAATGAAGGAGTAGCGTTGGGCTAGGAAGGTTTTCAGCTACTTGTACATGAAGAATGTCGATAAAAATTGAAGAAGCGAACCAGGAAGTTGACTGGTAAATACTTAGAAAACAGCAGGTGGCCAAACCAAAAAGAACTATCGGTTAAGAGTAAACTGAAGGAAACGGAGACTGACATGTGGAAAGTGGGCATGATTAAGAAGTCCGCACTAGAGATCTATCGAACTTTTAAGCAGGAAATTGCCAAGGAAAGGATCTATGATAATACTCGGGGTAGTTCTCTACTGTTTGAGGCCAGGACGGGAGTACTGCGAACCAAGACATATCGGGCCAAATACGAAGGGGTAGACACAGTATGCAGTGCGTGTGGAGAGGAAGAGAAAACTGCCGAACACTTGATATTGTTCTGTAAAGGGCTTCACCCTATAGTTCAGGATGATGGCGCAGAGTTTTTCAAAGCACTGGGGTATAGGGACCGGGAGGGAAAAATAGACTTTAAGCAAGTAGACTTAACTAGAAGGAGGTTATCTGATTGGTGGCTAAAGTCAAGGCACGAGTGAAAATTAAACTCTTCACTGCAAAGTACGAATCCTCAAACTCACTTTTTAAGGAAAAAAAATAAAAATAAATATAGTTTTAGGTTCATTAAGTATTACGGCTTGGCGGCGCTAGCCACCGCCCGATCTAAAGGGTACAGCCATATCCATCCATCCATCCATCCATCCATCCATCCATCCATCCATCCATCCATCCATCCATCCATCCATCCATCCATCCATCCATCCATCCATCCATCCATCCATCCATCCATCCATCCATCCATCCATGGGAAGCAATATACCTAGATGACGTTAGTGGGCTTCACAGCACATCCAGGGAGTGAATAATGACGAGTGGAGCGAAGCGTGCGTCCGCCCGTGTCATTTTCCTCTGGCGGTTACTGGTGAATCATCAGTTACCGCACGTCAGTGCTTGCACTACGTCCCAGTGATGCAGTGCTGGACTGCCGGACCGATAGTGACGGCTTCGATCCCAGCCCCTGTATATAGGCACACATTCCGATGGTGGTGAAATCTACAAGCCAATGTATTGTGCGTGGTCAGTGCACGTTAAAGAGCACCAGATGGCCTAAATTTACGCAACCCTTCCACTACTTCGTTTATTATAATCGCATAGTAATTCTGGCACGTAAGACCAGAGGTATCATTATTGACATGCGATGGTCGTAGTAGTGTTTCTGCATATTTAGCGCTGGAACTTGGGAAGTGGGGTGCGGTCACTGCCTTTGCACCAATGAGGCTTTTACTGCAAGCTGTCGCGGCATTCATATTTTAAAAAAAATATTTTCAAGACATCGTAACTTCTGTTTCACATTGTTTCGGGATTTACGCACGATCGTTAACGTTTCTCGCTTTATGTGTTTGGAAAATTCCTCTCCGTTTCACCGAAAGTCGTGCACCGAAACTCTATAAACGATGGGCTGTAATTCGGCTTTTATTCGTTTTTTTTTCTTCTTTTTCTAGCGTGGTATAGCAGACATTTCCCCATATGCGCTATAGCGCTTATCTCGACACGAAGAAGACGTTCGAGGCACGCGACTGGAGCGCTTCTGGCGGGACCGCGTTATTATTAAATCGCAGGGTCTAATGTGCAGCGCTCAGCCGACTTCTATAGAGGCACCAATTTTCTCGATTAGTCACGCCTCCCCGATCAACGGCGCGTCGACCATGCATCGACAAAGGCGCGTGCGCGCTCCTCGCAGATGTGCCTAGAATATAATAGTTTTGCGTCGCGTTTCCCACTCGCGTGTGATCAGCGTTAAAAAAAATGAAGAAAAAGCTCTTGTCGCTTCGGAGCCATTACTCGTTCGCGCCTAACCGGACGCGTTACGTTGACATCGAAGAAGCACATATTACACTACGTAACCTGCAGCCGATGCGTTCAGCGAGTCGTGTGAATGACGCAAAAACTGAGAGAGAGAGAGAAGAGAGGACATCTGCGTCGCGTCGGTTGCATCGTTAGGTATGCACTGTTTTTCCTTCCTTGCCGTAAACATTGCCCCGATTCACGCAGTTTCGAGAGACTCGAACGAAATTACTTTTGCATGCCTGCTCCGTGCGCTCGTTGCACGTGTGTTTGCATCTGCGTCGCTTACGTCTATGCACTGAGCGTGCACGCATGGGCGCAATACGGTTTGCAATGGCGGGCAATTTTTGCGATCACTCGTTGCAGGAGGGAGCCTCGCACTGTTTGCATTTCGGCTTGATGGTCGCGTAAAGGCTTTCGTGAGAAATGCCGCGGCACTTCTAGGTGCTCTTCGTTTGCGTTGCGAAACGTCGTTCGGTTTGCGTTGCGTGCCTATGTCCATTTTCACTGAACCATCGGCGTAACGGAGTTTACCTTCGCGGCACCAGGCGTGTTACAACCGATGAACGAGAAGGATACGGATTCTGACGATCTCGATATTTCATCGGTATACCAGCCACGCACAAAATGAGAAGTGTGGTATGGAAGGTGGAAGTAGTAAGTTAAATGTTGTATGACGCGCTGATATTTAGAGAAATAGCAATATACATAACATGGTGATTTTAGCGCTACGAAAGACGTACACGTGTGAGAGACAGTCGACATACAAATGCTACAAGCAACGGATTTACTGCAGAAGTTACAATGGAATTCATTGCAACCTTTGAAATAAATCAGTTAATATCGTCTGACTGTCGTCTGTCTGTCGCATGAGTGCGTCTTTTGTGGCGCTAAAATCACCTTGTTAAGTAGACACCAGCTGGCTCGACAATAAATTCTTATAAGCGAAATACGTGCTATTGAGGGTGCACGAAAAAAAAAAAACTCACAAGTTTTATTATGCTTTTGTCTCTGTCGTCTCGAAAGCGGAATCCATATATATATTTTTTCTTCGCAGTCGATGTACTCGACTGCGAAAAAAAAAGAAGAAGTTATGCTCGACCAGCACCTTCCAAAAACTTTCTGTGTTTGCATGTCCTCCGGGATCGCAAGCATTCCAAGCTTCGTGCACCTCATCTGGTTGTGCCTTGCCTCCGTGATCGACCCACATTGGACAAATCAACGACGTCATCGTGTTACATCACGTAAAGGGATGTAGTAGTGACGTCATCATGGCTTTAAATAGTGAAGTGGTCACGTGATGATTATCCGCATCATTCGTGTTGGCGCCGCCACTGGACCGACGGTAAATTTTTGGGTTTGATAAGGAGCCTAATGCTTTGGTTGCTGACCAAAGCATTAGGTCAGTTGCATTAGGTCAGTTGCGACGCAGTTGCTGACCGAGTCAGTACACTGCGCAGCACATGTACAGCAATTGTTTAGAAGTCACGCCACCTCTGTGGCCATCACGTCGCTAATGTCTGGTACTTCGTTAAAACTATCCTGTTTTCTTTTTCTTTTTCTTTCAGCGAAAGAAACGTGTTCGATAAGACAGCACGTGTGTGACGAACGGCGTTGTACCACCAGCCCAAACGCACGCATAATGAAAGCAGCAAATATGGTGTTTTACATGCCAAAAGTGTCTAAGTATGGTTTGTAATGTTGACGACAAACAGGAGATGACGTGAGGCGTCTTTTATTCAAACGCCATGTTTATTTACTGACTAGTTCAACCTGTGTGGGTTGATGATAGCCGTGTTGAGATGCTACAGCCATGGGACTTCTGAGGATGACCTCACTATTGTAACAAGAACCACGATTCGGTCATAAAGTACGTGTAGAATGTGGTCTCCGGGAGGATTTCGGACGAGGTGCGGCTTTTCAACGTGCTTGTAAATCTGCCAGTCGGCTGTTATTTGCATTTACCCGCCATAGCACTGCGGTCGCCGTGGCTGGGAATCAAGCCTGGCCCATCGAGCGCTCTAGCGGCGTGGGCTGCATGGAAACTCAAACGAGGTAAAGTGCTTTAAAACTTCTGGAGTGCCGTATATACAAAAGGCTGACTTTAAGACGCTTTGTTTTTTTCCGCAAACTAATGCGTTAAAGTTTTTGCCTTCGTTAATTTCACTCGGAAGTTTTAAGTTCAGCCGCTTCCTTGCACTTCTTTTTCAGCTTGCGAAGCCCAAAAGTTCTTCAAACTGGAAATGCAGAACTCTGCATCCCCGTTTGTTTTTTTGTTTTTTACAATGGGAGGACGAGAAGAAGAAAATTAGAATTTATCGATCAAGGAATAACCGAGCAGTTTCATAATCAACTAGTGGTAATGGTTTTAATGGCCGTTATGATAGGTTAATTAGCCTGCCCGACGAAAAAAAAACAACCTTAAAGCACCACTTTTGAAGTGCAGACGTTTCTTGACAGAAGCGCCGTATAATTAAAGCGCACATGTCTTAGTCAAAACAGGTTAGAACGTTCTTTTCGCATCCTCCCCCCCCCCCCCCAAAAAAAATTGATTAATGAAAAATAAAATACATGTACAGAGCATTCTGTGTTCAAGCAGGCCTCATCAAAAACTAGAGATATATGCAGAGTTCTATACCTAATGCTTATGCGTATATTTTCATACAAAGATCGCGTGGTTGGTTACTGCGCCAGATTTTCTCGGCTTCTTGGTAATGATAGTATGGAATCTGGCGGCCCACGGCTCCCATAATTAAAAATTTTTAAATGCGTAGCATGGACCCTTACGGTTTTCAATCTGCGCGTAGAAGCGTCCAAGGATGGGTCGGTTGCTTGTGCTCAGGTAAAATTCTCTCATCCAGAGGAATCTATAGTGGTTGGCTGCACCTATTTATTTATGCTCTGCTGACCTTTATGAACCAAACAAATTTGCCCATCTGTTTATCGATCTTTTTTTGTTTTTACTTAACTTTGCCAGAGTCGTCATATCGTTTTTTCCCCACTTTGCTATGTTTTTTTAAAGACGATAGTCTTTCTTGGGGACCTTCGGCGCAAAAATTTTGGTCTGTCTGTCTGTACATTCGTCTGTTTGTCCACTCTTAACGCCATCGGGTATTTGAAACGGCCGACCCCATCCGCAGCGCCGACCTATGTTGCAAAGGTTGAGCGTTCATGCGTGTGCAATTGTCAATTAGAAAAGCAATTATTGCGCATGTCTGGGGCACCATAACAACACGTATATGTTCTGTATGTGAGCTCTTTACTAGACAAGGTATACATAAGTAAATTTAAGGACCGTAGCGCTTATCATGGTGCGCTGACCATGCAACGCTTACACGGAAATACGAGTGTTTCCAACGCTTTGCTAAATGACTGTGGTGGCACCTACCCGTCGCTTGCGTACTACACCTTATCACCTCTGAGATGGGCGCGCACACCCGTCCTGAGAGCCACACGCTTTCATTTTCCCCAAAACAAAAACTGCCAGATGGCACTTATGTTTCACGTGTGACGTGACTTGATGCGCTCGTTCGCCTCCGCTGCACGCTCGAGGCACTCTAACGCACCGCCTCCAGAATACCATCCATCAATTTTCTAGCGCAGAACATCAAATAAATGTCTTGTCCACTCTCTCCACACATAAGACTGTCGTCTTTCGACGACATTTGCAGATTACATGCAGATACGGGGACACTTTTCCTCTTTTTTTTAGCTCCTATCTTCGTTTCCTTTATTACACCCTCCCAATATGACGGGTAACTTGAATACGAGGCAGTTGGAAGCTTGCTCTTTTCCTATTTCCTCCGTGTATTTATGGGTTTCTTAAAGCGTAATAAATGATGATAATGACGCCCGTCCATCCATCCGTCCAGCCATCCGTCCGTTCATTCCATACATCTATCCATCAATCCGTCTGTCCATCCGTCCGTCCGCCCACCCGTCCATCCATCCAAACGTTGCCATCCTCGCGTTTTCATAGCGTATTGACCCATGGGAGAGCACCAAAAGGTATGTTGCTTTGTGCATATAATTTCCTATAAATACACTAAAAGGAACTCTGGTGCTATTGTTTATGGGAGTCGCAGCGTAAGGTGCTTGAGCAAGCATAGCAATGATGCGTAGTGCACAGATTTCTCTAATCTTCGTTATTCCGGCTCCGTTTGGCTTCGCGTGGCCTGAAGCTGTTTTGGAACGAAACAGAAAATCAGCAAATGTTCAGTAATTGCGCTTCACGACCTTAATTCTTTAGGCTTACCATTTCAAATTGGGCCACAAAGTTAAAAAGGGTTCATTCTTTCCGTCGAAACAAAACCGAAGCACAGCAGCAAACGAAGCCACAAGTGCGATTCGATTGGTTGATTGATTTGTGGTGTTTAACGTCCCAAAACCACCATATGATTATGAGAGACGCCGTAGTGGAGGGCTCCGGAAATTTTGACCACCTGGGGTTCTTTAACGTGCACCCCAAGTGCGATTCGAGGCCCACAAGTGCGAAGCCTGGGAAAATCCGTGTACTACCCATTAATTCCATGGTAACTGAACGATTGGAGCGCCAGAGTCCCCTCTTGTTAATTTTAGGAAACTGTGTGGGTTCGTGTAGATCATCGTGTGGATTTTATAATTTGAAATTGAAGAATCAAGTCAGTTGTGTTCGGGGTTTACCTTGTCAAAATCATTCGGTGTAGTCACGTTGCAAAAGAGAGAGCGGTGAAACGGAGTACCCGTCGGCAAGAAACGACAATTCTTTCGTGTATACTTATGTCAATAAAATCAGAAAGCAGGGAATCTCAGATAAACATCGACGTATTTAACGCCGCTTGCACATATGTACACGAGCGCTCTTGTTTATTGGCCGCACAGAAATGCCGCAGCCGCTAACGAATGCGCGACCTTGAGTTCGGCTTCGCAATAACCCAGGCACCCGTTTACCACGGCGGTTGTTCTAGCAGCGAATATAAGATAGCCCGTCTAACAGCTTTCTCCCTTAATGCTACTTTCGTTGCTTGTTTTCTTCTTGCGTTCAGTAGCACGCATGCTGCACAGTTCCACATGATAATGGAGCGCATTGCTTTTTTTTTTCGCACAGTTGTCGTAGGAGACAAAAGATAGAGATATTTGACGACCAGCCGCTTGCATCAGCGCTAAATCGGCGAAGTAATGTTACGGCACGCTGCAATCGGCGAAGTGATGATAATAGAAGACAAGATGATGAGGCACGTCGTATAGCGGAGGGTTTAGGGAAATTTCGTCCATCCAGCATTCCGTAACGCGCACTGATATTACACAGTTGCCAAATTTCACCTTCATCGAAATGCAACCGCTGCGGCCGGGATCAAAAGCTGTGACTTTCGGGCAAGCAGCCCAGCGCCGTGCCACCTGGACTGTAAACAGACCAGCACTGTACGACATAGAAGAACAAAAATCGGCCAAGTAACATGCCACTTTCGGAAGGGCAAACAGTGGCCGCCGGGATGTAGTGCTGAGGCATTCTTCCGTTGTTTTATCTTCTCCGGTTCTCGGCCCGCTAAGTGTGTGCGACGCATGCAACGGCCGCTTGACCATCTGGGACGGCGGGCTCACTGCTGCGTACTGTAACGGGCCAAGGTCCTCCTCGTTTGGATACGCAGCACCGCTTCGACAGTTGGTCCGCACAGCGACACCGCAGACGGCACGGGGCAAGATTATTGCAGTCAAGGTGAGCGTGGTTTCCAGACGTAAGCATACAGCTTAGTCGTTGGCCGCCTTCACGCAAGTGCTCGTTCATTCTGAAGGCTCGTCTTGTTTCTTTGTATTCACAGCGTAGCCGTTTAAGCTTGAGTACTGTCCGCGGCCGGCGGCCGTTCAAAACTCGGCGCAGCTGTGCGAAGTCATGTGGAAGCATATTGTTACGAGAAGGAGACCGACTCGGAGGGGTAGTCACAGATGTATTTACAGCCGGTTGAGCGAGTGTAAATGCTTAGGCACAACAATGAGAAGGTTGGGCCCGTCTGGTCGTATATTGCTGCGGTATAGCACACCCTTTTGAATGACAAAGTATAGCGACCGAAGCATCATTTGGGGAGGATTCCGTATACGGCTGATGATGTCAAGCAGCACTGGATCGCGCTTCTGTTCTTCCCCAATGTTAAGGAAGTCGAAGACTGACAATATCATAGTAAGTATAATATAGTTAGGTGTTTCTCAATACAGCATTTTAAATGCGAAGCATGTCTATCTATCTATCTATCTTCTATCTATCTATCTATCTATCTATCTATCTATCTATCTATCTATCTATCTATCTATCTATCTATCTATCTATCTATCTATCTATCTATCTATCTATCTATCTATCTATCTATCTATCTAATCTATCTATCTATCTATCTATCTATCTATCTATCTATCTATCTATCTATCTATCTATCTATCTATCTATCCTATCTATCTATCTATCTATCTATCTATCTATCTATGGCGTGGACCAAAATTATCATAGGAGGGTAAGATAGTCTCACGAATATGACGCGCTGGTCAAGATATGGATAATGTCACAATCCCGTTGCGTACGTCGTCAAACACGTCCCGCCAGACAGTGGCACATATACTCACGGGCGGGTATGTGCCGCTGGTATGCGGGTATGTGCCACAGGTGATCGACACTTGTTATCTACCAGGAACGACAAGAACGCGCATGGGCAATTTTAACGCGTGAGCATTCAGAAATACCCGACATCGGTATTTCTGAATACCGAAAACAAAGCTACTGGTACATCGCGAACAAAGCTACTGGTGCGTTCGAAATTCGCAAGCACGAAGACTAGGCAAATCTGTGTACTACCCATCATTCCCATGGTGGCTGAACGATCGCAGCGCTAGAGTTCCCTACTCTAGTTAATTTCAGGAAACTCTCACGACTGATGTGAAGCCTGGACAAATTTCTCTGGTACTGTGTCCCAAATTTGACATCCCAAAATAATGAATGTTCTTACAGCATTTGAGAACAAATATGCCTTTTTTCTCTCGAAGGTACAAATATGCTTATGAAAATTAAAAAAAAAAACGGCAGATCCCACGTACCTGGAAATTGACGTTATGCGAAGCTTGTGGAGGGAAGGTGACCATGTTGCAACTTTTTTTAGTGAACGACACGTCATGAAATAACGCTAAAAATATGTACAAATGTTGCACGCACAGATATATGTTGAAGAGTTGCAGATGTTTATATAACCAGTTGCTTGCACTTGCACAACGATACCAACGGTCACATCATTATTAGAAACACCAGAAATGAGAGGCTGATCAGTTGATAGTATCTCCACGCTTACCTCGTTTGTACTAGTATCTAATATCTGTCACTGGTTGCTAAAATTACTCTTTGGAATCCCGGCGACGCTGCTTATCCCCTCGCCCTGTAACGATGCTCTAGTGGCTAAGGCACTCGGCTACTGAGCCGCAGGTCGCGGGATCTAATCCCGGCTACGGCGGATGTATTTTCGATTGAGGCGAAAATGTTGTCGGCCCGTGTGCTCAGATTTGGGTGCACATTAAAGAACCCCAGGTAGTCGAAATTTCCGGAGCCCTGCACTACAGCATCTCTCATAAACATATGGTGCTTTTTGGGACGGAAAACCCCACATATCAATCAAATCATTCTGCTTATCCACTGGCTGCTTATCCACTGAAAACCAGAAACGGTTTACGAGAATCGGGACGCGAGATAATCGTATTTTATGAAAGGAAACGCGTGGCCTGCGCTCTGCGGCGGCTGCCTACAGCACCATCAACCTATAGCAAAAGAAAACACGTTCGCTTTCAGCGTCATCAGTTGCCAAAAAAATAATAATGAGTTATGGGCGGTGGATAAGCGCTGCTAGATTGCACTCCATCACTGCTCACGCCTGCAGTGCGTAGTCCACTGCCAACATATCAAACTTTGTGCGCGACCACGGCGCAAGCCGCAGTAATCACCCAATATCGCTTGCCGCGCAAGTTTTGAGGGAACGTAATCTAGCAGCGCTTGTCTACCAGTCATGACTCGTTATCTTGCTTGGCCATAGTTGACGCCAAAAGCGTTCTTCTTTTGTCGGTTGATGGGGCTGTAGGCAGCCGCCGCAGAGCACGGGCCACGTGTTCGCGTGTTCCCTTTCATAAATAACGAAAGTGTACATCAAAGGGAACTACAACGCGTCGACATATCACAACTGCGATAGGCTAATGTCGGTAGCTGTATTAACAACCTCTAGCGTTTAAATGATGTGTATACCAATGCAAAAAATAAGTACCCGTTCTATCAATAAGCACATGCTGTAAATGATGACCTTGGTGGTACTTTACTGCACGGATAAACCAGCGAACACGCGGTGGAGCTGAATGAAGCGTGAAGCCAGTGCTCCACCTTCACCGAAAAAAAAATATTTGTAATAAAGTTTTGCATTCATTGCTCGTAGTGTTTATGCAGTTGATAACCTACGACAGCGTGTAAAGCTCGCTACGCGTGTTTGACCAGGGGCAAGGCTCGATTACACGGCACGACACATGCCAATGGACCAAAGTGGAAGCGGCGGCCGGCCGCTTTCGCCGATAATTAAAGTCAGAACATTACAAGGCCAATCACGCGAAATGGCTCCGTGAGGGGGAGGGAGGGAGGGCGAGCTTTTGCATGCGCTGGACAGATAAACACACGAACGACATGTAGACCTTTTTTCTTCGTTCTTTTTTCGCGGTGTGGAAATGAGGTCAGGGACTCTTGTTTAAAGGAGGTGTGCGCCTTTTCTCACTCGATCGCTCGCTCGCCCGCCTAGGCTGTTGCATCGCACTGCATCTGGTTCGCTGCGTTTTTTAAGTGAACGCTCACTTTCCCTTTCTTGCGGCCCATGTCAATGCATGTCGTCGCTGTCTTCCTTTCACGCGAAGTAACCTTCCTGCATGGTAATGGAATGGCTAACTCTTTCGTTAGTACTATAGGTGCAAAGCGCCTTGGCGCTTGGCTTAATTGTCGACGTCTTCTAGCTGTCACCACGGTGTGTGTCATGTAGTCACGGTTTACTCTAAGGGTAACTTCACGTGATGAAGTTATCCTACTATAGGATAATGATGACAGAAGGTCTAAAAAACAGCGAAAACATGATTGATTCTTCCGTATTAGGAATCGATATAACACGAAAGCAAGACTTGTCCTTTTGAAAATTTTTCTTAGAGAAGTGCAGTGTGGGCTGTGGCACACTGGATGGCATGCTCAGCACCTCGGTCGCCGACCGAGAGGTTGTAAGTTTGACTTCCGTTGTCAGAACTTTTCGTCTTCTGATCGTGTACGTTTTTCGACGGCATTTCTCTGACGGATATACATTGCTGAAGTTTTGGTGGAGCCCGGCATGAAACACGTTCGTGTTAAAACTTGGGACGCAATCATGTCGTGATCACGGCGTGGCAAGACAAGTCGAGACCCTTAGGGTCTCGACTTGTCTATACCTTTAATGTCGTCAAGGTAATGTATTGAACGCCCATCATTAAAGCAGCTACGCGACACAGAAATTGGTTCAATTCCCCTTCTTGCCACCGGTACACCAAAAATGGAGGCAGCAGTTAGTCCAACGAATAGCCGACGACTTTAAAGGAGCTTAAACACACTTCGCTCTTCCACAGTTTTTGTTTTTGTTCGGTGAAACCAGCCATGGTGTAGTCACGTTCCTCAGCATTATTGTTCACGTGTCTCGTTCCATCGAACTGTCCCGAGGTATTCGCTACACTTCGATGTTATTAATTGCTACCTTCAGGGAGCAAACACTACAATCGAACTCAATAAACTTCATTAATCTTTGTCAGTGCTCGGAAGGAACTTCGACTGGGTGCTTAGTGACCTCCTTTTTTTTTTATTAATACCGCTTTATCTTACTACTGGGGCAACAGCGCTTGCACGACATTCATAATGCGAACGTTCCGCTCTCTTGCTCTGTATTGCGTAGTCTTGGTGACGCTAGCATTCTGTGCGCATCACCTTGCTGTCTGTCCTTAGGCAACACTCGTTGAGTTACGCTACAAATGTGTTGTTTCGCTTGCGCTGGGTTTCATAAATGAAACGAGTGTTTCTTTTGTGACGCTGGAGGCGATGGGTTTTCGAGCGTCTTTAACTAAATTTCTAATGATAGCTGGCGTGAATTCTCACTTCAATAACTCCTACAGTATGTGCAGTTTGAAACGTTCGCGCAATTCAAAGCTTGCGAACACTTTTCAGACCGCTTAACCTTCTCTCCTAGTACATTCCGTTCCACTCTCTCAATGCTGAGTGTACGGTCTGGATTCTATGACGCAAAAAACGGAGCTGCAAAACATGCTCTAAGGCCACCACCACATTACCGAATCTACGCAGCGCAGGTCTCGGTCACTGCCTTCAAGGGAGGCCGTCTTGCTACCAAATAGGTCAGCACAAGGCACTTTTTTTTTTCTCATCGCTTCTGGTCGCTCTAAGAATATTGTTCGAAACCTCTATCAATACACAGCTCCGCATTCACAATCCTTCCCCGTCCAGAACCGACTGCACCGAAGTGAAACTCGCAAACCTTAACGCTATACACAATGCTCTCTCGAAGCTTCAGCGGAGGAAAACGAACATTGTTTGATAACTCGTAGTTTTTTGTCGCAGAAATCAGGTTCCGCCTTTTCAACGTTTGTGTCAGTAGTTTGTGTCATCTTCTAGTGGAGGGTTATTGACTATTAGCTCTGCTAGACATTTTAAATAGGCCAAGCATATGCACGCGCGAGATTCTCAGCTGGGGGGCCGATGGAATGCTTGACCTCCTCGGCCCCCTTATGCTTACGCGTGTGAAGCCAAGCATCCGGTTCTCCCAATAAGGAAACCGAATCGGACGTGGTGATGACGAACAAGGCGAAATGATTCCATTCCAGAGCGTGAACACCCGGGCAGTATAGTTATTAGTAGTAGTAGCAGGAACTTTATTGACACAGCATTCTCTGCGTAGTTCAATCACGTATGGTGCCCTCCGGCGGTGCCCCTCTACTACACTGCTCGTTATAAATAGAGACGGCACAGAGCAGTAGGCGGTGCACTCTCCACAACGAAAGGACGAGCCGTAGAGAGTACAGAAGGGTGGGACGAGGCGGAGAGCGGCAAACGGGTGATCGTAGTAGAATTCCGCTGCTCGACGAAGAAACCAACACACAAAAGAAACGACGATTCAGAGATGTAGGCTAGTGAAGCGAGGAACAACGGAGGAAAGCAACGAGCACTCGTTCGGAGGTTCTTTCTTCTCCGAGCGGCCACTTCCGCCTGCAACAATGTCGGTGAGCGGACGTTAATCGCTGACAGGCTTTGAACGATAGCAGTGCCGCAGCCGAGACGTATGCGCCGGTTGGTCTCGCGCCCGTATAGCGGGGCGCGTGTACCACGTACTGCGCACTCGATAGGGCGAGACGGCGACAAAGCGGACCCGCTCCAGGGACTGACCTGAACGCTGCTCTCGCCGACACAGCTCGGCCGGCATGCAAATGAGGCTTGTTTGCTTGCTGCTCCGCACCTCGACTCCGTTTTCTAATCGTCGTCTCGTGTGCTTCGCGAAGAAAAAACAACAAATAAACAAACAAAGCGTGCGTGGACAGTCAATTCGCACGTGCGGCGGGAGTGCGATGCCAACACGTGATAGGGTAAGCGGCGCGCAAGTAGGTTTGAAACCGAGTGCAGATCTTATTCGACGAAATCCGCTCGATCCTTTCGCGCTTGAGGTGGCGGTATATCGCTGCCCTCACGTACGACAACGACGCCCACTTGAGGTGAATTCTCTTTCGTGGACAGTGCGTTGTGTGCTAGGAATGTGGTGCTGAATTTCGCCACTGTATCGAAGCTTTGGGTCTTTACTAAATAGAAAAAAAATCACAGCACATCCACGGAATGAATGATGATTAGTGGGACGTCCGTCCGTCCGTGCGTCAGTCCGTCCGTTCGTGCGTCCGTCCCTGCCATTCGTCCATCCATCCGTCCGTCTACTTATCTGTCTAATCGTCCATACGTCTGTCTGTCCATCTAGTGAACACTCCGAGTACCACCATCTCGCATCTTTTCATCATTTATTCGTCATGCAGAAGTACCAGCATCCAGCGGACATTCCGAGGATGAAACGAGAGCTGACTACCTACTACTACTACTACTACTACTACTACTACTACTACTACTACTACTACTACTACTACTACTACTACTACTACAAACACTACTAGCGCACGCACGACCCACGGCTTATAAGGAGCTTCGCCCCTAAAAAGATGACCACTGGATTATCACACTCATGAAACCGGGCTATGATCACGTGGCATGCCGTAGTGAGGAACTACGGAATATTTTGGCCACTGGGGCTTCTATGGAAAGTCCGCCTAAATCTAAGTAAACGGGTGTCTGTACCCCCCCCCCCCCTTCCCTCCATCAAAATTGGACCCGGACCGCCGCGGCAAGGAATTCAACACGCGCCCTTGTGCTTAGCAGCTCGTTGCAGTAGCCGCTGAGCCATAGCATCCGGTGCTCGTATACATATACTGCAAGGTGCTCGAGTTTGGGCGGATGACTCCTCCAATCGAAATTCCTAGATATTTCCTAGATTTATTTCCTTTGTATTTGGAATCACTTACTAAACGAAACACTTGTGGTATCGCTGTTGTTTGTGACGCACAAGTTCGAATTTCTGAACTTCCTTGGTGACAGAAGCGTGACAATACAACATTTCGCTTTATCAGTCAACCGCTCTCATATACTACGCCACATAGCTCAGGGGATATGGGATCCTATAGCTACTTCGTGGCTATATCACAATAGCCCCCCCCCCCCCCCATCCCGAAATGACGAACAGGAATGGAACACGCGGTTGCAATTCCTCTTGCTGCATTGGAAAAGAATAACGAAGTTGTAAATGTAAGGGCATCCGACGATGCCGAAACAAATTAATTCAGGGAAACAACCTTCCGACTACAGGCAACCTGCACAAGTGCGACAATTCCGAAGCTGCATGCAGATATGTGCCAAGTGCGCTCATTTCGGTATACATAATAAGCAGATGCCTTAAGAACTTCGTAGAGGTGACGTATACCGGCCTTACAATCATTCGCTATTGAAAAAAAAAGGAGAGGGGGGGGGGGGGGGTCGGATGAAATCAAGGCACTTTTAGATGCTACAAGACCGAGTAATGTTACGGCATTCTGACCTTGTTTTTTTTTTTATCTCGAAGTCCTTGTTTCGACAGTGAAACTATCTCAGCCTAACAGGCATCCCACCATTTTCTGAACGGCTCATAGAATAAATACTATATAAGGGTGCGTTCAACAAAACCACAACTTTCTGGTATATAGAACACCTATATAAAACAACGTCAATGGTTGTACTACAATAATTGTTGGGGTTTTACGTACAATTAAAACCACTGCATAACAACGAGGAACGCTGTAGCAGAGGGTTCGGAAAATTTCGGCCACCTGCGGTTCCTTAACGTGCACCTAAATCCAAGTACGGGGGCCTCTGGAATTTCGCCTCCTCCGAAATGCGGCCGCCATGGCCAAAATTCGGTGCGCTGACCTCCGGGTCAGCAGCCGAGCACACATATATTGTTCTTACTTATGAAACGCGGGAAGGTTGGTTATACGCAAGAGCCGGTTAACCCTTTGGTATACCTTGAAACCAAACTTTAGTAGTCGACTTTAGTACTACAACGTGTACATTCACGTCTTACAGACTGGTCTCAAGTAATCGTAGCCCGCTTCGGGCGTTACACCCGCAGCACCCGAGTAATCCACAACCTCAAATCACAACATAACGCGCCTCTGGCGCGCTATCCGCCGTCGCGAACCAGAGCATATAAAAGTGCGCAGAAAATTAACCTGTACTTCGCGCGTCGGTCGCGGCTTTCATCACTCGAGCGAACGAGACAGGCTATATTACTATTCGGTGTTTCAAAACAATACGGCCATTAGGTCGTATAATGCACAGTACTGGGGAGGGGGTGCTTTCGCGGGGTAGCAAAAGAGCGCCGCTATATCCCTCCCGCTCGGCGAAGTACTAATTTCCCAGACCTCGCCGCCGCTGCCCCGGTCTTTCGGTCGCGGTGAAATGGAAACGCGGCAAAACCACCAAGCCAACCGGCCTGCCGACGGGGATCATAGCAGTAGGGTATCTACACGGTGCAATGCACGGCATTGCACGTGCTGCGGCCTGCGCATGTTGCCAAGGTCACTCTGCTGGTCTCGTCGGTGCCGGCACCAAGAAAGATGCTTTAGTGGAAGTTATGCGTCGGCATTGAAGCCGAGAATCCACTATATTACCAGTGGGCAATATAGAACGTTAGCATGTAGATGATTATGAAGCAGCGTTTCCCTCGCACGACGAATCAGTTTAATGTGGGGGACATATTGGGACAGATAGAACTGGACGTTTGCCTTTCTGTCAGGGCCGTAACTGAATGGGAAAGTGGGTTCTGACCAGCTTCTTCCCTCGAAACATTTTTATGGTGTAATTGTTCAGGTGGTACTAAAATGTTTACACACCTAAACAGCGAGAGCCAGTTGCGGAAGTTAGCCGTTCTATACACAGTACCCCTCCTCCCCCTCCAGATATACAGCTTGAAAAGATTTCGGTGGGGGGTGGGTGAAGGGTTTCTGACCCCCCCCCCCCTTCCTTTACCTCAAGCGAAACATTGTCATGCTGTAACCTTTCGGTGAGACTAGAATGTGAACGTGTCTTAACGGCGAGCACCAGTTGCCTCAGCCGTTCTGACACCACCCCATTTCCACCACTAGAAGAAATATTTCTGGGTATTTCCCCACCTTGTGTTATAGGTTTCGTTATGAAGCCCTTAAGTCTCGACAAAAATAAGTGAGAATCAAGTCCTCAATGATCACCTGAATGATTTGCTTTCGTCATGAACGACAATATAGCGTATTGTAATTAACACAGCATATACATTAACAGAGGAAAACCACCTTACCCTTAAGCGGGGACCACCCGAAAAGAGCGTGTTTTCGAGACAATGTATCGATGCAAAAAAGAGAGCACGGCCCTGGAGTGTGGAAGCCGCTAAAGCGATGCGGAAGATTCCACTCCAGCATTGCTTTGTTGACACTTGGTCGGCACCGGCCGTGTGGCGCATTACCTGACTCGCGCAAGAGGCCTTGCTGCAGAGGGTTGCTGTGCAAGCCGGGGTTTCGAGGTCGCATTGCGTGTGCGCTGCTGTTCGGAAATGTGTCGGGTCGGCGGGCTTAAGAACTTCCAGCCAATCT
The DNA here is from genome assembly GCF_013339725.1 of Rhipicephalus microplus. NCBI lineage: Eukaryota > Metazoa > Arthropoda > Arachnida > Ixodida > Ixodidae > Rhipicephalus > Rhipicephalus microplus. The sequence continues at coordinate 178,629,921 of NC_051165.1, read as the reverse complement.
CCGTGAGACAATGCAAACATAAAGGAAAATAATTGAGCAGAGGGAGAGAGAGAAAGGGCAAGTTATCTAGACGTGCGATGGTTATAAAGCCGAGGTAACATTACACGCGACGAAAGAACAAGATCGAGAAGCAAGATAAGGGGAGAGGGAGGGGCAGAAGTTTCGCCACGCTTTCTTTCACCCCGAGGTGATTTCCCTTGCATTCGAGTGGGACCGCGCGTGCATCGCGTTGAACGAGCGTGTGCGTGTGCGCAGTCTTTGCATTTGTGTCATTCGCACCTCGCTAATGACCGCCCACGGCAGAGATCGTGTGCACCTTCGCAAACATCGATACGTTCGTAACCATTATATGTTGACGCTGGTCTGCAAGTCGCGTGAGTTTAGTCAGTGGTTGTCAGTCTGGCCATTTACTGATTGATTGATTGATTTGTGGGGTTTAACGTCCCAAAACCACCATATGATTATGAGAGACGCCGTAGTGGGGGGCTCCGGAAATTTTGACCACCTGGGGTTCTTTAACGTGCACCCAAATCTGAGCAGACGGGCCTACAACATTTCCGCCTCCATCGGAAATGCAGCCGCCGCAACCGGGATTCGAACCCGCGACCTGCGGGTCAGCAGCCGAGTACCTTAGCCACTAGACCACTGCGGCGGGGCAACATCGATACGTTCGTAACCATTATATGTTGACGCTGGTCTGCAAAGTCGTGTGAGTTGAGTCGGTGGATGTCAGTCTGGCCATTTACTGTTTTCTCAAAGCACGCGCGAGGTGACAAAGAAACGGTTATTGCGATTGTTGAGTGTGCAATGGCGTCTTAATTGGGCCCTTTCCACCGCACCGTTCCGTTGACACGTTACGAGACTTGATTTTCCTTGACCTCCTGTTTTTGTTGCGCTGACCTCTTTTGACTGAGTGGGCGATAACCAGTCGGAAAGACCTCGTCACCTAACGTGTTCTACGATTGTTTTGATTTTGTTCTTGCTCATGAAAGTATGTCGCGTTGGCCTCGCTCGGGGATTAGCTAGGACAAAGATGGGCCGTAAGATGCGTGCGCCATTCGGTCACAGTAGTCTCTTTTTTGAGATTCCACGAGAGAAACTTTACGTTCGTAAAACTTTACGTTCGTAAACTTTACGTTCGCAACCTCACTGCTACCAGGTCTTTTTTTTTTGCATTTTTCACAACGAGAATGTTCATTACTACGAGAAGCCAAGCCTCAAATCAGCCCCCCCCCCCTCACACACACATTACAATCGGTCGAGCTTAAAATAAGACAAGCTTCGCAAATATTGAATGCAGGAATGAAAATTAAACGATTAATTTCTTTTCACCCAGGCCCCTCTGTCAGGCTCTGTGGGGTTAAATGCGGGAAGTCGTCAGCCTTTGGTATGCAACATCGCAGGTCATCAGCCATCGTTATCATAAATTATTATTATTATTATTATTATTATTATTATTATTATTATTATTATTATTATTATTATTATTATTATTATTATTATTATTATTATTATTATATTATTATTATTACTCGTTTAGGGATTTACGTTGCCAAACCACCCCATGCATGATTATCAGGGACGCCGTAGCACCGTAACCCATAGACCACCACGGTGTGTGATAATCTTGGTCGTAACCCAGAGTCCTAGAAAATGAACAGGTCAGTGACTGATTAAAGTCAGGCTTGGTGCTCCCCTCAGATAGTTAAGGGTGGGGAAGGGGGGGCATACCCTTGCTTTTCCGCTCCATTGTGCACATGCCTATGTGAACGCAAACAGTGATTATTTATCTACGAAATGTCGTATTGTGTCAAGTAAACAGTTGACGTCCTCCGCTGTTATGATGCTAATATCTGGGCGAAAAACTATCAAGGAGGAATTATGTGGTCGAAAAAAAAAAAGCTGGTTGAATGACTTGAGCGATCACGCTGGCATGAAAGTTCATCGCTAGCAGCACGAAACCAAAAGAAGGTCGTAGCGATGGTTTGGTAGAAACGATAAACAATATACAGGAGTAAGGGTAAATACTGAAGTAAATGATGACACTGTTGTTGAAATTGTGTGGCGCCATTAATATTCCCAGTTCAGACTGTCAAGAGCCATTGAGCGTATACGTAAGAAAGTAAAGGACAAAAGACTTCCGCTTCGGGCGCGCACATTTGTCAACGATACGCCAACAACAGACGGGAACGCTTGGAAAGTCGCATTACGGCAACCGGTACTGTTTCGAGACAATGTGCCTAATTATTTTAAATATTTTTGGTATTTAGCACGGGCGATGTTGGAGTAAAATAAAAGACCAACTGTGTTACCCTTGCGTTTTCTGAAAGATTTCTGTGTAGTGCGTCTGTCAGAAATTTTTACTACAAGATGATTTCACAGACTTGCATATTTGACGATTGTGTTTGTTTTTGATACCGTTTTCCTTAAAAAGTGGGCCTGACTCTCAGGAGACGAACTCGTGGACAAGAGACACGTACATGGAGTGTCTGTACTGAGATATATAATTATATGAATTATAGAAGAGCATGTTGACGGGAAAGAATAGGCAGCCCTTTCGGTCCTGGCGTCCTCAGTTGACAGCACTGGAACAAAGTTTTCCTAACACCTCGGAAACGAAACCAAAACTGCCATCTAAACTGATCCAATTGCTGTGCCATGTGTAATGCGTGCATTCTACTCAGCTCGCTGTTATATGTATGGCGAGTCTATTCTTCAGCGTTCAGCTATGTAAAATATTTATCACGATGTTTGGCAACATAAGAAGGAGGGAATCGATATTACTATAAAAGGGAACTTATTTGCCTGTCTTGTTTGTGCTTTTTTTAACGCAGCCATGGGAAGCAACAGATAATGAAGCCATGAGAAGTGTGGGGTGCGTTATTTGTAGTTTTTAATTGCAACGTAGTAATTACGACTTGAATGGACAATGAATCAAACTGGAAACAACTCGAACAAAACCTAACTCAGCGCACAACAACGCGGACACAAGACAAGAAAGAAACCGCAGCGCTGAGTATAGCCCTTCTCTTGTGCGCGCGTTGTCGTGCGCCGAGTTAAAATATGTTCAAGTACGGTCACTAACTGGTCCAGCTTTCAGTGGAAACAACTCGCCACCTGCGCGTGGCACAGCCAAAAATTTGGCTCTGTGATAAAGGTAACCGGCCTACTAAAACGAACCCTAATAAACAGCTTTAGCACCAGTTTATTTGAATCTGAAGAAACAGCAGCATGTCTCCTTCAGGAGAAACTCGAGGAGGAATGGGCGTTCGCGCTCTGCGAGATAAACAACTGCGTTTGAGCGAAATCACTGATTATACAGTGAGAATACTCCTAATCGTTCATGAAGTAGCTGAAAACTGTTCGATGATATCGCTGCCGCAATCATCAGGCACAGTGAGTGCTCGGGAACGGATATTGGGAACGGTAGGCAGGCCCATATTCCTCGTGAGGCACGTCTGCATCGGAGCTGATATCCGCGCGAGATTCGTGCGAACGCAAGACGAATACGCTGCGACGATGGTTTGCCAACACAAAGCCGCTGCTGGCAGGACCTGCATTGGAGAAATCCCTCGAGCTGTCGATGGTTTATCATCGAGAATAACAAAGAGAGACGGACGGATGACTCGAATATGGGACTGAAGGTAGAAGCATAAGAGAGAAGGAAAGATGCAAGGGAAAACAGGGAGGTTAACAGATGCACGTCCGGTTTGCTACCTTGCACCAGGGAAACGGATGAAGGGGAAAAAGATAGAAGAGAGGAAAGAAAGATACACATATTCACGAGCATACTTGGTGGATCACACGCAGTCTACAGGCGGTCGCTCAAGTTTGTTGTGTTGAGGTGCTGCAGTAGCGCTTTAGTCGCTTTCTTCACTATCGAAGCACATGCCCGAGGTCCTAGAATCTTCTGCACATAAAAGGGTCTGGAGTCCAGTTTGTTCAAAACCATTCGTAGTGGCCATCGCTGGGTGTCGAGCGCAGCTGCACAGGACGAGTTCGATGGTATCTTCAGCTTCGGAGGAGTCGCACGTGAAGGCATACCCCTTTCGTACTCGTAAACATGAATGAGTACCTAAAGGCGTACTCGTAAATGAGTACACAAAGACGCAACACCCGACCAAAGGCGGCGTAATAGCGTCGCATCGGAGTGAGAAAGTTGTGATGGTAGCTGTCGTTTGAGCGCAGGATCCTGTTCATAGAAGTGACACCGTTGGACGCTGTTAGACGACAAAAACGTGCGTGTGAGATTTCGAGACGGGAAATGAAGTTGTCCTGCTGCATAAGTCCTTGACAGAAATGGGAACCACACTGGTTCCTTCATAAGCTTACAAGGCTGCATCGTCGGCTAATTGGTTTCCAGTAATACCGACATGTCCAGGTACCTACTGATATATATCATTTATTTCTTTATTTAAGAATACTACAGGTCTTGAAAAGGCCCAGGCAGGAGAGAAATGTACAAACAAACGGTAAAAAGTGTGCAGGTATCAAAGAGAATATGTTGACAACAAAATGAATCTACCAACAAAGAAACAAGCACTGAAAAAATGAGAAACAATGAAATAGAATATACAGAATGAAAGGATCAGGAATACATAACTATCTAATCAATGTACAAGGGTGTCTGTGCAAGGCTAGGTTTGAGATGTAATGGATGTGATAGATTCGGTGTTGCTGAGTGCACTAAGAGGTAGGTTGTTCCGGTCTGCTACTGCTACTGTTATTATAAAGTTCAGGAGAAAGAGACAACTTATTGTTATACAGCAGGAACAGAAATTTATGCCTGTGAATTTTTCTTCTTAGTTGTAAGGACTGAATGTTGTGTTGAGCCATTAAGATACTCGGTGAGTCACTGGTACGACATTTTTAAAAGATAAACCTTACTGCTTTGCGTTGGATCCTTTCTAGCGCATCGATGTTAGCTTTAGTGTAAGGATCCCACACGATAGCTGCATATTCTAACTTAGGACGGACAAGAGAAGTATAGGCAGTTAGAAGGGTCCCGGCAGGATTGTGTTTCAATTTGTGTCTGAGGAAGTAGAGTTTTTGAAAGCCGAGTTGCAAAGGTAAGAGATATGGGAACTCCATCAAGCTTTAGCAAGAGAACATTATATATATATATATATATATATATATATATATATATATATATATATATATATATATATATATATATATATATATATATAGTTATAAACTTCGAGAATAGTGCAGTATAGGAAAGAAAACAATAAAATATTTATTTAATCCTAACAGTTTCGGCTGGTGGACCAGCCTTCTTCGGAGGATGTAAGTGAAATGGTACAAGTTCCCGTAGCAGAGGGTCACCCTCACAGTTTGAAGACCCTCCCAAACAATAATATAAAAAAAAGAGACAAACGGGCGAACGAAGTAGCAACAGACAAGAAGCAGAAGAAGGAGAGGAACTAGAAAGGAGCGACGGAGAGCCGCCGGAAACGAGCGGGTAATTCTGGCATTGTTACTGCGTATAGGTAAGACGCGCCGCCAGCGGAGGCGACCAAGAAAAACGGAACAATGTGAAACATGTTGCCGCTTACTCGCATCCCACACAAGGATCGAGTTTAAGTTCACGTGGTTCGGCGGCTGGCCCGCGGCATCGCCCCCCCCCCCCCACACACACACAAGAAGCATACGACCCGCTCCAGCTTTCGGAAAATAATGGCCACGTTGGAAAGCTAATGTGCCCTCTCCCCCTCCCTCCACCTGCCCTCTCTTACAGAAAACTGTACAACCAGTCATACTGAAAATAAATGAATGGGTATTCTTGTAAAAGATGAACAAACAAAAATAAATAATACTAAAAAAAGTACTCAGAAATGAAAATAAAGTCTAATAATACTAACACACGCCGTTTGGTATATATATATATATATATATATATATATATATATATATATATATATATATATATCTCGAAAGAAGTGTTTTTACTTAAGGGCTCCTTTTTTTTCGGTGTTCTACGCAATATCAATGATCTAACAACAGATATCTTATATATATATATATATATATATATATATATATATATATATATATATATATATATATATATATATATATATATATATATATATATATATATATATATATACCATGTCCTCTTGCTAAAGCTTGATGCTGACAGTGTCTTATTTTGTGCTCCAAGAGCTCATGAGACGCATGGTGAACCGCCAACTCTATAACTTTGCTTCCCCAGTGCAGGGTAGCCTACCGGGGCTGCAGCCCTGGTTAACCTCCCTGCCTTTCTCCTTTCGCTTTGTGTTCGAACTCTCTCTCTTTTAAGGGCTACCTTCGAATCGCAGAATATGACCCACACCCCTGGATGTCTTGAACAAGATATCGAAAAGCGATTCCTATAGCAGCAAACTGTGACGCCGTAGATGTGGTGTGCGACAACCTAAATTTTGTTGTCACTGCTGCAGCCCGAACAACAGTGGCACTTGGTGAGCTACTGGATGAGACCAACTCATCAGTGTATATCTGCTTCGCTTCAAGTGCGTCTCATGTAATAATAGCAGTGTCGCTTGCTTCAATGCTACTGTGTAGTGGTTGGTTTTCTTTCTGATGCCCGGAATGCAAGCTTGTGCTTGTTACAGATGGGTATTCAATATCCATGTGTCTGATGGAATCCCGTCTGGTTGGAGACAAACATAAGAAAAAAAAAGGAAACGCTGACGAAGATGAAAACACGAAGTTAAAAGACTTTTCGGCTCCACATGGCAGCCCAGCATGGAAGCCTCGTTCACAATTGAAGCAAACAGTGTAGGCATTGCGAATACATGAAAAAAAAAGGGGAAAGAGAGATTCTATATTTTTGTTGAGTAAGTGCGCACTAGTTTGAATTATCAAAGTAGTTTGAATCATCAACTGGCAGGTGGGCAGCCCTGATGCTTGTGAACTTCTTGATATAGAGAAAACCTTTCTGTTATATAACTTGGAAACGTGTAAGCATGGGGAGAGGCACATATAACCCAGAGAGTGCAGGAACTATTGTGCTGAAGGCGTTGTATTCAGCCTCGGGTTAGCTTACTGCAGTTCCGTTCACCGCAATCTTGAATCGTTTTGGAGGTGCCGATAGAGAGGGCAAGGACTGGGCAATCTTCGCCGCCGCCCACCTCGCATACTCAGCACTGCCAGAGAAGAATGGACACAGCGTATAAAGCGTCTGAAACTCTCGCTTCCACGAAGAGACGCTCCGTACAAGGGCAGTGCACTGCTGAGGCCGATAGATCGGTGGTAATCGCGTTCCAGCCAAATAGCAGAAATACTGCGCCGAGCAATATTTTGCGGTCGGAGTGAGTGTGGCGTTTGCGATTGTGTGGTATTGCTCTGCAGCGGCGAAGCAAAATGACAAAAACCGTTTAGACATATATCTCTGCAATACCGGCAGGAACTGCCGGAGCAGCGAGATTGGTTCTTCCTGCTAGAATGTCGCGTGAGCTCTCCGAAAAAACTGACTCCTCGGTGATCGCGCTTGGCTGGAAGGCGCGTATTGAAGTCGTCCGCGACGGACGCTTCATTTCGTGAAGTTCCTTGGATGCCATTCTTGCGTGTCATGCAGAGTACCGTGCTGCTTTACTTGTCGCCGTCTCTTTCAAGTCGTTTTCTTTCATTGACGCAGAGACGCGCAGTTGGTATACTGCTGTCCCGAAGGTTCCTGAATCGAATCCAACTACGGCGGTCACATTTGTTTTGAATTTGAAAGAAAATGTCAAGGCCACTGTACTACAAGATTTAGGTGCACGTCGAAGAGCTCCAGGTGGTCAAAATTACCGGAGCATCATGGCGTTTCTCATGTATCGTCGTTTTGGTACACGAAACACTTGCAAACATTATTTGATCAGTGCAGTCCACAATGAGTACTCGGAACACATTATTTCTAAAATTTCGTAATAATTATGACGTGTGCATTTGAGCCCCACAAACCTACCCAATACAACTAAGCGAACACTTTCTGTCGCCCGCCTCTTAACGCACTAGTAACAACAGAGCAATGGCCTCTGCTCCCAAAATGCTTAAAAGCTGTTTTGAAGAGTTCAAAGCTGTATTTATATATTGTATGTTTAGAGTTGCGACGAGGAATGCAAAAGAAATGGAAGGAAGTGAAACATACACGAACTCTTTAATAGTAATGGACATTCCAATCTTTTGTGTAGGAAAATCAAAGTGTTCTGCGCTATCGGGGAAGTGGTGGAAATACTCTATATAGTTTCTGTCTGTCCTGTTCGCGTCTTTTCAAGATATACACAGATGAGAGAGAAGGGTGCTGTGCTCACTTGTGCGGACTGCGCACGGTAATTTAATTTTCTTGAGACGAACTTCAAGACGACCAAGAGGGCCCATCATATGAAGTCAGGTCTTCGTTATACTTCTGAAACTCTGCGCTGATGGGTCGAATTCAACAAAGCTCTTATATTTTAATTTCGGTGAGACGCTGTGGACAGGACACCTGATACCTAGAACACTCTTTTTGTTGCGAAATTGAGAGAGAAAAAGAGTGACAGTGTTGAGAAGATAGATAGATAAGTGGGGTTTAACGTCCCGAAACCACCATATGATTGAGAGACGCCGTAGTGGAGGGCTCCGGAAATTTCGACCACCTGGGGTTTTTTAACGTGCACCCAAATCTGAGCACACGGGCCTACAACATTTCCACCTCCATGTTGCGAAGACCCAATAGATTCGATGAGTGTGCTTGATTTTGCTCATTGGTGCATAGCTGTGCATAGCATTCCCGGCGATTTGGCTGACCATTTCTAAGAAATGTGGACGTCAGTTAACTCCTGATAAGTTAGGAATCATTGGGCGTTATAACGAGCAGTGTGAACACGAAATTTTTTGCGAAGTCTACAACATTCGACAGCATGGTGTTTTTTGTGCAGGCGTGCCTTTAATGTTCCTTCATTCCAGTCAAATTATTCATTTAACGGCTGCTAGTATGACAGCTTCTTGATGCTATGCTTGTCCTTATATTTGTTGAGTGACCTTCACCACGTGGGTATGCATTTCTACTTATGTTTCGGTGTTCTGGGCGGATAACTACTAACACTATACTATATTGCAAGCAGGCAAAACAACTGCAAGTTGCAGTTGTTTTGCCATAAACCTCGGTTGTTAGTTCGGCGCCGTGTCTCTTCCTTCTCCTTGTCTCGTCCTATGCGCTGTCTTACAGCTTCGTCTAGTATGTATGTGAACAAGAAGTCCAGGCGAGAATTCCAGTCAAATTCAACTGTGGCCTCTGATATTTACAGAATTGTGTACAGTCACTTCATTTCACATAAAGACGTGTCGAAGAAACTTGTCTATTGTCCGACACGCATCGAACGATGCCAACATCTATCTGCTCGTGAAGGCGCCAGAGAGCGTCAATTTCACGTCCTTGTGTTATTGGCAAGCGTTTCCGTACCGCATTCCAGATTTGCCATCGACTAAAAGCGGCCTTCCAACGTCCGGGTTGCGATGACGGCTCAACAGATGAGTTACGCTGAGTAACGTTTCTCCTTATAACGTGATCAATGATTGATCCGCGAACGTGTTAGTAAACGCTTGGGCACAAGCGCTGCTAACGTAAGCGCCAATTTTTTGATAATGCCTCTAGTATGTACTACTTTTTTATAACATAAGATATTTCTACTTGCGTGCTGTACGAAGTGGATAGTGGGACAGAATTCGCTCTAGTCAGGAAAAGACATGAGGACAATCATAGGCGTGAGCACACATGGAAGGGGGGGGGGGGAGCGCCCTGCCTAATCACCTAAAAGGGGTGGGAGGCGGTGCAAAGTGACCACCACCACTGACCACCACCACCACAGCCACCATCACCATAATCATCATCATCATCATCGTCGTTGTCGCCGTCGTCGTCTACATCATCATCGTCTTCATCGTCATCATCATCATCAATCCTCGTCATTGTCACCATCACCATCATCATGACTACGCGCACTGAAGGACAACGGTCCCTTTCATGTTCCGCCAGTCAACTCGGTCCTGTGCTTGTGGCTGCCACTCTACACCCGCAAACTTCCCAGCCTCATCTGCCCACCTAATTTTCTGTCTCCCCCCTCACCTGCTTGTATTCTCTTGGAATTCAGTCTGTGACCCTTAATGATGAGCAGTTATCTTGCCTTCGCGCTACGTGCCCTGCCGATGATCATTTCTTCTTCTTGATTTCTATTATGACGTCCTTAACACCCGTTTGTTCCCCAATCCATGTATGCTCTATTTTTGTCTCCTAAGGTTACACCTGTCGTATTCCTTTCCATTGCTCGCTGCGTCGTCCTCAACTTACGTTGAACTATCTTTATAATCCTCCTGGTTTCTGCTCCGTAGGTAATTACCAGTAAGACGCAGCTGTTTTATACTTTCCTCTTGAGAGATAGTGGCAATCTACTATTCATGATTTGAGAATGCTTGCCGAATGTGCTCCACCCCATTCCTATTCTAGTTACTTCAATCACGTAGTTTGGCTCCGCGGCTACTACCTGTCTGAAGTAGACGTACTTCTTTACAACTTCAAGTGTACTTCTACCTACAAAATAAATAAGTAAATTGACATTCGCGTAATACGAAATACACGGTAAAATAGCCTCACGAATAAAGGCTTCAGCATTAGTGTCGTCTTGTCTTAGGAGAATTGATATGAGGCTTTTTTATTTTTTCGTAACATCGAATATGACTCCGAGAAAACGAGTTCGAACGCGTGGGGACTTTCCAATGATATCTGGGCACAACCGTGTTTTTTTCTTTTCTTACTGGCCTACGTGTTTATCTTTGAAAGGCGCCATGACGTGCCATTTTTCATTTCCTCTCGTGGGGCCCCCAGTTATCATCCCGGCCGTTTCCGAACCTCTCCTGACGCGTTGGCTGCCGGCCTAATCGTACGTCAGTGCGCATCGGTGGCAGTGGGTATACATATTGCAAGGCTTTAACATTCGTTCCCAGGCAAAAAGAAAGTGATATGTATTCTCATACCATTTGGCAACATTACTTCCAATGCAGTGCTTTGACTAGGCGAAGAGTTGTACATGTACGGCGAAAACATAGATGGTATCATAAAGAAGTCAGCGCCCAAACGCCCAAGCCATCCGTACAAAAGGTTGACCAGCGGAAGCTGAAACCTGCTGGCCAGGTGCTAAGAAGTAGGTTAATGCCGACGATTCATTACTCTGTTTACTCGAATGTAACCAGAGGTTTTTTGTACAGATTTTTATATCAGAAGCCAACTATCACGTTACAATTGAATACCAGTACTGCTTTTTTTTCTTACCAGACGCAATGAAAAGTCACCCTTCGCGCTGCAATAGTGGTTGCGTTATAATCTAGTAAATACAGTAATGTCTTCCTCGATTGATTCTTGCGTCTGTCCAGAAAGAAGCTTTATTTGGCGTTTGCCGTTTGTGTTTTGCGTTCTTCATCTTTAGCGTAGTGGGTCCTGCCCGATTTCTGTGGCCCGTACATGATATAGAAAGATTTGCCTTTATAGGACTTTTCTGAAAGAAATATACTTCCTTAGTGCGCAGGGAACGTTTTCAGAAGGAAGAAAGAGCAGAGAGATAGGATAGAGTGCACACTTACAACCAATTTTACTGCACAGATGGCGGGAATATATATACAGTCAAGAGGGTGAGGAAATCACGCACAGAAGAAATGACAAATAATGGCGCATGCGCAATCTTGAATTGACAACTTAACTGAAAAGATACTTGTATTCATTACCCGACATATTGATGAATGGCGAACTTATACACTCAGCTCCTGCTTTGCGGATAAAAAACAAAGCTTCATATATTTCACATCCAGAAGTGACAGTCATCACAGTTCACACATCATCGACTATATTCTCTCGACCCATCTCTACGACTGCGGCTACCCTCTGGTCTTTCTACGGAGGAAGGTACAGTGTTGTGCTGTCTGCGTCTGGGCGTAGCCTTCACCAATGCCTACTCATTTAATATAGGGATGGTCGACAGCACGGAGTGCAATGACTGCCCAGTCGATGAGACTATCGAACACATCCTATGTTACTGCCCGGCATACGCAAATGAGAGGCGTCACCTGCGCAGTGTTTCAAGTCAACTGGACAGAGGTGATTTCACTGCCAAGATAGTATTGGGGCCATGGCACTGCCCATCCAATTTCCGAAAGGCAACGAAAGCACTGTTGCATTTTCTCAAAGACACCCACCTGTTTCATCGTTTGTGATGGTGAAACTGTTACGCGTCGGCCCAGTCAGTGACCTTTTCTCTCCTCCTCTATAATTTTCCTTCTTCCTCTCCCCTTTCCCAGTGCGGGGTAGCCTACCGGGGCTCAGCCCTGGTTAACCTCCCTGCCTTTCATCTGTTGTTCTCTCTCTCTTTCTCACACGCCCTCTTGTACTTGATTGATTGATTTGTGGGGTTTAACGTCCCAAAACCACCATTTGATTATGAGAGACGCCGTAGTGGAGGGCTCCGGAAATTTTGACCACCTGGGGTTCTTTAACGTGCACCCAAATCTGAGTACACGGGCCTACAACATTTCCGCCTCCATCGGAAATGCAGCCGCCGCAGCCGGGACCCTCTTGTACTTATATCTTGCCATTTATTTGGAATTCATCAAATTTCGGGGTGCACCCACAATTCACTAAGTGACTTGCCAAGTGGCTGCCCACTGATCCTCGCGTCGTGCTCCTTAAGGCGATCGTTCAGACAGCGCCCCGCCTCGTCTGACCGATGTAGTATCGACCACATGATGAATAAAATTAGTTGTAAGTGTGCGCTCTATCTTATCTCTCTGCTCTTTCTTCCTTCTGAAAATGTCCCTGGGCACTAAAGAAGTATATTTCTTCTGAAAATGCAATACCAACCAGCCCAAGTAGCCACCCTTTTGCCTACATAGGACGACGGAATTTTGGTTTCGGCTAGTGATACATTGTCGTCGTAAAACTATTTGGTGTGGTGTTAGATGCCATAATAGCTGTTTGGTTCTGAATCACGCCGTAGCGGCGTACTCCAAATGATATGACAACTTGAAGCTCCTTTGCAGTGCATCTCAATTTAAGTTCACGAACTTTGCGCATTTCTCTTCCAATCAAGTGCTGTCTTCACTGCCGTCATCGAAATCACGACCTTGACTTCAGCTGACCGTGCGACGCAGATACGCCATGACATAGCACAAGTTAAACCGTCACCGATGATCTGTTCGAAGCAGACACATAATATTTAGACGCTAACGGCATCTTTACCGCTGAAATTTTACGTGATATAGTTCTGTTTTGTTCTGTTTTAGCTGTTTTGCTGTGGAGAGGTTGAGGTGTCTATTGCCTCGGCTACTCCATATCACAAAGTTCTGCAGCGAAAAATAAAATAATAATACAGAACAGTAACCAAAAATTAACAATACGGAAAAGAAAAAAAAAGCACATGATAGGACACTGAAACCAGTTCAAATAACACGCCAATACACAGTTTTCTTCACGCAGTTCACACAGTCATAAAACTACTTACACGCACACCTTACTAATCTAATGTCAGTATATACATGACCACATTTTACATAATACCCATCTCTGGCAGTCAGTCATAGGCGCTTGTCCAGTCCGGTCTCCACTAAAAAGTCTGTCAGGAAGATTATTGCCTTTTTCTGGAGATGCATCTCAGGCCATGGTCCAAGTAGTTTCTTTATTGTGAGGGGCCGTCTGTCCAAACTTGCTAATTTGTTCTTTAATTTTTCTCTTTCATTCGCTTAATTAACGCACTCCAAAAGAATATGGCGAACATTTTCTTCTGCATGACCACAATGGCATTCCGGTGAGTTGAATCGATGTATCTTGTGCAGGAAGCTGTTTGTGTATGCTACTTCCAATCTAAGTCGGTGGATAAATGTCTCTAGGTGTTGTGGGAGGTCTGTCGCTATGGAAAATTTTCTGTGTGGATCAACTTCATAAAGTACCGTTTCCTTTGATTTAGGGCTCTCAAACCACTTCTCCATCGAACAATGGTCAGCTCCTTGCGATATAAAATGTCGAATATCCGCCCCAGACATAGGGATTGTGCAATCCCGTCCTTCCTTCAATGCTTTCTTCGCGAGACTATCAGCATCTTCATTTCCCTTTATTCCAATGTGGCTGGGTATCCATTGGAATACAATGTTGTGACCCTGCGATGAGGCATATTCCACAGTTTCTGCGATACATTGTGCTATTTCACCATTTTTGTAAGGTGATCTCACATTTCTGAACAGCTGAAGAGCAGGTTTGCTATCAGTGCATATCACCCATTTTCGTGGCTCGGGATTCTCGCAGATAAGGTTAACTGCTTCAAAGATAGCCACCAATTCTGCTGTCATTGATGAAGATTTGTGCGATAATTTGTACATCTTCTTTTTTTGAATTTCGGGTATAAAGACCGCACAGGCTGACGCTTCTTCTGTGCATGATCCGTCTGTATATATCTTCATTTTTTCATTATGCATTACCTGAAGCTGATGAAGTACCAACTGTGCCGCTACTAGAGGTGCCATGTCTGCTTTCTTCTCTATGCCGTCTATTTCATGGATAACGTTGAGAAGTGGCAGCGTCCAAGGTGGTTTTGAAGGTTTCCATTGTTTAAATTCTGGTACTACTGCTTGAAACGATGATATAGTATCCTGTGGTCTCGTTGCCGTCCTTTGTGTTAGTGCACCAGATAAAAAATGACATTCATGTTGCGTGAAAATTCCAAATAAATTTCGAGATGCTTTTTTAGTTCGGAGTACTGCCAAAGGTGGTTCTTGAGCCTCCGCATACACTAAGGCACTGGAAGTTGACCGTGGTAAACCCAGACATACCCTCAAGCTCCTTGCCAATAACAAGTGAAGTCTCCTTTCGGTGGAGGCTGGGAGTCCATGCAGCAGAGGCAGTGAGTAAGTTACGATGGGGCGTATCCAGGCAACATGTAGGGCTAATAACAACTCTGTAGTACCACCCCATTCGGCCCCGCAGAGATGCCGGAGGATTCGAATGGCCTGATTCACTTTTTGTTCCAGGGACTGGACATGAGGCGACCATGTTAGTCTCCGGTCTAAAATTACTCCCAAGAATTTATGAGTTTTAACCATTTGAATAGGCTGATTTTGCAAAATAATCTGGAAATTTCCAGGTCTTTTTAATGTAAACGGAACTATGGCTGTTTTAGCCACACTCAGTGCCATACCTCCTTTTTTTTTTAGAAAATGGTCTACATAATCCAATCCTTCTTGTAGAGTTTGTTGTACATCCAAAAACGATGGACCAGACGTCCATATACTTATATCATCAGCATATACTGAACATCTGATGTTAGGTGGAAGATTATACGGGAGCTGCGCCATGACTGCATTAAAGAGAGTAGGGCTTAGTACGCTGCCCTGTGGCACTCCTTGGTTGACGACATGTTTTGACGTTGGGCCCTCCTGCGTGACTACAAAAATTTTCCGGTGCTTCAGGAAGTCAGCGATCCAACGCAGTATCTGGCCCTTGAATCCCTGTAACGCCAGGCCTTCCAGAACGTGAACGTCACTCACTGTGTCGTATGCTCGGTGTACATCAAGGAATACAGCGACGGTGATGTTTCCTTGCGTTCGTTGGTTTTCCACATCTGTGACCAAATCCAGAATGCAGTCCATTGTGCATCTACCTCTTCTGAAGCCGGCTATGCTTTCTGGTAGTAGTTTTTTTATGTCTTGCCACCACAAAATTCGTTCATTGATCATTTTTCCCATCACTTTTGAAAAACAACTTGTCAAACTAACCGGCCTAAACGAGTCCAACTGCATAGGGCACTTCCCTGGCTTTAGCAACGGTACTACTTTTGATATCTTCCAACTTTCCGGAACTTTTTCTTCTTGCCAACTTTTATTATAGATGTCCAACAGGTGTAATTTTCCTTTTTTGCACAAGTTAGCAAGAGCAGCGTATGTAACTCCATCTGTTCCTGGTGAACTTGTTCGTTTTACTGAAGACAGCACATATTGGAGCTCCTCTGGTGTGAAGCTGTCATGCAGATCTGATGAACTGATCGCAGAGAACTTTGTTACAACCACCGAAGCTGATTCTACGGAGCATTTATATTCGCTAGTTTGTGCGGTCTCTCTATTTCTCAGTATAAGAGCGCAAAATTCTTCGGCAATCACACGTTCGCTAACTCCTCGAGACAGCTCTAGAGCCTGTAGTGGTGTCTCAAGTGGACTACTGGCTGTCGGAGGGCGCGTACCATGTTCCACAGTTGAGGCGCCGAGGTAAATGGAGAAAGTGAGGCACATAAATCTTGCCACCATTTGAGTGAAAGCTTCTGCAGTTGGTTACGCATTGCATAATGTACTTTCTGTGGAACATTGAAATCTTCTAACTTACCCGACCTGCGATATCTTTTTTCAGATCGGCGCCGTATTGCCCGAAGCCTCTCATACTCAGCGTCAACACCCGAACACCCATCTGGAATGGGTACTGCACGAGTTGCTTTTGTTAGAAAATTTTTTATATTCTATGCATACGTTTGTGCGTCAGAACAGGGTTCAAGATTTTGTCTCTGTAGTTCTCGAAAGATTGCCGAATTTGTAATTCTTGTTGTGCGGTTATTTCTCGTTTTCTTCAACTTTGGGTGATATATGAATACTGGCAAGTGGTCACTTCCTCTTGTGTCAGCGTCTGCAGTCCAGTCTTCTCCAGCCGCTCATTCAGAGGAGCACACAGTAATGTCTAGTACGCTGCAGTAGTTATGCCCCCGTAGAAACGTCGGAGAACCATCATTCAGTATAGTGTAACCATAATCTTCGCATATTTTTACTATAGCAGATCCCCTTACACTACAACGCTCACTACCCCACAATTCATGGTGCGCGTTAAAATCACCAAATATAATTATGGGATCATGGTCAGATCTACACACTGCAGCCAACTCTGCGTATGAAACGTTTGCTTGAGGGTGCACGTAAACACTAACTACAGTTACAGTAACGTTGCCAAACTTCACCTTGCATCTAACGAATTCCGGCACATCTGTTTTTGAAGTAGCCACAAGTGTCGACGGAATATCGCGTCTCACACAAAACATCACTCTGCTTTTTGCAGCAGGACGGTCTGCTTGGTACACCACATAATTGGACAAAAGAAAGTTAGTGGATACTCTTGTTTCGGAAATACACAAAATCGGAAGCCCGTGCTGAGCGACGAATTTCCGAAAATCTCCACTCTTATTCTGCAAAGCGTTGCAGTTCCGCTGGAATATTGCACTTCTTTTGTACCAGTTAGATAGTCCCGTAGCCATGATTACAAGAGAAGATGCTCAGCATCTAGCAGCAATTTCACTTCAGGTAAAGAACCTGCTTGTGGCAGGGATCGTAGAATTGCTTTGAGAGCCGCAAATATTATTGGCAAAATGACTTGCTCGTTTCCGGCTGTCTCCGTCGAGATCGCATTTCTTGAAGAATTTTTCCTTAGCAAGCTGCTGTGACCCTTCCCTTTGGTAGTCAGTGGCTCCTTGGCTGTGTCTGCCCCGGCAGAAAGTTCCACTTCAGCATGTTCCTGGGCCCGGACTTCTTTGCCAACGCGATGTTTTGGAGCGTAGCGCTTCAATACTTCCGAGTAAGAGTCGTGGCGCCACTGTTTTGCATTTCTTTGTGCCGCAGGAACGTCTTCGACTATATCCGCAATGGGAGCTGGACCTCTTTGTATCTTATGGTACCCTTTTACAATTTTTTCTCTTTGTGCCGCTGATGCCAAACGGTTTCTAGAGTAGCCTGAGAACGACGCCGGATGTGGTCCAGCACAGTTGGCACACTTAGGTTGACGTTTCGAGGTGCATTCTTTGTAATCATGTGCGCCCGCACATACCTTGCATCTCTTGGTTCCCCTGCAAGTCTTAGCCTTATGCCCATATCACTGGCAGTTGTAACACCTTACCGCCGGCTCAATGTATTCCTCGACAGTGTGAACCGTAAAGCCGAGAGCTGCTCTTTTTGGCAATTGCACGTCATGTCTAAACTGGAGTATTACATTACGTATGGGCTGCATTGTGGCACTTCCATCTTCATTTCTTACCCATCTTTTTTGTCGTGTGACTGAGATTACTCCAGCATCTTTAAGATATTCCAGTAGGTCATAATCACTGTATTCGAGTGGAACATCTCTTATCTTTGCTAGGGTCTTCATGTAAGACTGAGGTATCATCACATGTACAGGCAATCCAGCAGACTCTTGATCAGCAGCAACTTGTTTGCCGAGTACAAAGACCGTCCTCCAACACAAAACTTCTGTCTCTGTTGATTCTTGATGATATCACTTTCTCATTGATAGCAGAGATTATCTGAGATGCTATGCGATTGGGATTCACCTTTTAGAAGGAGTCCTCGGCAGCAATTGGTCTGAACACCACCAGTATCCCCGTAGCTCGGTTCTTGTGATGGGTGACCACCGTGTAAGCTCCCTCGTCTTCCTTGGGTGCTTCTTTATCCATCTGTGTCATGTCATTAAGGGAGTACGTGGATGTAGCGTCATCGTTGTCAACCTCTTCTTCCTCCTCTGTACGCCTCTTCTTGCACTGCGAGGCCTCACTGTTCTCTGTATGGGACGTCGTTATTGTTGCTGAGCCTGCAGCAACTTGAAGTCGAGCGGGATGGATAAGTGGTGCTCTGCTTGGCGCTAGCGGCATCTCGTTGTCCCCCATACCCGGGCTTTGCCATGAGGCACGGGCCCGCTAAGGGGCAATTCTGATCGCGATGCGTAGTGAAACTCCGACTCACCGATGTTTAGCTGCCACTCTGGAGACAGCCCACCCACCGCAGACACTGTAAAAAGATCCTGAACTCAATACAATAACTGAATTAAGAGAGCGAAATGAAGCTACGGGCTTTTTCCATTCACTTCTTCTTCCTCCTCCTCTACGTGATATAGAATATACGCCTATTACTGTCTCTGTTTATGGCAAAAGTAGAGCAATACGGCGTGCTTGTTACGAATTATTCGACTCGATTCAGCAGCAGTCCGAACACATTACTAGGCCAATACGGCATAACTCCTGACAAAATATAATTTTGTCGGCATGCCACAAAATCCGTCGCACAGAAAAGTGGGTGCACTTTGTATTTAGCCAGGACAGCCACCCACCGTTGTCTGCTAAATAAAATATAATGAATGAATGAATGAATGAATGAATGAATGAATACCACCTAAATTTAGGTATACAAAAGAAAAAAATCATTACATTTTCTAAAAAAACAACATAAGTGAAGTCAAGAACGGAGCATAAAAAAAACTAAAGTGAGGCTATAATTGCGTTCAGTGCGTCCGATAACGCTGATGCAAGGAAGTGTATTTTTTAGAACCGTGCGCAAGCAGAACGTATGTTTGGCCAAGCAATATCCACGGCATTTCACAACCTCTGCACTGCCGAAGAACGTTGCAGAATCACTGGTAAATACGTTGTGCAAATAAGTTTCTATGAACTGCGTCACCTATACATACACGAGATGTCTTCTCTCTCTTTATCCCCCCGCCCTTGATCCCCCTTTTTTTTGTGTGTGTACGGAGAATCTATAGTTATCCGCCCATCCGCTTAACCCATATAGGATCAGAACGGTTGCTTCATTTCAAAAGGAAATTTTAGCTGCGGGTCAGCGCCATTGTCTGTCATTCCTCTGTTCGTGCTCCTTTTGTTTCACGCTGTTTTATTCGTTTTAGATGTCACCCGTATAGTACAGATTTACTGTTACTGGTATCTAAATTCAGCGAACCCTGCTGCTAGCGCTCTGAAAGAAACGTGTAATTGCAATATGGCTGTTGTTTTTTTTTTCATTCACATGATGTGAAAAGAAATGCTGGATCACAAATAAGGCACTGGTTACTCCTTAGCCTCTTAATTCAATGGAGCATACGACACGAGAAATAAACACACAAACAGTAGTGCATGTAAAATAACTACACGAGCACACGCATTGTAAAAAACAAACTCACATACGCGTAGCAGACAACACCATCGTAACGTAAATGTCCAAAAGGCAATAATGATAACTGATAATGTCTATTGTCACTGACTGATTCGCACACACGCGCAACATAACACTTAACACTTCTGGTCATTATGGGTTTGAATCTGCACGTATGGGCAACACAAATTGCTCGTACTATGGTTTCCTGACGCAGATGTAACTATATATATCCTGTAACGATAAAAAAAAATAAGACAAACTGACAGCAGTCCTGTTTGCTTGCTTAAGGTATAGCGATGATAGAAATTCCACGATGATAAAAGGGACGTTCAAGAAAGAAGTAAAGCGCGACGTAGTTTTCAGGTAAGGTTTGGCATTTGCTTTTGTTTGCGCTAACTCGTGTTCTTCATCAGAAATACGCATGTCAGAATGTGATTAGCCTTTTTTATACTTATTGCATACGATGCTTATGCAGTGTGACGTGTTTTTTTTTGTGTGTGTCTTGCCACTTTGTGCGCTCGTGCTCCTTTTGATTGATTTGTGGGGTTTAACGTCCCAAAACCACCATATGATTATGAGGGACGCCGTAGTGGAGGGCTCCGGAAATTTCGACCACCTGGGGTTCTTTAACGTGCACCCAAATCTGAGCACACGGGCCTACAACATTTCCGCCTCCATCGGAAATGCAGCCGCCGCAGCCGGGATTCGAACCCGCGACCTGCGGGTCAGCAGCCGAGTACCTTAGCCACTAGACCACCGCGGCGGGGCATGTTCCTTTTCGCCCTTACTGAGAGAGAAGGGTGAACATTCGCAGAAAGATGGAGTGCCTTACGCGAGTTTTTTTTTTTTTCCTGCACGTGATGTCATCGCGTGTCGACACCGCTTGTTCTAGGTTCGCACTCGCTCCATCTTTCTCATGCAATTTAACAAAAAGAACTCTGCTAAGAACTACAGAGCATGATCTCATGTTTTTATTTTCTTAGTTTCAATTATATTGGAAAATGTTTACGTATGTGTTTGAGTTATAGAAGCCGGGGTGTCGAGGCTCTACGCAGAATTGTGTGGGTTTGATTGCCAGTCTCGATGACTGTGTTTAGATGAGGGCGAAATACAAAGAAGCACTCGTGTGCTTAGGTTTTAATGTGCTCGTTGAAAAACCCCCCTTGGCCGAAATGAACCCGAAACCACTCACAACAGCGTGCCTCATAAGCATATCATGGTTTTCGCAATTGTTATAATTCTATCACAGCTGCAGAGGTTGCCGTGACTCTAAACTAGCACTGCTTAATATGAATTCGGCAATCACCGCGTAAAATTGCTATCATGCACGTATCCCTACTTTTCAGTTTCCAATGATTACTAAATTACTAATTATTGAGCCTTTTGTAACTACTCCGGCATCAGTAATTTAGATAGCGTAGTACTATAAAGAAATCTCTATAAAGCGAAATGAATATAATCAATTCAGTGTGCAAAAAAATGAGGTAAAGTGAGTTTAATAGCGGCATTGAGCTTGATGGAAGCACTTTCTTCACAGACACGCAAACGCCCCTCCAGTATTTGGGCCAAATCACCTTTCCCAAATGTTCGACTAACGATTCGGAAGCAATGTGAAGGGAGGAAGAGCTTGATGTGGGCCAGTTTTTGTGACATGATGAATGCTCTGCACACACCACACACACACACACACACACACACACACACACACACACACACACACACACACACACACACACACACACGCACCACACGCACGCACGCCGCACACGCACGCACGCACACACGCACGCACACGCACGCACGCACACACACACACGCACGCAACGCGCACGCGCACACACACACGCACGCACGCGCACGCGGCACACACACGCACACGCACACACACACACACGAGTATCAGAAGAAAACGTTTACAACAGACAAGTCGCAAAGTAAGGGCAAGATTACAGCGTGCGTAAAATGCGCGCGAAGGAAAAGAGAAAGGGAGAAGCCCACCTTCCGGGATGCATCACTGTCCCGTAGCAGCAGCGTCCGTCCCACGGAGAGCGTTCTCGGGGGGGAAGCTCAAGAGCAGCGGCGTCGTCAGCGGGCCAACTACGTCGACGACGGAAGGGAACGGACGCTCATCCGGTATCGGCCGTCGCCGTGCATTCTCTGCCGAGGCGCACCACGCCGTCTCGCAACAACGTCGTTCGTCGTCGCGCACGGCCCGCGCGGACGTCGGACGAGAGCGTTGGAGAAAGGCGCGCGCTTTCTCTCTCTCCATCCCGTCTCCTTCGTCCTCCTCCGTTCCATCGTCATCACTTTCGCTTTCCGGCGCTTCCGAAAGCAGCGTCGAGAGTCGGAGAAACTGAACACTCCCTCCCCAGATTAAGTGCGGTTACCTCTCCCCCTTCGAGAGGCTATCTCACCTTCAATCCGTCTACCTCTTTCACCCTCCCTTCACTCTCTATTCCTCTCAAGCTCAGACCGTTCGGAAGCGTGTCGTCCCGTCTGCGGCTGCTCTTGTCGATGGCGCAATCGTGCAGAGCCGCCGACGACTGCAGGTATACCGTAAGCGGACCACCTGTCCTGGGCAACATTCACGTGCCCCCCCCCCCCCCACCGCCGCTTCAGAGCGGGCGCATCTGATAACCGACGTGTCACGTTCGCGGTCAGCGGCGGTGGCGTTGACGCTAAATCGGTCCGCGTAATCCGATAGCGCCGCTCCCGTTAGAGAATAGAACGCCATCGTAAACCTCGCCTAGCGACGACGCTATGCGCGCGGTGGCTCACTATGGGCTATGGACATAACTGCATCTGAAACCTTGGCGGCTATGTTCAAAAGCGGCTAGCGATGCCTGGTCGAGGCTTGCAAAATGTGCGCGCTGCAACGGTCGCCTGTATGGCTGACCGAAAGGCGAGCGGAATTTACATTATAGCACGTTAAACAACCTCAGGTGGTCAAAATTTCCGGAGCCCTCCACTACAGCGTCTCTCATAATCATATGGTGGTTTTGAGACGTTAAACCCCACAAATAAATCAAATCGAATTGACATTATGTCTACCTTACATAAGTGCCGTGCCAAGCTTGCGTAATTGGGTTGAGCCTGCCTCCGGTGTATCAGCTCTGCCAATGACTGACTTAAAGGCAAGCGGAATTTACATTATGGCACGTTAAACAACCTCAGGTGGTCAAAATTTCCGGAGCCCTCCACTACAGCGTCTCTCATAATCATATGGTGGTTTTGAGACGTTAAACCCCACAAATAAATCAAATCGAATTTACATTATGTCTATCTTACATAAGTGCCGTGCCAAGCTTGCGTAATTGGGTTGAGCCTGCCTCCGGTGTATCAGCTCTGCCAATGACATACTGAATGCTTCTCGAAATGGTTCGCACGTGTTTTCCGTGTCAGGTGCGGCTTGCTCGAACATATGACCGACAAGAATAAGGTGACCTTCTTTTTTTTGTTTGTTTGTTTGTGTGTTCGAGAAGGAAAAGTTATCTGAGGCCCGCATCAACAAACCAACCTTACCCCTATCTCGTGGTTTCCTCATCCGTTTCGTGCATTCAGTGTGCTTGATAAACAATATAGGTGAGTATTCACAAATACGCGGTGTAGTTATCTTTTACTTTGTTACCGTTTTTGTTAACGCACGTAGAGTGTATACAGTAACTTAAGGAAACCTAGGGTATGGGTTAGGTTGGTTAAATGGGTGCTTTAGTTTCACTTTGCTCCTCGAGATGTCCCTTGTTTTCGTGCCTTGAGGCCAATTTTTCAACTGAATCTTCCTGCCACTAGCTTGACATTTTGATCGCGAGTTAATAGTTTTCAGTCAACTAGCATTCTTCCTCGCACTCACTAATACACTTGAGTAGGTATATATATACCTACTCAGTTGATACGACAGTTGATGCAGAAGTGCTCCGATTAAGTTTCGTCAAAATATGCGTTTTTTAAGCAACAATAGGAAATCATGATGCACGCAATAGGAGATGAGATAATGAATATGGCAATGTAGTGCAGACGGTATATAATCAAAAGATACTTAAAACACGTGAAGAAGGAGTCGTTAAAAAAATGAAGTCTGGGGTGCGACCACACCGGTGACCACCTGCCGGTAGTGCACTCCATCACCAGACCAGGATTGGCCACCCTGGTGCAGTACTTGACCACTACCGTAGATTTTCCTAAATACACAATACAGGGAACTCTAGCGCTAGTGTATATGGGAGCTGCCAACACACGGTGTTTCAACGAGAATGTAAATGGTGGGTAGTGTATGGATTTGTCCAATCTTCATACTTTTGGCTCCGCACGTTTTCGTGGGGCTTGGAGCTGTTTTATCACGAAACAAAAATCAGCAAATTTTCAGCGGTTGCGCTTCGCCAATGTGATCTTATAGGCTTACCATTTCCAATCGGGTCACGAAGTTCAAAAGAGTTCGTTCTTTCCTTCGACACGAAACCGAAATGCAGCAATAAACGAAGCCACAAATGTCATAATCACCGCCCGCAAGTACGAAGACTAGGCGAATCCGTGTACTACCCATCATTCCCATGGTCGCTGAACGATCGCAGCTTCAGAGTCCCTTCTTGATAACTTTAGGCAACTCTATGGCCACTACGTCCCTTATGAACGTGTGTAGTTGTCTCCGCATCCACGTGAAGTTAGAGAACCAGCGACACGAAAGGTGCACGCTTACTTGTTCCCTCCGTCACGGTTTATCAGTGGTTACGGTGCTCGGCTGCTGACACGAAGGTAGCAGGTTCGATCCGGGCGGCAGTGGTAGAATTTCGGTGGCGACAAAATGGTAGAGACCCACGTACTGTGCGATATCAATACACTTTAAAAGGCCACTAAAGAGAAACGACAAGTTAGGTTTCCAAACTTCACTCTGAGCACTTTAATGCCCAATGTATCGTAAGTTCATTATTATCAGAGAGAAATCAACGTTGCAGTTTGATTTTTAAACTTCGCGCCGGGATCTCCACGCGTGACGTCATACATTTCAAACGGTACTTTTTGTATTTTAGCGGACATTGGCTCGATTATTTTTTTTTTAACTTCGTATGCTAGGTTCATCACAACCACGTATGACAATGTACTTCAACTTCATTGACTGAAACTTACGTAGAAACTAGTAGACCTTTAAAATTGATGACGTCATGGTGTTTGGTGCGGGAATCTCATGGTGGCGTCTCCACTCGTATTTTCTTTTCGCGCGTTTTCTCGCTTACAAAGCGTCATGTCGCGGCAAGAGTAAAGTTTTGGGGATTGTGAAACTGTACTTTACTAAGACGCGAAAAATAATTTCCCGCTTTCGTGTTCATTTAAATAACACAACTACGGTGCCCCTCATTGTTATACCGTGGTTAAAGGACTTAAAACCCCGGGTATTATTACTAGATTTATTTATTTATTTATTATTTATTTATTTATTTATTTATTTATTTATTTATTTATTTGATTTCCATACACAGATACTCAAGGACACAGACGAAAGAGGGAGAGAGCAAGCTGGCAACTGCCACCTGGAGGGGCACAACACCTGCTCACTCTTTCGGGAGGAGAGAAGAAACAAAGGGAACAAAGATTAGAGGGAAGAGAGAGGAAAGAAGATGAGGAATGAAAAAAAAGAAATTGTTCCCTTCGACAATGCATCGTAGTTTACATCGATACAGAAATGTTCACGGTCAACGCTGAGCCCTCGTTTATCCCTTTCGAGGCAAACTATCACCGTCTGGCTTCCCATGGAAAAATTTTCCCCAACTTTCTTGGACGCTATCGCGATATAGAGCTCGTCACGTTCGCGGTCAGGAGCTCCGTGTCCCGCATCGCACCGGATTTTCGATAGGCGTGACTGTAGACGCTCGAAGCAACGCGCTGCTCGAAGACTCGTTGGTCGCGTGTGCTGCTAGTAGCCCGGCTGATTGCGCTCCATTTCCTCCCGACCGGTGGAACACCGCCAGCGCTTTCAGCGCCCTCCCTTTCGGAGCACGAGTAACCGAATCTAGCACAATTATCGCCTTGCGTAACACGTCCGCACGTCGGCGCACCGTTCTCGCGACAAAGTTATGCAGCGTTCAAAAAAAAAAAAAAGCGTGAGTGAGTTCCGATAATGTAACAAGCTTCAAAGCTGAAGTCAGCATTATATTACTGTTTTATTGAGTTAAATTCTTAAAGTTCTGCGCTTGCGTCTATGTGCTTCTGTATGCGTCAATTTCGTGCTTGTTTTTGATGCGCGCTGCCATGGGCTACGTTTTAAGTTATAGAGAGCTATCACACTGAAAAAATAAACTATATTGCAGTAAGCTATTCCTGCAGTAAACTATACGTACAAACGCGTACGAATTCTACACGAATTTCGGTCAGATAATTTCAAGCTTTGTCAATATTATTCCATAAACATCGGCGTTGTAAACTGAAAGCGCGGCAAAATCGTGCACAAGTTGTCCGCTAGCAATAGCATGCAGCGCTCGGTGTAAGGTAATAAACGAAAAAGATGACAAAATGTGCGTTTCATTTTGCGTTTAATTTGCTTCTTTTATCAAAACCATAAAAAAGCAAAAGAGCACGAAGAAATCAACATAGAAGGTATGTGCGGTAGCCAATACGTCATCGCTATCGACGAATGTAACACGTTATTTACCTGAGGTTAAGGTTTTCATTGTTACAGTATCTATTTACGGCACTTTTCACATGCGTGCGAGTGCAGCATGCGCACGTTGTGTGTGTGCGTGTGTGTATTTGTGTCTCTCTGTGTGTGCGTGCATGTCTGTGTGTTTTCGATCGTTCCTTCGTTCGTTTGTTCGTTCGTCCATCCGTGCATGCATACGAGCCAGCTCCCTCTTCGATTTAGTCGCTACTGCTCCGTATTCCTCCGTATTACCTCCGAGTTCTATCCTCTCCGGTGCAGTACTTGCGTAAAGCAACACGATTTCTTATCCCTTTTACGTGCACTATTACCCACTTGATGTTCACTCGAGTTATCCCACGAGGACAATGTGGGACTGCTTTCTGTTGCACGTACACTGGTTTACCTCTGAACGGAGTCCTTATTACGCAAGCTCTCTTCTTCACTTCTTGGTCCAAGATAGCACCGTGCCCAGACCGGTCCCCGGCCAGTTGCGGTCGTAAAAATGGGAGAGCTTTCACTTTGCCGTCGACATTAACGATCATTTGACTTGACTGCCTTTTCTTTTTGTCAAATTAAATGCGAAGCATTTCTTAGCGAACTTCGGCGACTTTCAGCGTATCTATCTATCTATCTATCTATCTATCTATCTATCTATATCTATCTATCTATCTATCTATCTATCTATCTATCTATCTATCTATCTATCTACTATCTATCTATCTATCTATCTATCTATCTATCTATCTATCTATCTATCTCTATCTAATATCTATCTATCTATCTATCTATCTATCTATCTATCTATCTATCTATCTATCTATCTATCTACTATCTATCTATCTATCTATCTATCTATCTATCTATCTATCTATCTATCTATCTATCTATCTATCTATCCGCCTATGACTTTTAGCTCTCCTGGCCGTTTCGATGATAATGGGATCGATACCAAACTTGGTATGGCATAACATGACTGTATGAAGAACATATTCGACTAGTCATAACATGAAAATCATGACATTTATGTCATGAATGTCATGATTTACATTTCATGGTCCTGCAGCTCTTGCGGTGGTTTCGTCCACATGGCATGTTGCAAAACTGGTATGGTATGACATGATTGCATGGCGAACACATGCGACAGACCCTAACATGAAAATCATGTCATGTCACAACATGAATACATGACACGCTCATGGTGCGCTCACGGCTGTTTCGCTAGCGTCATATATACCAAATTTGGTATTACGGTACGTGAATGGATGACGAAGGTATGTGACTGGTGCAAACATTATAATCATGAGATGCGTGTCATGTAACAACATGAATACATGCCATGCTCATAAAGCTCTGGCAGACGTTTCGCTAGCTTCACTTATACCAAATTTCGTATTACGTGACTTGAATGCATGATGACTTCAATGGATGATGAAAGTTTGATACTGGTGCAAACATGATAAACATCAGATGCGTGTCATATAACAACAAGGCTACATGCTACGCTCATGATGCGCTCGCGGCCGTTTCGCTAGCTTCTCATGTACGGAGCTTGGTATTACGTTACGCGTACGGACGACATTGGTAAGTCACACATCGAAACATGATAGTCACGACATGCGTGTCATGTAACAACATGACATGCCACACTCATGATGCGCTCGCGGTGGTTTCGCTGGCGTCACATATGCCAAATATGGTATTACGTGATGCCAATGGATGACCAAGGTGTGTGACTGGTGAACATAATAATCCTGAGATGCGTGTCATGCGAGAACATGACTACATGCCACAGATAAGGTGACAATACATCGACATGACACGGTGCGCTTGCTCGCCGGCGATCATTTCGTCGCGTCACGCCAGCGTTGCCGCGCCAGGCGGCGTTCCTGCGATATACTCGCAGGTGCGCGTCGCACTGCGTTGCTTTGACGCATGCGCGTTTCAGCTCGTCCGACGTCCCTCAGACACGAAAAGAGGGAAACGGTGGTGGTGGTGGAAAACGTTTATTAAGAAAAGCACAGATAGTTGCACTACAAATGCACTTAGGTGGTCTCCTTCTTCCAGAAGTCCACTGGAGGTCATCGCTACTCGGGCGCGGGCCAGCAGGGAGCGCTGACCGTCCCGGGTGGAGCAGCCGAGCAGGAACTCCTCCCAAGCCCGTCTTGCGGGTAGGGGGAAGGGGGATGAAAAATGAAGAGGTATAGCTGGGCATACTGCATTTATGTGGTACGTGTCGGCCAGCACCCCACAGTGCGCACAGTAGCCGTGTATACCCGGCATGAAGTGCTGGGCGGCTGCAGGACACAAGAAGGTGTCTCAGTGTTGCCAAGTAACGCATCAGCATAGAGTAATGTTACTCTATGGTATCGGCGCGAAATGCAGCATGTCGCATTTCGCGCCGGTTGCCGTCGGACCGCGCCGACGGACACTGGACGCGCCTGGCATCTGACTAGAGAGTGCTCGCGTTTTGCTAACGTAGCGTCGCTGTGCCCAGCGTGCGCGCGCGTCAACGCAACATTGGAGTGTATTGAGCCCTTCATGATGCGCTCGCGGCCGTTTCGCTAACTCCACATATACCAAATTTGGTGTTACGTGACATCAATGGATGACGAAATATATGACTGGTGCAAACAAGCTAATCCTGACACGCGTGTCATGTAAGAACATGACAACATACCACGCTCATAGCGTGCTCGCCACTGTTTCACTTGCTCCACATAAACCAAATTTGGTACCACGTGACGTGAATAGGTGGCGAAGGTAAACGACACATCCAAACACGATAATCATGACACGGAAGTCATGTACGGCATCATTTATCCCCACCTCGTAACGTTGTGCTGATTTTGAAGTTTGAAGTTTGAAGTTTATTTTGCTTCCATTACAGAAACAAGGAGCAGGAGCAAAAGGCTACAAAGGCCTGACAAAGGGCTCCCACTCCTGTTGGCACTCAGCATCAGCGGTACATATGGCAATACAAAATTCATCACAGAAATTCATATGAAATTAAAGATCATATAAGCAGTATACAGACCATCTGATGAATAATACATGATAAAAAGATAACATGTAGGTTAAATCAAATCAATCCGGATAAGCAGCCCGGAATACCAAAGAAATATGCACAATAAACAGTCGCAAAATACATAAGATTATTATTATACAGAATAAAATATACTGACTTCAGTAAAATATAACATAGGCAACGAGTGTGAATGGCATTATTCATTTGTGAAAAAAAAACAAAAAACATAACAGTATGACACGAAAAAAGATACGCATCATACATATTCCAATTGATGATTTATAATATACAGTTTCATAGATTTTTTCGACATAGTATTAAAATCAAGGGGGCTTAGGTGATTTATTAAATGCGGAACCTGGTAGCCTATATGCTGCCGGCCATAAGCTGTTCGGAACTTCGGTATTACCCTAGTTTCATTGCGTAGAGAATAACGACATTTTGATTGGGGTGATTTAGCTGTGTAGAGCTTGTTCTTTTTTATATGCTGAAATATTCTATAATAGTACATTTGGTTAGCTTTTAGCAAATTGTGTTTAATAAACAAATCATGCGTTCGCAAATCTCGAAGCCTACCTGTGTAGTTTTCAAAGCATCTAAGGACTCTCTTTTGCAATATTATCAATTTCTGATAATTCTTTGAGTATGTTGTACCCCAGACTAGCATGCAATATGTAAGGCGAGAGTAGAACATGGAGTAATATAATACTTTTTTAAGCCAGAGCGGTATCAGATCCCGGATTTTATTAAAGCATCCCGTGATTTTACTCAGTTCAGCGGACAATTTTTCCACATGTGTCGTCCAGGACATATCGCCTCTAAACCATATGCCCAGGAATTTATGAGCCTCTACCTGTTCTATTTGCACATTTTGAAACAGTATTGCTAGCTTAAAATTGATCGGCTTGTTAATAGGGGCAAAAATAATGTATTTTGTTTTATTGACATTGAGTTGCAATTGGTTGCTGTGCAACCACGACATAAGTAGTTTTAAGTAATTATTTATTGAAATTTGTAGCATTTGCAGCGACTTTCCAGCAAAAAATACATTTGTATCATCAGCATACATAATTACACTTTGGGAATATGGTATATAAGCAAGATCGTTTATGTACAAGTTAAACAACAAGGGTCCAAGTATAGATCCCTGCGGGACGCCTTGTAGTATCTTTAATTTCGTAGATTTGGAATTGTTAATAGATACATACTGATACCTGTTTTGTAGATAACTTCGAATCAAGTCATGTGCTATCCCTCTTATCCCACAATCATATATCTTAGTCAACAAAATGGCGTGGCTCACAGAATCAAAAGCTTTTCTTAAATCTAGAAAAAGACCAATGGTGTATAATCTTTGTTCAATGTTATTTATTATTTCATGTTTTATAGAAAGTAATGCTTCTTCACAGGATCTTTTTTTTCGAAACCCATATTGCACGTCAGACATAATAGAGTACTTTTGAACAAAACCATCAACGCGAACGTTTATGACTGTCTCAAAAATCTTTGACATGACTGGTAATACCGATATAGGGCGGTAATTATTAAAAGTGTAGTCTGTGCCACCTTTGTGCACCGGGCACACTCTAGCCAGCTTGAGTGCTTCTGGAAACACACCCTGTTCGAGCATGCAGTTAATGACGTGGGTTAAAGGACTGCAAATTATATCCATTACATATTTCACGGCAGCTGGTTTGATATCGTCGTAGCCTGCAGCTGCATTGTTTTTTAGGTTACGCATGATGTTTGACAGTTCGTGCTCCGTAGCTGGTGCCAGTACAATAGAATTACTTGAACTGGTTTTTTTTTTTTATACGCATCTACACTTGGATGTTCATAGCGCACAGTCGAACTGTACTCTCCACTACGAATGAATTGGTGGTTTAACATATTAGCGGCTTCGTCATCATTTAGGATGCCTTGATTTGTAGTTACAACTATTGGCGCTGCGTCATTCTTTCTTTGAGCAAGATTGTTAACCGCCTGCCAGAACTTCTTTTTGTCATTTGCTACTTGGGAGAACAAATTCTCATAATAACAGATTTTAGCATATCTAAGTTCTGCATTGAGCTTATTTCGATATTTTTTGAACTCAGCAAACTTTAGTGGGTCACGCGTCTTAACGAAAGAATGATACATGTTATTTTTAGCGGCAATCTTATTTAAAAGTGCCCGCGTAATCCATGGCTTTCTAATCTTTTTCTTCCGGGTACGCTTAGTTGTCTTAATAGGAAAGGCTAGCTCGTAGCATGACATGAAACTGGCATAGAAATTGTTATATGCTTTATTTACATCACTTTGCTGGAAAATCGGTTCCCAGTTTGTCTTTTGGATCAGAGAGCGGAAATGAGCTAAAGAATTTGGGTTTATATTCCGATATGTGCACACGCCCATTTTTATGCTTTTATCATTTGTCATTGGCAAGAAACAAAATATCGGCAAATGATCACTTATGTCCACTGATAAGAGGCCAGCATAGCTACTTGTGCCAGGTGCATTTGTAATGGCGACATCTAGCAACGTCGCGCTATCCGCTGTAATACGAGTGGCTAGATTGATAAAATTTTCACAGCCATAAGCATATAGAGTTCGCTTAAGTTCACGCGCACTAGTGTCATTTCCCAGCATGTTGATATTCAAGTCACCCATTATCAGAAACTTTGAACCAGTGTTAGTTAGATAGTTTAATAGTTCATCAGTGAATTCAAAGAATGGCGTCTTATTTCCGTTTGGGGGCCGATATATGACACATACATAAAAAGATTTCAAACATACCGTAAGACATTCTATATGTTCGTTAGTAGTGGTGAAACTTGAAATCACTTCGTATTGCAGATGTTCTCTAAGATACATAGCCACGCCGCCTCCACGCCCATTAGTACGTGTGATGCCTTGGTATGTGTACCCTTCCAATTGAGGCGGCTTTTCACTTTGCGTTAGCCATGTCTCAGTAAACATCAACACATTGAAGCTAATGTCCATATTATCAAGAAATTCTCGCAGGTCATCTCCTTTGTCTCTAATACTTCGTAGGTTTAAATGCAAGGCTGCCATGAACTTATTTGGATTTAACTTAGAAACAGAAATATTAAACGAGTCATAATCGTGATAAGTACAGCAGTTGAGACCGGAATTAGCCATGTATGTCAGTAATTAGTGCACAAAATTGTGTTCAGCTAGACTGTGGCATTCACTCGACCATTTTATCAACATCATCCAAACAGATTAGGCGAAGCACAGGTGCGGTTTCATTTCGCCGTGCGAAAATCTTTCCGCCAGCTGTCCACACAAATTTCCAGTTAACAGCTCTTTTCTTTCTGATGGCAGCTCCGAGCAGCTGCTTAGCTTCTTTCGTCAAATGCTCATTGATGAACACTGGATTCTGCTTGTCGAATCCAAGCATTTTTGTGTCTAGTCTCGTCTTCTTTGATTTAGCAAGAATTGCATTCCTTTTGTCTCGGCGGACAAAACGAACAATAATGTTGGACTGGTCATGCCTAGCAGTAGGAACTCTGTGGCAGACGTCTATGTCATGCTTTTCAATGTCCTCTTTTATCAGTTCGCCAATTTTTGTTACCACTGATATTGGTTCACTGTCAAGAGGTATGCCCTTGATTTCTAGATTGTTTGATCGCTGGTATTGCTCTAGCTCCTCCAGCCTGCGCGTCAGCTTTGCATTTTGTGACTTCAGTTCCTTGTTTTCAAGCAGAATTTTTTGCAAATCCTCTCTTATAAGCTTGAGTTCCTGAATATCAGGCCTCAGTCCTTTAAGTTCATTCAATGTATCCTTAATTTCATGTAACTCAGCGGCTAATTCACTCCGCAGATCGTCAACCTGCTTTTTTGTCATAATATCTAAAAACGTACACTATTCACAATAAACAAACAGATCCAAAGTCTGGGCAGGGCAGTTTCGCTCGGCAGCAGTGCACACGTTTCACGTTTGGCAACACAAACAGAAAAACAGCAAGCCTCACCTGGAAAGACAGATATCTTTTAGTTACGTGTGCAATGTGCACCGCTGCCGAACTGCAAACGCCGGTAGGTCCGGGGGCGCTTTTTGAAGCCAGCCGTAGTGTCCACCGCCACCAGCGGACGATGCCGATCGCCTTGTTATCACCGGGGGTGTAGCCGATCAAACCCGCCCGAAGATAGAGGGTCCGCCGGCTGGAAGTATCTTGGAAAAATTATCTCTTGGTCCACGTCTCGCAGCTTGAAACTTTCAAAGTCTGGAAAGACAGATATCTTTTAGTTACGTGTGCAATGTGCACCGCTGCCGAACTGCAAACGCCGGTAGGTCCGGGGGCGCTTTTTGAAGCCAGCCGTAGTGTCCACCGCCACCAAGCGGACGATGCCGATCGCCTTGTTATCACCGGGGGTGTAGCCGATCAAACCCGCCCGAAGATAGAGGGTCCGCCGGCTGGAAGTATCTTGGAAAAATTATCCCTTGGTCCACGTCTCGCAGCTTGAAACTTTCAAAGTCTGGAAAGACAGATATCTTTTAGTTACGTGTGCAATGTGCACCGCTGCCGAACTGCCATTTTCAAGTGACATATCAACATTTCTCATTCATGCTTCGCATATCAACGACTCCAACTGTACGTGGGATCTGCCAATTTTTTTTTCATCTCTAAGAACAACGCATATCAGTTCAAACATTAGTCCAAAGCGAGGTGGGTCCATTTTGTTTCCTGTTTTACCTCATCCTTTCTCGCGCTAGCACGAAAAGTGTACATAACAATGACGGTGACGATAACACGTTGTTTATGAAATCATAAAGGTTAAGATTGAGATGGAACAGAGCTATGACAGGAGGAAAGCCCGTGTAGTTGCATCACACGCGGTATCTGTGGAGGCATCTGGTGCACGGATGCCTCAGCAAGGGTAGGATGGTTCGAAAGAAACGCCGGAGGAAGAAAAGAACGACTGACTGGTAGTACATTTCCGTCGTCGTCACCTCGGCCGTAGTTCTGTGCGAGTCCTCTACTGACAAGGCACGCTGACTGTTACGGCAGGAAACCGAAAGCCAAGTAATGCATCATAGCGTAATTTGAAAATTTCTCAAGAAAGAAGCGTCTGAAAAGAGTAGATATTCATTCTTATGTATTAATACTTTCAGTAGTACTCGCTGCCTCGCCGCGGTGGTCTAGTGGCTAAGGTACTCGGCTGCCAACCAGCAGGTCACGTGTTCGAATCCCGGCGGCGGCGGCTGCATTTCCGATGGAGGCGGAAATGTTGCCCGTGTGCTCAGATTTGGGTGCACGTTAAAGAATTCCGGGTGGTCGGAATTTCCGGAGCCCTCCACTACGGCGTCTCTCATAATCATATGGTGGTTTTGGGATGTTAAACCCCACATATCAATCAATCAATCAATCAATCAGTAGTGCTCGCCGTTGGACTAGCGCGTCTGAGTGCAATAACCGATTTTGCGCCAAAGTCACGACCCCACTGCAGACAAATAAAACATCGACCTTTTCAGTCATGCTTCCATAGCTTGGTTTCACTTATTATCAGTCATCCCGTGGATATGGTGTGATTTTTTGGATGCGATGCAGCTCTTTGACTCACGCGTGTAACGCCGTACGTACCTGCGTCTGTACGAATGCACCGCCACGCGTTCACTCGCCACAGGTGTCGGAGCGGGGCCAAGTAGGTCACGCCGCAGCCGCTCGTTGACGTCACGCTCCCCTATCAGCGCGTGCTGACGTCACTCTCTCCCTCTCTTGCCACGCGCTCGCCGCAGCGCCCGCAGTTGCCGCCTCGTTCGCTCGCCTTCACTACTGCCGCTACCACCACTCTCTCCGTTACCGCAGCTCACTACACCACCTACTCGTTGGTCCTGGAAGAACGATCCGGAATATAATTATCGTGAGAGCGCAACTAAGCACAACACACAAGAAGAAACACACAAGGACAGGTTGCGCTTGTCCTAGTCTTTTTCTTCTAGTGTGTTGCGTTCTCACGATGGTATCTATGTCAAAGCACCAACTCACCTAACAGCCTACTTTTTTGAACAATCCGGAACCTCTCGAATACACCCCTGCTTCGAGGGCCTTGCCGTGCGCGTCAGCGACGTCGTGACGTTCCTCGTGCTGTACCTCGCTCCGAACCTGCCGAAGAAGCAGGTTCAGCGCTGTCTGGAGGAGACGCTGACTGATTGCGGCAAGGCATGGCGACGCGCGCCTCTTGTAGTCTCAGGAGACTTCAACGTTGACGTCAACGGAGGAGGAGGAGAATGGCTCGTCGATTACATGCGTGACGTGTACTCGCTGAAGTGCGTGTCGGCGGCGGGACTTAAACTACCCACCACGATAAGGTGTATACTTGGATCGATGAGGTCTTTGCCAACTTCGACGTCGCGTGTCCGCAGGAACCTCTCAGGGTGCACTTCACCGACCACGAGACCGTAGTATAGTCAAGGCGAAACGCGCGCCTGCTCCGGTCCAGCGCCCGCGTCCCAACTCTAAAGAAACGACGACTACGAAGTCTTGCCAAACGCTTCAATGAAACTTGCACGAAACCCAACCCGCCTCCCGTGTCTTCGCGTTTCAGACAAAAGTTTGCACGAGTAAACGCTTCACCGAGTTTCGCTTCAAACGGTTCTTCCAGCTCCCGCGTCGACGCCTGTTTCAACTGGGTCAACGCCGTGCGCACGGCTGCTGCTTCGCATCCTATCAGGGCTCCCTTCGGGGAGGTGGTCCCTAATTTTCAATCAAGAAACTCGCTAGCAGATGCTGCCTGCATCGGAGTGGCGAGACGAGAAAGGGAGGGCAGCGAGAGGAGAAGGGGCGCGCATGCGCAATGGGCATTTAAACGCGGAGAAAGATGCCTAGATTCGGAGAAAGATGCCTAGATTCGGAGAAAGATGCGGAGAAAGATGCGAAGAAAGATGCGAAGAAAGATGCCGCAGAGAAAGATGCCTGAGAGACGGGGGAAGGGGAGTGAGTGTAGGCTAGCAGACGCCACGTGCGTCGGTGTTGCGAGGCGAAAGAGGGGGAACATAGGAGAGAGAGGCGACGTGACGCACGTGCGCAGTAAGAGTGGTCACGTCGCACACTAAATTGAACTCCACCAAGAGATACTTCGTGGCTCATCTAATATAAGTGTCGGCCATGCAGTCTTTCAGCGCATCGTCAGTGTCATCTGACCTGTAGCGGTTACCTTAATTACCTAATCTTAACTGTGATTGAGTGAAAATTTCGCCGACGAGGCACGAGCTGTAAAGGCCGGACATGAAAGAGAAATTAAGAGGAAATGCAGGGAGGTTACCTAAGCTTTGGCTCGGTTGGCTACCCTACACTTGGGGTGGGAAAATGGAAAATAATAGAAAGAAAAGAAGAGAGAAGACGAGTAAGAAAGACATGGCTAAACACTCAGCTTGAAACTACGCAACATGGTCTTGCGTTGTTCGTTCAAAAGTGCTCGTGAAGTCTGGTGGTCCTCAAGAAGCACAAGAAAGCTTTCGTCACCTTGCTCATGTGCGAGACAGTCCCAAGTCTCGGCATCTTCATTTTCATCATTGGTATTGATTCCAAGTAACAGAGCTTGGCTTCACCACCACGTCGTTGATTTATTGAATGATTGATATGTGGGGTTTAACGTCCCAAAACGACCATGTGATTATGAGAGACGCCGTAGTGGAGGGCTCCGGAAATTTCGACCACCTGGGGTTCTTTAACGTGCACCCAAATCTGAGCACACGGGCCTACAACATTTCCGCCTCCATCGGAAGTGCAGCCGCCGCAGCCGGGATTCGAACCCGCGACCTGTGGGTCAGCGGCCGAGTGCCTTAGCCACTAGACCACCGTGGCGGGGCCACCACGTCGTTACGTCTGGTATGGTGGTACACGCATTACTTAGCCCCTAAGTTTTTGCGCTTCAGTCCGGGAGTGCCATACGTCAAACACTATATATACTGCATGTTAACACAACGTATCGTTAACCGCAGAGGCCAAATAACTCATGAGTACGCATGCTAACGTCACCGCCAATCGGCCACATAGGTAATGTGGTACAAGTAGCTCTCTTAGAACGAAGTAGCGAAAAGTGAACATTCTAACTTCAGGTCTTCAAAGTGTTTTAAGCAATCAAACATTCCTGTACGATCTTTATTGTTTCTTTAAATGTTTTACTGCGGGTCACTTGTTCATGCAACCTTTATTTTTCCTGAAGTGTACCGAAATGACACGGCACAAATCGAATCTCCAATCAGTTCACCTGCCTAATCCCAGCACTGCACACGCTCAGCGTGCAGTCGAGACTGACACGGACTGGGCACGCGTGCAGAGATGTGAGTTCTGACGCTGTATGCATGCTTGGAATGCGATTACACGGCGACGGCGCGCGAAGCCCGAACGCGCTAGGTTAAGCGGATGCGTTCTCTCACTGGGCCGCGCCCCGAATGTCTCTCCCCACAAGCCATTTCACCCACTTCCCGTCCAACGACGCCGGTTGAAGCAATTTGGCCGGGTATAGGTTAGCATCGCAGGCCTCTAAACGCCCGCGCACGCGCCAAACGCGCCCATTCCTTTGCCCCACTGCTGACTGGGTCCCCCAGTTTCAAGAGCGGGTGCCGTGGCACAGAACCCTCCGAGGGACACGCCCACCCCGTTACTCGGTGAGGGCGCCCGTAGCCGCTGTGGAACATGCATGACCAAGCCAAGCGAAGTGATTGATCACCTGACTTTCAGGTTACCGCTGCAGCCGCAGGCAACAGCATCGAAGAAAGAATGGCTCAGCAAGATTTGTTGCTGGATTAATAACTGGTAGCCATAATGAATTAGCGCGGGGGGGAACTATGTCCACCTGTTTTCGAATGGCTTCTCACGAACAGCGATGCGGCATAGGTGCGCGAACGCCTGAACCATGCAGTCGCGGACTTTCAGTAGCTTGAATGGCTCCAGTAGCTTTTTATTACTGACGGTTATATTGCACCATATGCCCAATTTCATTGCTATTTAATGTTAAATTTACCACAATTTAGAAAAAAATTTACGCGCGCCAGTTAGCTCTATATATGCGCATGGCAAAACCACGAGATTAATGAGTGACAGGTGTTGAAGATAAAAGTATATTGATGTGCCGACCACGGTGGTATACAGTATTTCCACATTTAACGTACGATCAACCAGTGCCTCGAAAATATCATACTTTCCGTGAAGGTGGAGCCAAGTTTTTTTTTTTTTCTGAGAAAGTAAGTCAAGCCAGGAGAGTGTGGTTTCAGGAGAGTGTGGTTGACCTGGTCCTCTAGCGTTGCAGGCACCTGCAGCACAAGAGTTCCACGGGGGAAGGCGCATCTTTCTTTATTGTAGTAATAGAAGTTGTGTTTTTACGTGCCACGTAACAATGATTACGAGACACACCATAGTGGAGCATTCGGAAGTTTCGACCATCTGGTGCTGTTTAACGTGCACTGATATTGCACAGAACATAGGCACCCATTGCTTCGCCTCCACCAAATTTCTTTCTTTCGAGCCGGCTCCTTAAAACTTGAATGCTGTATAGTCGTTTCGCCGTTTTCGCTCCACTTTCATGCTATAGATTCGCGTCCAGGCTCTGTGCACTATCTTTGCGCATGCAGTGCTCTTTCCTTCTGCCTCTCTTGTTATTATTCGTTTCCTGAACCTCAGTGTAAGCAAACCAACTGAGCTTTCGTGCCATCTTCGGGTTCTAGTAGTTGCTTTAGTATTTCTCAATCAGCCGGCGCTGGAAATTAAAGGTCGTAATATTTTGATAGCTTCTTCGAACCACTATTGTTGTGCGAGACTGTTTAGAAAAGTGGTTAGCGATTTCGAGTATACTTGGTACTTTGCTATGGGAGAGCATAAAGCCGTTCCGTGGGCCTTCGTGTGAGTGATTTACGGTAATCTGACTTAAGGACGCAGATACGTGGCTAATTTTTAATTTGTAAGCCATGTGTGTGTGTTGACTCCCCATACTCATCTTTGGAAACTACCTCTTCCCCCACGCCCTCCTTTCTGAAACATCATCTATCCATTCCTGTGCTCGAGTTTCGGGATGCGACAGTGAAAGCTCAACCCGAGCGCCGTTTCATTGCGTTTGGACACTTACACGAATTATTTCGCTAACCGAGAAAAATAGCGTTTGCCTCGTTTTCTCGTTTTCATAATTGACGTGCCTCAAGGTCACTTCGCTCAGACGGAAGCGAACTTATAAAGTGATTTAAGGGAAAGCGCTTATCGTACCATTATTAAAAAAAAACATGATATGCAACGATCCGCTTTGATATAGGGAATTATTTTCGCATTAACGTTTTGCTGCAGTCCAAGGAGCTTGTTTCATTGCCCTGAGCAGCATCGCAAAATATTGCTCACAAAAGAATGTCTACAAACCACAGGTGCCACGAAGGACAGATTTTTTTTTTCTTGTTGTAATGCTTCATTAAATGCCCACCCATTAGGGTTTGACCAGCCCATTACCGAAGCCGAGTTGCATCAGTACTGCACTGGGCAACACCGTAAATGAATGAATGAATGAATGAATGAATGAATGAATGAATGAATGAATGAATGAATGAATGAATGTCACCGTTACCTGGGGGAGGGGACGGATTGTTAACCACTACGCCACAGGCGCATGTCTTGTCAGGTGGAATAGAGCACCTTTGAAAATGTCTTGCATGGAAGGCCGTGGTTCCATGAAGCGCGTTCGAATGATCGATGCATTTTCCACAACGTTGACGTTGTCTTCAAATCGCTATCCAGTCGATTCCGGGTGTATATATTAGTGTACACGTAATCAATGACCAGTTAAAGCATGAATCAGGTTGAAGAAGTAATTTTCTTCTAAGAAAAAAGTCGTAGATCCTTCATCAAACACTAAATGTGACCATCGGCGTTGGAGGCGTCAACATGATGTGATACCAAAAAAAAGATGATAATAATGTGTCGTCATATTATATATAACGTCGCACGTCCCACACTTTGTGACGTCATATAGCCTGTTTTGAGCAGCTGCTGACTGATTATCAATATTCATCAGTATTATTTCTCAACCGCATCGCTTAGGTCTCGGAAACCGCATGGGCTCCTGGAGAAGCAGCTCTTACTTTCTTGTGACGTCTTATGCAGTTGTGATTGAGACCACCGCCAAAAATTAGGAGCTGATGTCATGCGCACAATGTACGAGACAAGCGCGCAGTATACACCACTCGTCGTGTTATCAAACAAAGCTTATTTTATTCCAGAAACTTCAAAGACAAACACAAAATATTGCCACTTACCCCGCGGGCTGTCGTGCTCAGCTTCTAAGACTTTGTCTCTTTCGTCTTTACAATACAACGTAAACTGACCCTACCATCTATCGTACAAATAACAATACAATCATCGCCAACGAAAGCAAATCACCGTAGCAAACGTATCTATACAAGCGTGCAATTAAACGTAACTATTTGTGCAAAACAAACAAGGTATTGGATAAAAGTTATCCTGTAATCGCGGTCATTCTCGTCAATGATTCGCAATCTGCTCTACAGTGTGATCGGTATAAAGCACAAGTAGCACATATAACAGCAATGTCCCGCTAATACGAAGCGGTAGAACACACTTGCAAACCGTAGACGCTCGCAAAGCATTGCACACTATGAAGTTGACTAGACATCGGAAGATTCTTCGCTTTATAAACGATGATATACTACACACAATGCACGAAAACAAAAGAAAAAAAAAACGAGGTTGTAAAATATGGGTATTCACATGGATATGCATACAACACGAACGTCATGTGCTGTCCGTTCTCGAAACAAAGTTCATACTTTGATTACATATGCTCACGCTTGAAGTACGTTAAGAGGCAGACACGCATTTTCCTCACGACGACACCCGGTAATGCAGGCTCCAGTTGTATATCCACGCGTGAAAGCTGTGCTGCCGTAAAAATATGCGCCTTGTGCTTTCTAGTTTTGATTATCCACCAACGTGGTCCTCAACTAATTCACTTTTAGGCTCAATCGCAGCTTGCTTAGAAGGCGGACATCATTTGTTTTTACTAAATCAGGACAATATTAAAGTGCAAAATAATATGATATATTCATTTCTTTTACACGTTTTCGGGAACTGTGAATTGTGCGTTGATATAAAAAAAAATGTCACACATCGAGTCATGCGACATTATGTATGAACAGCCCGATAAAAAAATAATCTCCTTGAAGAAAAAAATGGAACGCGTGAAATATGGATAAAACAGCGTCGTTTGTTAATTTTCTCAATCGAGGAGTGTTTGTCTGTGGATTATTGATAATTCTTAGCTTTAGCCGAGCTTATCGTCACGTTATCTTATTACTAAATTGTACAAGCAATCTGAATTCGCGCTATGAACAAATGAGTGTTTTTGCGTCGTTTCACTGCGAGAAAGCGTTACTTCGAGCAATCAACTGATCTTCGTGCAGGACAAACAGTCGTCACACCAATGTTGTAGCTCGGTGAACAAGTAGTAAAGATGCAGTTGTCCTTCATGTGAAGAATTTGTTAAAAGGCTCGTTGATCGTGGAGCCTCCGAAGTTTAGGAATATCTCGGATGTATATTAGAATGACTATGATTTGATTTGCGGATTTTGTATCATTATTAGGATGATACTCAAGGCTCTAGTGACACTTTTTCGAGATCAGGACATTTGTCATCGCAAACACAGACCACGGGAACAGGTTTTACGCGTAAAAGCTACAACTGGTCACGCGTAACTTGAGAAAAAAAAAATGTTATTAGGCTTGCTGTACGCAACCCTAACATAAATATTCCTAGACTCCGACATTAATGATAATACAATTCATCGCCGTACATCATG
The DNA here is from genome assembly GCF_013339725.1 of Rhipicephalus microplus. Lineage (NCBI taxonomy): Eukaryota > Metazoa > Arthropoda > Arachnida > Ixodida > Ixodidae > Rhipicephalus > Rhipicephalus microplus. The sequence continues at coordinate 178,587,519 of NC_051165.1, read as the reverse complement.
ACGAAGAACAGAACTCACGCACAAAGGAATGCATGTCTAACACTCCGACATACAACGTACACAAACGAGTCCGAAAAACAATAATAAAGATTCGAATATGCTAAAGTGCATTGACAACGAAAACAGAAGGATCACACCGTGATGTTTACAAATATAATGAAGAGAGCGATAGACCACTGTTTCTGATTCACAGAGCTACGGGTATAGGAGTAAATGGCGTTGCAGGCTGTACACACAGCCTCTGTTCTATAATGCTGTACATGTGGCTGTAAATATATATAAACAACAGCTTTGTACAAAGAACCGAAACTCACGTGAAATTACAAAAGATGTTCTAATGAAGACTCATTCGAAATGCAACAAGAGTCTTCGACGGATCCCGGAGGCAAGACGTTTCGTCCTTCTTAGATAGTGCTCGCTTCACTTTTACCGCGAACGCGATTGCTCGCTTATATCTTCTTATAACAAAAAAAGCTCGAAGTAAACATCCTTGTAGTCATGGAATTTCTTAATGTACACTAGAGGGAACTCTGGCGCTAGTGTCTATGGGAGCAGCAACACACGGCGCTTCAGCGAGCATGGGAATGATGGGTATATAGTACACACATTTGTCTAATTTTCGTACTTCTGACCTGCTTCTGGCTCGTGTGTTCGTGTGACTTGAAGCTGTTTTTTTTACGAAAACATAAATTACAAATGTTCACCGTTTGCACTTCATAACCTTATTTTTTAGGCTTGCCATTTCGAATTAAGTCACAAAGTTCAAAAGGGTTCTTTCTTTCCTTCAAAAGAAAACCGTAACCAGCAATAAACGAAGCCGCAAGTACGATTCGCCACCCGCCAGTACGAAGACTAGGCAAATGTGTGTACTACCATCATTCCAATGGTCGCTGAACGATCGCATGCAGCGCCAGAGTGCCCTCTAGTTAATTTTGAGAAACTCTATGCTTGCAGTAGCCAAAAGTTTACTGCACTTTTGCTTAAAATGCTCCGAAAACTACAGATGCGCGGGCGTGACTTGGTCTTTACGTGCACTCGCAGTAATCTTTCCGGTGTAATCGAACTGGTCGCCAGCTGCCTCACAGAAATTGCGATTCATAGCTCTTTAAGCTACATTATTGTTGCCGCAGACGTTGTCGCAACATTGACTGGCGGCTCTCAGTGATCCGTTGTAGAATTTCGCGTTTTCTCACGGAGTTGGTTCACCTTGCCTTTGGTATAGAGGACTTGTAACAAGACATAAATACACTGGTCTCAAATTCCAAAACATTAAAGTTGTGTACGTCGTTCGTAATATTATCGTTGGTCGCCTGTTGACGTTGGTCAAAGAAAACTGTACTGTACTCAAATGCTTCTTTTTGTTTCGTACCTCCCGACAAAGCCCAATCGATGCTATCTATGTATTTGTCACTCTCTCATGGTGCTTTGGCTGGACGACGTATCAACGAATTTACACGCTGCAAAAAGTGCAAACGTAGCTGCATTTCCAACTTTTTCTTTAACGCCATCCGCACCAACAGTGAATGTCGGTCGCTTCTTTCTGTTTCAATACTTTCCGCCAAGCGTAGTACTTACGCCCTGTGTGCTGAAAAGGCATCACAGAAACATGTTAAGGAAAAAAGCAAATCACTGCTTACGCTTTGCACCGACAAGCCACTGTGATCAGCTCTAAAAGTGTTTCACTATGGATGGTTGATGTCAACAAAATGTTGTCATTATCATACTTACCCTGTTGAAGCTGGCGCTATCTAAAGGGAAATGCAGAATACACATATAAAGAACAATGTACATGTAGTTTCGTCGCGTTCGCGTAATTTGACTAGCGGTGGTAGATATGCGAAACACAAGTGCGCTATCGCCTAATACAGACGCCAGGAATGCACCTTACACGCAAGCTACCGGTATACGGGAAACTATTCTGTTATGCCGATCAAATCTCTAAAAACTTCCCGAAACGTCAGTGTTTAGATATACGAGTACTTAGCGAACACGAACTTCGACGTCCCAACGTAAGAACAGGCTTCAATCTTACAAGACGCAATGCGTGCCGATTGCTCAGCGTTGATATGTACAGATTTCAAGTGTTACCTTTTCGTCCAGAAACCGAAGCGAAAGTTTTCAAGTGCCCGTTACACTCATAAATAGACAAACAACACTCATAGACACTCGTAAGAAAACACTCATAAGAAAACAAATAATACGATAAACAGCAACACTTTCAGCCACACAGTACATCTAGGCAAAACATCTCCGATAACTGTGCAGCGTCCGAGTCAAAAGCGGTTTCAACATGATCACATCACTTCATAGGCATCCTCATCACAACAAGAAATGCCCGCACTACTTATCTGTAGTACAGCCGTGCCCCGGCAGTATAGTCGTGAAATTCGGGCTCACGTGTTTTTGTTTCATGGCTCGTGGACTTAACATACTTTGTTTCATGGCTCGTGGACTTAACATACTTTGCATTCGCAATCATGTAACAAACATACATGATTGCGAATGCATCGCAATCGCTCATAACCATAAAAATGAGACAAAATGTAAGCTTTTCGCTTTTACAGGTCGAGACAAAAGTGACATATCGTTGTTACGTCAAAGAGTTGCCGTATTCACACCTACCTAACATTGACACCACTGTCTGAGTTACAATTTGAGTCAGGTAAGTAGTTATTCCCAGTAAAACGGTTTCTGCCTTCGCGGTACGACTTAGGAATTATGTTCTACTAACGGCAGAAGCCAATGTGATGCATAAACGAACAGGCTGACTACGTCACATGCTTGATAACAACCTGACAGAGCGCTAGAAATGATGGAATATTCTCGAAGTAGATTCCGTCTTTCAAAACATTACTCCATAGACTACATTAGGAGAAACGTGCAGGATGATTGCTTCTCCACGCTTCTTCGGAAGGAGTGTTACAATGTTTGGCTACACAGGTTTCGATATTCGTTGAAATCACGTGACCGCTGATGTGGCACTGACGCTGTTTTGTCACAGGTGCCTCTCGCTGCCGTTACCGAGGTTTCTCAACTTTTCGCTTTACACAGTTACGATGACCACACACGCGCCTATACGACATGGCTGTATAAACGCGTAGGTACACGCACGTTGGGTCGTCGAACACACGACAACGAAACAACAGGGACACATACAGCACAAAATGCAACAATCACTTATGTACATCACACAGAAAGCAGAAGACTCGCGAGGCACATTCTGACACGTTATAAACTCTAATCACTGAATGTTGAAGATGGTTGCCTGTGTTCTCGCTTTTTTTTTTTTTTTGTCTTTGACGTGTGCGTTTCCGAATACGCTATCCGCTATATACACGGCAAAGAAAAACGCGTAGAAAGCGCGACCTGTTCAGTTGTTCTTCCTTCCATAGAACATATACGTTTGTATGTAAGAACGAAGCTCGGATGGGTCCCGATGTCACTCTGCGTAGAGGTCGAGACGAAGAAATGCTGACCTTGAAAGAGTGCTTGCGTCGGTGCGGTAGACTCCTTAGCTTTCAGTAAGTCATGTTGCTGCCTGCGAAAGGAGGAGGGGTAGGGCATTAGGATCTTTTAGAAACAGTGCTGCAAAAGGGTTGACACAATACAGCAGTGTCACTTTTCCCATTCGAAATCTTTAACAGAAAGAAAGAAAGCGAGAAAAAAAGAAAGGAAGAGAGAAAGAAATAAAGAACGAAAGAAAGAATAATTGAGAGCAAAGTAAAGTTATGTGATGATAGTAGGGCCCTTAGCGCAGCAGTACCATTAATATGAACTGCGATGGCTTGATCAAGCAGGGCCTATTATATCTACTTTCCCTCTTCTGCATGTCATTCCTCCCTCCGTCAAATCACTACAGAGTTTCTGTTAGTGTATACAAGCTTTTCGGCACTACGCAGAATATGCGGCGTGTCTCATACAGTAAACCTCTATAAAAATGGCCAGTTTTTTTCTATTTACGCATGTATTGTGAGGCCTCACTGCACCTCGTTCCACTAAGCACACTGTAACTACTTTAGGCTATATCCTCCTCGATGTACTCCATGAGTAGATCATAAATGATTACTGCTCACATCGAGTGAGAAAGCGCATGACTCTGGTTGGACTTGGAGATCTTGGTTTTAATTTAAGGAAAAAGTATGACAACAGCCGCGTGGAATGTGAGAACGCTCGTTTTGAGTGCCGCGCGTGGGTACCCGCTAGAGATGATCTACTTGACATATATGTTACATTGATCTGCACCGCTACGTCGTGCTTCGTGAGGCACGCGAATAATTTTGACAGTTTTCTAAGCCTGCACTTGCCGCTCATTATTCCAGAAAGCCACACGAACCGCCCTGCAATTCTTGAAGGCAACGAGGTTAAAAGATGTACCGTAGACACGTTGCTATGTACACGTGTGCCATGACTTGTGTGCCCTCACGTTCTCCATTATACCCCTTTATTCCCTTCCCCACATGTATGGTGGAAAACCGGAGAAAGTTCCCTACTGTTCTTGTGTACCCTGTCTCTTTTCTTTTACGATGTTTCTGGCAGAAGTTGCTTTATTTTAGTGTCTGAGTGATCTGTTAAGTATTGTGTATCTTAACGCTGAATTAATGGAAAAGCTATATATATATATATAGTAAACACATCTGCATCGCGTTGGGCAGTCCAATGTTGCTGCCGTAAGTTCTCGCGCCAGAAAACTAGAAACAGCGAAAACAGTTCAAGAGGACAGAGACGAACTGCGCTTCACTCGTCCCTGTCAGGTTTCCCGGTTGTTTACGCCGTGTCTGGCTTTCTGGGGACATATACCAGTCATGCCACCGCACTCTAGCGCAGTTCATTTTTAATGTCCATTCCATTCGTCGCCCACAGACTAACTCAACGCAGTTTGCGATTTCGAAACGCCTCTTAGGTCTCCCAACTGCATGTACCCTCTTAAAAGAAATTGATTGATATGTGGCGTTCAACGTCCCAAAACCACCACATGATTATGAGAGACGCCGTGGTGGAGGGCTCCGGAAATCTGAGCACACGGGCCTACAAAAATTCCGCCTCCATGGGAAATGCAGCCGCCACGGCCGGGATTCGATCCCGCGACCTGCGGGTCAGCAGCCGAGTACCTTAGCCACTGGAACACCGCGGCGGGGCCTCTGAAAAGAAAGCTCGGCGGAAGTGTTTCGACTGAATGTGGCACGTGTTTTGCAACGCTTAAGCATATACCGGTCCCGTGAGAAGAAAAGACACGGCCCATAGGGACGACGTTTCGGATCAGCGTTCACTTTCGGTGAAGCCAGCGGAACGCGAAGTCCGTGCACATCAGCACGCCGACGTGTCGCAGTACAAATCGGCGGCAGGAAAGAGAAAGGAACATGAAGAAATAACGCCCGGCGGTGTCGCGACCGCTCGCTTGGCCAGCGAGGTGGTTAGCTCGCTCAAAGAGTGGGCCGACAGGGTCACCCCGTGGCCGCGAACGCCGCCGGGGCCGGCGTGTCTGCACTCCCGTGTGCGCGCGTGGTCAACGTGCACGAGCAGGAGTCACGTGTCTGTGTACGTCTGTGCGATTTCGGTGCCGCGGCGAGCACGACCGGCCGCCGAAGACCATTAACCCCGAAAAGGCGAACTAGACGACACGCCCCGGCGCGGTAGGTAATGGGCTACAGGTGTGTTGAGAGCGCGTTGCCGCCTAGCTCTTTTGTAACAATGAACGGTTTACAACTGGTCTGTCTCATCATCATCATCATTATCATCATCATCAGCCTGACTACGTCCACTGCAGGCCAAAGGCATCTCCCGTGTTCTGCCAGTTAACCCTCTTCTGTGCTTGCTGCTGCCAATTTATACCCGCAAACTTCTCAATCTCATCTGCCCACCTAACCTTCTGTCTCCCCCTAACCCGCTTCCCTTCTCTGGGAATACAGTTAGTAACCCTTAATGACCAGCGGTTATCCTGTCTACGCGCTACATGCCCGGCCCATGTCCATTTCTTCTTGATTTTAACTAGAACCCCAGGTGGTCAAAATTTCCGGAGCCCTCCACTATGGCGTCTCTCATAATCAAATAGTGGTTTTGGGACGTTGAACCCCACAAATCAATCAATTCTTGATTTCAACTATGATATCCTCAAACCCACCCAGTTTGTTCCCTAATCCACTCTGCTCTCTTCTTGTCTCTTGAGGTTACACCTACCATTTTTATTTCCATTGCTCGCTCTGTCGTCCTCAATTTAAGCTGAACCTTCTTTGTAAGTCTCCTGGTTTCTGCTCCATAGCTAAGTACCGGTAATATGCAGCTGTTATATACCTTCCACTTGAGGGATAGTGGCAATCTACCTGTCATGATCTGAGAGTGCTTGCCAAATGTGCTCCATCCCATTCTTATTCTTCTAGTTACTTCAATCTCGTGGTTAGGCTCCGCGATTATTACCTGCCCCAAGTAGACATTGTATTTTACAACTTGGAGTGCACTATTACCTATCTCGAAGCACTGCTATCTTCCGAGGTTGTTGTACATTACTTTCGTTATCTGCAGATTAATTTTTAGACCCACCTTTCTGCTCTCCTTGTCTAACTCCGTAATTATGAGTTGCAATTCGTCCCCTGAGTTACTCAGCAATGCAATGTCATCGGCGAAGCGCAGGTTACTAAGGTACTCTCCATTAACTCTTATCCCTAACTGTTCCCTGTCTAGGCCTCTGAACACCTCTTGTAAGCACGCGGTAATTAGCATTGGGGAGATTGTAACCCCCGGCCTTACACCCTTCTTGATTGGTATTCTGTTGCTTTCTTTATGAAGCACTGTATATGGTAGCAGTTGATCCCCTGTAGATTTCTTCAAGGATGTTTATATATGCTTCATCTACGCCCTGATTCCGCAGTGTCTGCATGACGGCTGATATTTCTACTGAATCAAACGCCTTCTCGTAATCTATGAAGGCTATGTATAGAGGTTGGTTATACTCTGAGCGTTTCTCTATTACCTGATTGATAGTATGAATGTGGTCAATTATTAAGTATATAGCCTGTTCGAAATCCTGCTTGTTCCTTTGGTTGATTGAATTCTAATGTTTTCTTTACTCTGTTAGCAATTACCTTTGTAAATAGCTTGTATACTACAGAGAACAAGCTGATCGGCCTGTAATTCTTCAAGTCTTTGTCACCTCCTTTCTTATGTATTCGGATGATGTTAGCATTCTTCCAAGACTCTCGTAGTCTCCCCGTCACGATACACCTCGTAAACTAGTCTGTCTATACGATGAAAATTACATTATCTCGACTTGTAGGCTTGTCGTTTAGGTCGTACGCAGCTTGGTCGTCATAACTTACTCCACATAGACAAGTCCTTAACCAGTTGACTTCCTCCTATATCAATGTTCGAAGAATTCTAAACAGCAGTTAGCGCGTTTATATATCGCCGGCTACTCCTTTCCACAGATAAGTCAGTTCGTCAAAATTGCGGCAATGAAAAAAAAATACATGAAAGAACACCCAGGGAGAGTCCACGTTAGTCAATCAAGCGACAAAAATGATCACATATTTCACAAAAATGTTCGCTTTTTATCACGGAAGAGCCCCGTAGGTTTTCGACCTTTAGGTCTGAGGTCACGTGAGCACTTAAGGATTGCCTTGGGCTCTGCCTAGTAGTACGTAAACAACTTGCTAATTTCTCGGGTCCCTAAGCTTCTTGGATTCGAAGACTCTCTTTGCAGGGGTTTCAAACAAGCGGCCCGCGAACCTCTCGTTTACGGCCAGGGCGCACACATGGCTAAGGTCGTCGCACACTTTTTTTCTCTCGTAATTACGTTGGCGAACTACACAAAATTGACTGGTCTAAAGCATTGTTTCCGTGATGCACCCAATGTGGTCAACATGTGTTGAAGCGCAAGCGTTAAGCAAGAACAGCATTTCAGAACTGGCGTCCAGATTTTTACTCATTTTGAAGATCGGTATCGACATGTTGTTGGATGGAATACCATGGCCCCCCAAACCTTTTTCAGAAATGACCCAATATGTGGGATACGGGAGTATTTTTTTTTCAGTCGCAGTGTTCGCTGATAATGTGTACCAATAATGATAATGTGTACTGATAATGTGTTGGGTGATAATGAGCACGAGCGTCACCGAAGGGCTAATTCGTTTGTCTGTGAGTCAGTAATGCGACAGCGAAACGCCGGCGTCGGACCATAGAACAGAGACTTGATAATAGCAAAAGAAATCAGATAACCACATGAGAAGAACAGAAAAGGATATAAAATATCGCATAATGACCCGGGAAGAACAGAAAAGAGCAAATAAACACAAGAAGAGAACAGCAGATAAACAGACGATACACACGAAGGGGGACGAATCGGCGTTCCGAAGTTCGTGCATCTTTCGCTTGGGGTGGAACTGGCTGTTGATTTCTTTTTTTCACGCCACCTAATCAGAAGAGAGCTTTGGCGAAAGCTGTCCATTTGGCCACCGACTCAACTCCAGATGAGGCGATCACGGAGAAGCTCATAGACAAGTACCTGGCGGCCACGGACGATCCGGTACCTCCCCAGTTTCCCGACTACGAGGGGCGCGACGCGCCATCGATGGACGAGGACTTCACCGTGGCTGAGGTCAAGCGGGTTCTCGCATCCCTCAATAGCAGATCCGCCCCTGGGCCAGATGGGGTAACCAACAAAATGCTCAAGCACCTCGACGACGACTCGATCGAGTTTCTTACAGACAAGATCAACGAAATCTGGCGCAGCGGTCTCATTCCCAAGAGCTGGAAAGCGGCCTGCACAGTACTGATACCCAAGCCGGGTAAGGCACCGAGCATCGAGAACCTTAGGCCAATCTCGTTGACGTCGTGCGTGGGGAAGGTGGCCGAGCACGCCATGCTCAACCGCCTCACTGACCACCTCGAGTCTAACGAATGCTATACCCACAACATGATTGGCTTTCGGTCGGGGCTCTCGACTCAGGACGCCATGAAGCTGATCAAGCACCAGGTCATTGACTCCGGCTCCACCGACACCAAGGCGATTCTTGGATTGGATTTGGAAAAGGCTTTTGACAACATATCACACGCCTTTATTCTCAAGAGCTTGTCTGAGTTTCACGTCGGCAAGCGGGCGTACAATTTTGTGCGCTCCTTCCTTTCGTCGCGGTCCACAAGACTGAAGATTGACGATTTTTTGACCCACGAAATTACCCTTGGGCCAAAACGGACACCTCAGGGGGCGGTGATCTCCCCGACGCTGTTCAATATCTGCATGATCAACCTGTCGAGGGCCTTGAACAAAATCCCGAACATTAACCACACGATCTACGCAGACGACATCACCATCTGGTGCCTCAGCGGATGTGAGGGTCAGGTCGAGAGTGCTTTGCAAGAGGCCATCGATGTGACGGAGCGCTATCTCATCCCCACCGGGCTAAGGTGCTCGCCCGCTAAGTCCGAGCTCTTACTGTATAAGAAGAGGCCCAGAGGCGGTTCTCACCGGTCCTGGAAGCCAGCAATGGAGAGCCACATTACGTTATTCACCGGTAACGGCTCCCCAGTTCCGCGGGTGGACACTATCAGGGTCCTTGGAATGTTTATCGAGTCTAACGGAGCCAATGGAGCCGCCGTCAAACGCATTTGTTCCAAGACCGAAAGCGCCCTCGGACTGATTCGAAGAATCGCTAACAGGCACCGCGGAATCAGGGAGGACAATCTGATCCGGATTATCCACGCATTCGTGCTATGCCACCTCGCTTATTCGGCGGCTATGCACAACTGGCTCGTGTCGGAGCGCAACAAAATCAATGCCCTAATCAGAAGAGTCTTCAAGCTGGCCCTTGGCATTCCCGTTCGAACGCACACGGAAGACCTCCTGAAGTTGGGAATCCACAACACGTTCGAAGAAATTGTCGAAGCCCAAGAGTTTGCACAGTTTGTCAGACTGTCTGGCACCCCAGCGGGTAGAGCCATACTCGGCATGCTGGGACGAAACCCCACGGTTGTCGGTCCTGACGCTGTGAAGCTGCCCAACGACGTAAGATCCAAGATCAGATTGCGCGGATGCCGCGCAATATGCATCCAACCTACAACGAAGCACGAAGACGAGCCAGGGGTAAATCTCTGCTCGCCAGTGCCCGCTTGGACAAGGATCGAGCCTGCTTCGTCGATGCTGCTTCGTACATTCAAGAAGAAGCCTTCTCCTCAGTGGTCGTCGACTGTGATTGCAGGAGTCATCAGCTGCGCTACCATCCGCACTTCTAGTTCCAGCGTTGCAGAGCAGGTTGCCATTGCTCTTGCATTGACGGACGGTGTACATGACACAATTTATTCAGACTCCAAGGCCGCTATCAAGGCCTTCCAGATGGGCATGGTGGCTCCCCAGGTCCTACAGATTATTCAAAAAGTCAAAGACCTAAAAAATCACTCATTGGTCTGGTTTCCTGCGCACCTTGGAACCATTGAGGGTGCCTCGCTCAATCCCAACGAGGAGGCGCACTCGGCTGCACGAGGTTTGACTGACCGTGTGCCGGGTAACGCGTCATCTCCTGGGCGACCTGAGCGTCTCTGCTCGTACAACGAGATATGCAAGCACCACTATCTGTCAAGAAGACTACTGCTTCTACCACACTCCTCGCTATGCAGGGCCCAAGCTGTTACTCTCCGACTGCTACAAACAAACACAATGTACCCCGAACGGTTTCCAAGCCCGGACTGCCCCCTGTGTGGTGGTTATGCGGACTTCGAGCATGTACTGTGGGGCTGCGCCTCTGCCGGTCCCCCTTTCACCCAAGAGGAAATGAAGCGACTCATTAAGGCCCAGTACCAGACCTCTCAAATCCTGGCCGTCCAAAGGGCCCGCGCGAGGGCCGTCAGGTTTAACCTGATGGTCCCCGAGTGGGCCTAGCCAGGTGACGCTGAGTTTACTCGCGTCTATTGTGGACCGAATAAAGTTGTTTCACTCACTCACTCACTCACGCCACCTCCATTGAAATGCGACTGCCACTGTAACCGAACCCGTGAACTCGTTCACGCACAGCAGCAGATCGCCTAAGCGACCCACCGTGAGATGGGCGGAGGGGACGACGGGGACGTATACCTGTTCCCATTACAGGGCCCGTGACGTGGCACCTGCGAATGTGTTATGCAGATGAGCTAGCTGGCTCAAGACTGTGCCTGTCGGGTGGCCATTGTAGCAGTTAATTATCTGTTTTGCGTGTGACGGTTCAATGCAAAATTATGTACACGATGATCGTGTGTGTGCGTCGCACGCTTTTACGAGTTGAACTTGCTTACATCACAAACAGGTTACGGTAACCGATCTGTACCGTTTTCTCTATCGAGCACGCGAATGTACATTAACCTCTAACCGTTAACGTTCCTTTTGTATACTCGGCCGATCGATCGTATCGATTGTGCGCTGCCTCGATCTGCGTCTTCTGCTCCCGCCACCAGGGCAATATTTGAGTGCTACATTCTCCTTTTCCCACGATCGTTGAAGCGCGCCCGCCTTTCGTTGAAGATAAAAACTTCCGACTCCGGTGTCACTTTCAAGATCAGCGAAAGGAGGCTCCTCCGATACCGGTTTCGACACACGGCGTGACCCGCTTCGCCCATGCGCTCTTCCTTTCCGCGTTCTCGCTCTTCCCACCTTGTTCCTTCTTCCTCCGTATTACGCCACAACCACCGGAAACCACCGGAAGCCCCGCGCTCATCCCTCTCTCTCTCTTTACCTCACTCTATCTCGCCCTTATGCCATTACACCCTACCGCCAGCGTTTTACGGCCGTCGCTTCGCGTGCGTTGGTGAACGTCTTCCGAGACCGTTTACGTAGGTCGGCAAACTCCCAGATGAGTCGATTTACTCGGATTGAAATCGAACCGGGAGCCTGCGTCCGCCACGATAGAACAGTGGCTACGGTGTCCGGCTGCTGACCCAAAGGTCTCGGGGTCAATCCCTGCCGCGGAGATCACATTTTGGAGGCGGAATGGTAGAGGCCCGTAAGCACACATTAAATAAGACCAGATGGTCAAAATTTCCAAGGCCCTCCATTGTGGTGTCTCTCATCATATGAAGCTTTTGGGACGTTTAAAGACCCAGATATTATTATTAGCCCGATATTGAGTTACACCGCATTTATTAAAAGTAAGACTATTAAATCTCGAGGTAAATCAGCATTGCACGTTAGGTATGGCGCTTGAGATTTCATGTTTTTGCATGGTTTGTGGCAGGCTGTGGTTCGACTCTACCCTGTCTACGCCAGGAAGGCCACGTTTAGCGCGTAAAGTCAACCCCCTTCGCTGTTTCTTAACTTTTACACGGCTAGTCTAAGCTTATTTATTTATTTATTTATTTATTTATTTATTTATTTATTTATTTATTTATTCACTATACACGGGCCTCACAGTTTGCACGGGGGAACATTGAGTCAGGGGAGTAAATTTTTTTGTATTTTACAGAGGGCGATCATAGCAATAGAAGAGTGAAAAAAAAAAGAAAGAAATATCTTGCTTGTCTATCGCGCGATCTTTTCGTTGCACAAATTGAAACAAACAAAACGGATTGGCGAGAATTCGAGTGAGCTCGGTTGGGGAAAATTTTGGCATGTATGCGTCCCAGTGAGCCCCGAGGGCAAACTATATTTGACGAGAGAGCCTGAGTGAGCACCACAGTTTTTTTACCGACCTATGCCTATTATACACCAAGCGACAGCTTAACACAGTGTAAAGGCAGACATATAAAGTATAAAGGCAGACATACAAAACATATACATGTTGTTATGGCGCCTCAGGTATGCGCAATATTTGCTTTTTTAATTGACAATCGTGCAACTATGAACGCAAAAGCTTGAGCAATATTGGTGGGCGCTGCGGATGGGGTTGGCCGTTTGGTGCCGTTTGAGGTATCGTTAGGGCAGACGGACAGACAGACAGACAGACAAACAGACAGGCAGGCAGACAGACAGACAGACAGACAGACAGACAGACAGACAGACAGACAGACAGACAGACAGACAGACAGACAGACAGACAGACAGACAGACAGACCAAACTTTTTCCGTCGAAGGTCCCCAAGAAAGACAGTCGTCTTTAAAAGAGAAAAAAGGATAAGGCAGAGAAGCTGACCAGAAACATGTCCTGTTGGCTACCCGACGTGGAGGAATCGAAAAGGGGAATAGGAAGATGAGAGAGAGAGAAACAGGACGAAGCGAAGGAGCAGTAAATGTATTAACGCGTACGCGCCAGATGCACTGCCCAATAGTCAAAGGCGTTCAAACAGGCCCGTACGCCCCAAACAGCACGTAAAGCTTAAAACTGCCTCGTGAGCTGACAAGTCATGAGGACGGTGCTCCAGCAGCATCTGTACGAAGAGCGAGCGGCCGATCGTGTAATCGTCGCAGCGAGACAGGAAGTGTTCGTCTTTCAGAAACGAATCGAAGGCAGCGGCGCAGCAAATGGCTTCTTGGGTGCCGCAGACCTCTCATGCCACACTGTCGCTCTCTCCAAGGTCTTACTTGAAGCTACAGCTTACGTAGTTAGCACCTCTTGGTTTTAAGAAAAAAAGCTAAACATATTGTGCGGAAATTATATTACTTTTCTGAGCGTTATAAAAGTGTACTCATGCGGCTGTACCCACCAGAAATGTAGACGACAGAACGGTCTCCTCCAGCACGGTACTATAAGTGATCACTTCGCAAAAAAGCAGTCCGCGCGTCGCTATTTCTGATTTAAAAGAATGAACGAAGAATCGTACTTTTCATGCTGCTTATTATATTAGTACAAAAAAAGATGAATAAGTATGTACCCTTTCACGCATCAATTTTATTCAAACTCACAGGTCACACTTAGGCCAAACAACAAAATCTTAATCTGCCAGTAGTACACGATGTCTACGGCCGTCGAACAATACCTTTTGTTGCTGCTAAATTTTGGAAAAGTATCTCTACCCTAATCAAACGTCCGCCAAATATGATTCAGTCACTCAGGAAACTCTTTCTATGGGAGAGTTACCGGTTGCCCTGCTAATATTGTGGAAATATATGTACATGTCACATTATTTCTGTTTTTCTCCCTATATGTCTGCATATGATTTTCCAATCTGTGATTGAATTCTCTGGGTAAGAATTTTACTCGCTAATTGAACAAAATGCCTTGTCTATAACGGATTCTTAACTAGCCATGTCGGCTACGGATCCGGATGTTTTCGCAGAAATGTTTGTAAGCAATTTCATTGAAAAATAAAGGATTCTTCTTCCTCTTCTAAAAATTTTTCTTCTTCTAAGAAAGTTGAATGCTACAACTAAATCGTGTGATCCTACTCATTTAGATGAAAAAAAAAGAATACTTCCCCAAATTAAAACTTTGCATACTTCGAAACCAGTAACTGCCTGGCCTGTCAAGTATATAGGCAAGAGTATTTAAATAACGCCCAGGCGTCGGACTACGCAGCCCGTAAAGCAATCCCAAATCTATAACGGCGACTTATCCCGTTCTTTTGCTATAGCTGTGACACCAACCTGAAGAGATTGAAACACTACACACACTACGTTTTTTTTTTCCACGGCGTCTAAGCCTTCCTACGTGTTTGCGGGCATCAGATAATGGGGTCACGTTCTTGTTAAGTTGTGACGAGCGGAAAAGCCTCTTTGATCGAGCGGTTAGCTTCTGTTGGCCTGCATTGGCGCTTGCGAAGAATATCACGGTGATCGAAAGTCACTGTTCTTCTTCCGGTAGTTTCTTTGTGTTACAGGACCACATGCTGTGCACACGTGATGGTCCACAGTGATCTTCCAGGACAGGTCTCTCTCTCTCTTTCTCTCTCTCTCTCTCTCTCTCTCTCTCTCTTATTTTCTCTCGCTATCTGTTTGCACTTTCGTTAACCAGTTTATTTTCACGAGCACCAACAGTTGACTACAAGAACTGCGCTGAATTTACGAGGTCGACCACGCTGAAAGAGAACATTTCATTAGTATTCAAGCCAGTAAAGCACCCAGCCCTTTCCGTTTTCCCAACTTTGTCGTCTTTCTTTCTTTTTTGTTAATTAGTTGTGTCTCAAGTCTATTCGTACGAACTAGCCAGGCTGACTCGCATCTCTAAACACGGTAAAACTAGAACTGTTATTCCGCTTGACGAGAGAAATTTCCAGTATATGACGACTAATCGTGGTGCAGATAAACACGATAGTAAGTTAGTAAATTTCGTACTAAACATCAGCTTCCATGAGATTTTTACTAATGAAGTGTTCACTTTAACTGTGGACGGCCCTCTATTTGGTGTTGCTGAACTGGATGGGGGTTAAACACTAAAGTGTCCGTCAGTTACCTGAAAAGCTCTGCCATGAACAGCTGTGATTTCGTGTCGTGTTATGAAGAAGCACATTGACCGGAAATGAGCCCGATTGAACTTGTTCGTGTAGCGAAGTGGAAAGTGTGCAATTGCCTTTTTCAATGACCATTCTTCAAAAAATTTATCGCGTTGCCAACACGACTAGCGATAGAACCAACAAGCAAACCTCTATTCATTCATTTTACGACGTGATCATTCCTGTGAAGTAGAGCTTCGCATCCCACAAGCCACAATCTCGCATCGTTAGAACAACGTGTGATAAACGCCAATTGCAGCAGGTGACGCATCTGTTTACAGATTTTACGGCTTCATCTAGCGTAATATTTTCGCATTCACTTGCATGTATACATTGCGTTTGGTGGGCGCAACTTAACAATTGCTTTACTGATAAATACGGTGTTGATCTTCATCTATATGTTTTTGCCATGTTTTGTCTGATGCATAACTTGGCTCGCGATGAACTTATATACGTATATCTGCTACAATTTACCACTCGTAGCAGCACCACCTCATTCACGGTCCGCATTTCGTATAGCTGCAATAGACGGCCTCGGGGTAACCCTAAAATAAATAATTAAGGCACATTATTCTCCATAGTTAATGTCGCTTTCGTCAATTAATTATGACCCATTACGTCACTATATTCGGTCACAATGGCACCGCGTCGCGCAGTTTGCTGTTCCCTTACCTGTTCCATCACCATACTTCGCACTTTTTGCGTGTGTTCATGGCGCTGTTCTTCCTGCACTTGAACTCCCTGGAGAACTCTTCGGAGTTGGACACCGGCCCCGTGACCCTGGTGGAAGGAAAACGTGCTGTAGCAGTGAGCAACGACAGCACACCCTTTCATTCATTTTTTTTTTCGCACAACTTTCCAGTGACCTATTTTTCTTTCTTTTTTTTTACTATAGTGCCACTCGTGAGCGCTTCGGTGGTGAAATCAACGTCGTGTAACATGGATGCTACCCTACATTTCGTAACACTCGCTTCTATGCTGGCGTAACTTACCACCTAAAAAAAAAAATAGGTCAACGTTTTGCGTACATTACCCGTCCAATCACAATTCTTCAGTCAACGAATCACACTTGAAAAAAAAAGTGGAGTAAAAGCAATGAACTTATGTACATATTGCTTTCTTTTCATATTGATGTCCAGTAGCTATGCAATATGTCATTATTATCAATGAACGACAAATCAGGTTTGTGAAATCCCGCAAGGGGTGGGAGATGGGGGGGGGGGGGGGAAGGGGCAATTGTTTTTGAAGGGAAAAAATTCCAACTCTATATTAGTAAGGCTATTAAAGGGAAAATCTCGTAGCAGTAAGCTGCAAGAGCATTCATAGGTATTCTCAGAAAGGCTTTCAGTAGGTATCAGCGGGAAGAGAAAAAGAAAGAAAAAAAATAACAAACGCCTAATGGGAGAAAAAAAAAAAACGTTAAGCTATCATGTGAGCCCGTCAATAGGACGGCGCAATACGGATAAAGGAAAGGCAGGGAGGTTAACATGGACTGAGCCAGTTAAGCTATCCTGCACTGGTGAAGTGGGAGAATAGTCGGAGAGGAGGACAGAAAATTCGTGGTTACGCCCGACGTATAACAGTTCTGCCTAAGCGTTGAATCGCGCTAGTAAGACGGGCACCAAAGGAAGAGACGATACAAACGGAGGCTTTGCGGTGTATAAAAACAGTGTGCTCAAGGAAACGAACATTAGTGGTAGTTGACACTCTGTGTGTCGTCGTCTCTTCTTTTAGTTCCTGTGCTATTTGCACAGTTGAACATTTAAAATCATGAACCACTGTGACTAACTGTCAGCCATGCATTGCAACAGTTATGCGTTTGATATCACATGACGGTGAATCGGTCAGGTATATCTAAGATTCATGGTAATAAGGGCTGCAGAGCGAGCACGAAGGTGCTAGAAGAAACGTGAAACGAAAGGCGAGGCAAGGAAAGCAAAGAGGACAACACGAGCACCTTCGTGCTCGCGCTGCAGCCCTTATTACCATGAATTCTGACCAACTAGCCCAAATAGCCGTTCTTCTTCTATATCTAAGACATCGCAGCCATGCTTTCGCTGTCTTTTAGGAGCTGTGACAATCAGCCCAGGTGGTCCCAAATGCTTCCTCGACAGTGAAAGCGTATCCGTCCCTAGAGCAGTACGGAGGCTAAGCCTCTCGTTTGCGCGCAAGTCAAGGGGGTTACGCAAGCGGTGCTGAGCCATCGTTTATTCACCTGAACCTCGCCGGCGAGTGGGGGTCACTGAGGATCTGCAAGTGGATGGCCTCCGGCGTTTCGGTGGAGCACCAGACTTGGGCGAATCCCACGTAGAACAGCTGCTTGTGCGTCAGGTTCACGCCCGGCAGAGGGAGGCTCGTCGGGGTGCCGGTCCAGCCATTCTTCGAACGCCTGCATTCCGAGGAAAATGGAAGCGCATCAGTATATGGGAGCGGCAGAGTCGCCGTTTGAAGACGCGTTGTGCCTCAGCTCGATGCAGTTGAACCTTGCCTTAACGAACGCCGGTGTAGCGGATTATCGGTAACAGTGATTATCGGTTGCAGCCCTTTGGTTAGTCACGCTTCGTTTCAATATTTACTATCTTGATTACGGAACTTAAGACGAACGCGCCGCCGCGATATGGGATGTTGAATATTGGTGACATTTTTTCTTGTGGGTCGCGCATGCAGACTTGCGGTTGAAAACTGAAGATTTTACCGCAGCCGATATCGAACTACTCGTCAAGCTGAGAACTGTGACGAGGTGCGCTAACTGCAGTAGTGAGTTGTGTGTGAAACGCAGTTGGCCATATCGCGGTCATTTTTGGAACTACTCGGGTGCGTGGCTTTCTGATGCATGTAGAATCCTGACTGATGATCACCCTTAAGCCGGCGACTGTTTACCAATAACTGCACTAAAGCAGCATTTAGGTATAGAAGGACACACCAGCCGAAGCTCAAAATACAAGAGACGCTTTGGCCGTACTCAACCCAACAAACAAAAACAAAAAAGTATCTCGATCGAACTGAAACGAACACGAAACTTTCCTTAACTCGTTTTAAAAGTCACTATTGCTTCGACCGCACAATATAATGATTATAACATTCAAAATCGCTCTCACTGTTTCCATGCAAATCAAAGCCAAGCGACTCCTTTTATCAAAAGTAACTCACGTGGAAAGCCGCTTTGAGGCCTCCGTTGTCTGCGATGTTTTCGCCCAGTGTTTGCTTTCCGTTGAGCTAAAAAGAAGCAGAGCGCTCTTATCACACAGAGTACATCGTTAGCCCAATATCTCACGACCGCACTGAACCGCACGAGGCGAAACGTTACGGCTGAATTGCAATGCATTTGCATGAGTGGGCATTCTTCGTGACGACAATTGCAGTGCAGCCACATAAAACGAATGCAAGGAACAGCAACAATTGCAGACTTCGCGTGAACTTACGTTTTCGTTGTTGGCAGTGTAGTTTGAATACTGATCGATAAAGCACTGAGCCCTCGCCTGGAAGCTCTGAATGGTCGAGTTCTTCCACCACTGGTTAAGGTTGCCAGACTTGTCGTATTCTCGTCCTGTGTCGATTGGAAGAAAGGTCTTCAGAACACGCATGATCGGTGGCTCGTTCACAATTTACATTCAACAATGGAACAACTCGATTAGTTTTAAGCAGCATCAAAGCAGCATAAAAATGTGCTTGAGCGATTCGCAAAGGCAGGCGACGAAATGATTCGTTCGAAATAGAATATGTTTTCAGTGACTTATATAATGTTTATTTCTTTCCATAAGCACGCAATGAACGTGTTATTGATAGTATTGATACTCTTTCTCAGCCGAACAGGACATTCGTATCAAAACGGCTGCGACAGCATTCCTAAATTCTAGCAACAATTTACTTATGGTTAGCAAGCCCATACATGATGGGCAAATCTGTGCATCATGAGATAAACGCAACGGCTCGAGCCCGTTTCCCGATAGTATAGGTAATCCTATCTATATTGCGCAGGTAATAAAGTAAGTTAAATGCAAAGTTTCATTTGGCCTCCTACTTGCGCATGAATAGTGTGGCAAAGTAATGAAGAAAAAAAACAACGTCGTTATGTGATTTTCATTACTCTGCGTTTAAAAGCGAAAAAATGAGTAAGAGTCGCTCGAATCATTCATTACCCTTCTTATTAATTATGTCAACGAGATATACCTGACGTTATATGCAGTACATTCGACACCGATATCTTGAAAAACTATTCGGTAAGAGATAAGACCCCCGTTGCTGGTCTTTCGTATCCCATGTATTTTTCTGAGCTGGTTTGCTCATTGCGTGTTATGCTTCGTTGTTGGATGGGGGGACTAGAGAGCAGAGGTAGAAATGTTAAAATCGGAAAGTACAGATGCGCCATGCATTGCGAAACTTGTTATAGGTTAAAATATGACTCGCAGATTGTCGTGACACGATAGTGCGACGGTTCTAACGAGCACATAAATAATAATGGGAATCACCGATTTACAGCATGCGGTAAAGTACACGCACCCGCTTTGTAAATGCAGTTTGGCATTCATGAATTTCATTGAGCGGGTTATACTATAAATGCTTGACCACAGGTACTCGACATTTTATTTCAGTCTAGTTATGTCGCAGTTTTTGAAGCTCAGTTTTATTAAAATGCAGGCGTACGAGATCATCGCCTTACCTTGGTCATCGAAGGCGTGGGTGAGCTCGTGTCCCATGACCACTCCCATGGCGCCGAAGTTGAGAGATCTGGAGTCGCAGAAGAAAACCAGCGTGAGGAACATATACCGTAACCATCATTATTCAAGTCCAAAAATGGCAACAGTCAGCTAAACATCGACCTCTAATTAAGATCATATTTGTCATGTTTGCTCATCGTCTTTAAGCAAACTTTGTAGAGCGCTTCGCAACGACATCAATTTCGTCATGAGTGAATACAGCTGTGTGTGCAAGTTCAGTGCTTTTGCGGTCAATACAAACGCAACGCAACTTGTTCCCAGATAAGACCTTTCATGTTTATGATGATGAATTAATCAACGGTGTTCTTCCAACCTAGGCTACAAAAAGTTCTATACGTTATAATTAGCGTATGCTATGGGTATCACTACCTCTTCTTCAATTTGGAGAGCGTGTGCTTGCTTACTTTGGATAGTTAGGATCGTAGAACGGTGCCTGCAGGATGCCAGCCGGAAAAACTGCAAAAGAGAAGTGAGTGAACATTGTAAGAACACATCAATAGCAGCCGAAAGGATAACCACTTTAGGTTAACTAGTATAAACTATTTTAGGCAGTCGTTTCAAAAAGAAGTACTACTAAAGCTAAAGAAGTGATCAATATTTTACCATTTATCTTATATATTTCACGCGCCCTGCAGTACTAATTAAAGTTTTCAGGTCTTCTATTACCGTGTACCTTCGAAAAACAAGGTAAAAAGTGTTTAATATACAAGATAGTATTCATTGTGCTATTCAAAGTACTTTCATATTGTAAGTAGGAAACACTGAATTTTCAATCAACATTTTGTAACTTGATCAATACTAGACATGGCGATTAGTGCACGATGCTGTCTAATGCTATAGCAATTAGGTTAGTTTCTTGTTTGACAGGCAAATCACCCGCAAATCACAATTGACAGCCAAATCACAAGAACAATATTAACGAAATGTAGGCAGCGCAAACACCAAGGTGATAGACATAAAAAAATTACTCGCAGATAATTTATCCATGATCTAGTCATGAGCATCAAAAAAAAATTCGTTTCCCTTTCTCTTGTCTATTCTAGATAGAAAGCAGGTATGTTTATTTAACGGCATCAAGTGACGAAACAAGTGTTTGTTCATTACGACACGCTTATTCTCTTGCTAATTTTAACGGTAAATAATTACCTAAGGCAAATGTACCTCAACTCTGAAAGGGTATGCTTGCAGTCGTTCATCAACGTAAACTTGCAAAGGGGTGCTCCACTTCTCCGCGGGCGCGATAATATCGTCACTGTTTTGCGGTCGTACCAGCTGCGGTAGCTCATTTCGCTACAGCTTTGGGCTACAAAACACAAAAAACTTGTGCTTTCGATCCCACCACAGTGGAGGTTGTATGTTTTATGTACAGAACACGTTAAAGAAATCTAGGTGATCATACTAACCCGAACCACTATCAGATCATTTGGGCGTGTTTCCACGAGTTCCGTTTCTTATCGTTGACTGCTCGCATGTTGACTGCTCTTCATGGCAAAATTACTTCGTTTCGCTTCGTGGCTCCACTGTTTTATTTCGGGTTTGTAGCACGCACAAACAGCCAGGACTATAAAAACAGGCACTTGTCTCTGTCTCTATCACGGTTCTTCTTTTTTTTTTTTGTACACGCGATGAACCTAAGGTCATGAATCACGTATTTCTAACGACCGCTCCACTGTTTCATCAGCTAGTTAAAATTACGAGATGTTCGAGAGAAATACATGGTTGCTGTGAAATTCATGTAGTTCACTTAGTCACAAAGAAAATGCGTCGTGAAAAGAACTCGAGGCGCTGGCGTGTTGTGACACCGACCGATTTGGTTCTTGGTCGGCGTGTAGTAAGCGTTCACGATGGTAGGCGTCATCTCCCATTCGGTCTTGTTGCTAGGCCGGTACAGTCGCTGCATGTTCTTCTTGAGCAGAAACTGGCTCACCCGGATGTTGTTTTCAAAGTATTCGTTCTCTACAAATTCCAGCTGCCGTGACGAGAGAAAGAAAAAAAAGAGAAAGAAAACAATCAACGTGTTGTAAAATCACTACGCTACCGTAAGAATCTGATTATTCATAACTGAAGGCACAGAGGCAGTACCTGACACCAGAACTATATTTCGCTCGCTTTTTCAGTCGTGTCGCACGTGGAGCAGTAAAATTCTGAAGAAAGTCATAAATTTTGAATCTCCACTCAACTTAATTAGAGGGTCGTCTTAAGCAAGACGACTGTCTGTTTCTCGTCACTGTTTGCTTATAATCCACCAATTGTTATGGGGACGTGTGTCAGGACTTGCGAAATCAAATACCTGGTTTCAAGTTTGTTGAAGAAAAAAAGGTAGAAAATACAAACCTAAATCGCAGCATACAGACTGAAACAATAGTTGAAAGAGAGAAAGAGAGCGAGAATCAAAGAAACTGTGACAGAATTTCTAGGTCATGACGCGAGAAGAAAAATTATGTGAAAAGCACACGTGCGCGAAACAGTGACCCGTTTCAACAGTTAGAGCAAAAATGAGAAAACGAGGAGCCATAAACTGGAAGCACCGTAAAAACAATGTAATCGAGATCTATATTGCGCCGTGGTCTAGACTATATCGTTTTGTTGGAGCCTGAATGCGAAGTAGTCCGCCAAGTTCCTTGCAATCGACGAGTTAGCACCTCCATAGAGTGCTTCATCTCGGGAACAAAGGTCGACTACAACCTTTAATTCTGAAATAATGCCGTAGTGCCGAAAACACAACGTAGATGACATATTAAATTGCGATGTCATCTTTCTCGCTGATATTTGATATGTTTCTGCTGCTATCATGAGCCAATAAAAAAAGCAAAAAAACAAGGTGTGTGGTAAAAATTCACAACCCTTCCACTACATTGAAGATGAAGCCAGCGGCAGCGGAATTCGTGGAGTTTTCGCGCTTCTTCGCGCTGCTGCTCGCGTTGGCACTCCTTCTACTCCCGCTCTTCTTTTTTCGGGCGAGTGACGCGCATTCGTTTCATAACGAGTTTATTTATTGGGAATTCGTTGATGTAACAATTCTCGCGCGATCTCTACGCCACGAGAAAAAATTCAGCAGATCCCACGTACCTGGGAAGAAGGAAGGAAGGAAGAAAGTTTAAGCGGAAAGACAGGGAGGTTAGCCAGTTCTTAGAACAGCTGGCTACCCTGTGCTGGGGAAAGGGGTGAGGGGAATGAAAGATGGTAAAAAGAAATGTTGCGAAGAGAGAGAAGAAATTACAAAAATACCTGGGAATCCACGTTGTGCGAAGCATGCGGAAGAAATGTGACCGTGTTGCAAGTCTTTTTATTGAGCGTGACGCCATGAAATGACGCTAAATTAATGTACAAATGTCGCACACACAGGCATATGTTGAAGAGGTGCAGATGTTTATATAACCAGTCGTTTGCACTTGCGCAACGATGCCAACTGGAACATGCATATTAGCAACACCAGAAGCTGACATGAAGCGCTGATGCTCACGAAGATGCTTGCCCTGGACACTGCTACATAAATCAACTTCAGCGCACGGCAGCTAACCACATCAGACGTTAACCCGACGTGACGGCTGTATCAAAATAGTACATATGTAATGTTTATAAAGTTGGGTAGGCAGCACTGAAACCACTATTGATTGATTGATTGATTGATTGATTGATCGATTGATTGATCGATATGTGGAATTTAACGTCCCTAAACGACCATATGATTATGAGAGACGCCGTAGTGGAGTGCTCCGGAAATTTGGACCACCTGGGGTTCTTTACCGTGCACCCAAATCTGAGCACACGGGCCTACAACATTTCCGCCTCCATCGGAAATGCAGCCGCAGCACTGAAACCACTATTACCGTTTCACGAAGATTGGCGTCAATTTAAATGTAGTTTCGAGACCAGGCGTAGCTCTGTGGTAAAATGCTTAATTGGTACCCAGAATGCTTTGGTTCGATTCCAGCTGGGACTCGTCGGGTCGACGCTACCGACGTCGGGTATTTCGTAACACTCGCGCGTTAAAATTGCCCATGTGTATTCTCGTCGTTCCCGAGGAGATACGAAGTGTCAATCACCTGTGACACACACCCGCATACCAGCGGCACATACCCGCGCCTGGGTATGTTCCACTGTCTGGCGGGAAATGTTTGACGACGTACGCGACAGGATTGCGACATTATTCAAGTCTTGACCAGCGTGTCGTATTCGTCAAACCATCTTACCCTCTCATGCTAATTTGGGTTCACGTCAAGTAAATAAGGTGACCACGAGAGCACTCAAACGTAAGCGGCTAGATATATAGATAGATACGCTCAAAGTCGCCGAAGTCGCCGAAATCGCTAAGAAATGCTTCGCATTTAAAATCGGGACTCAAACGATTGCTGGGAAACGCTGCCACCGTGTATCGTGACACTGATGAGTGAGGCGGTGGCGGTGGCGAGGTGGACGAGGATCGCCGGAGATTACTGTTCAACGCTTCGTCAGGTCCGCGGACGTGGCTTTCATGGCTGACGGTCGCCTATTCCAAGATGCCCTCTCTTCGACGACCGCTCGCCGATCGGGGCCCCGTCCATGGACTTCTCTAACCGGCTCCCAATCTTTTAAGTGTGAATACACTTTATAAGCGACCCCGAACCATCCACCGCCGTCGGCGGCGTCCGCAGTCTTCTCTCTATCTTCGCTCGCTCCTCCGCTCTCCTCGCTCGCTGCAGCTGCGCGCGCACCCCTCTCTCTCGCGCGCCCGCCTTCTCTCTCAGTCTCCCATCGAGAGCGGGTCGTGCGACGGATGTCCCGGAGGCAACGCTACCATCTGTATATAAGGCGCGTTACTGACACCGATATCAGCGTCGCCAACGGATTTTAACTTTACTCCCCCTCATAGCATCGCCCCGTGCATTCGCACTTAACCATGTTCACCCTCGGGGAAATGCTTGGGAGTTTTTACTTTTCTCTCTATCCGTTTTAATCCCTCCGTATCCCGTTCCCTCGTGACCTACTGCCGAGTTGTCGCGCTCCGAGGCAGGCAGTTGGGGCGCTCACTTTTCGATTTTCCTATTTGGGAATCACTACCACCCTACCCCTCCTGATCCGCTAGAACGTAACCCTCACAGCTTCACTGTCCGCGTTCGCTGCACGAAGACAACGTCCCCGTCGCGATCTTCGATAAGCCTAATTTCGTTTCCATCAGCACGCACGTCGATTGGCCCTCGCTCGTGAGAATATAATGTGCTAGAAGTAAATGCATTCGTTCCAAAGGCCCGTGCTTGTTTTCGACTTAGAGGGTCGCTGCAAAACGATCACATTGCGAGAAGTTTTCGCTGATGTGTTTTGCATTGCACGTCCAGTGAATTTGATTTATCGTACGGGAGACGCTTCTTTTACCTCGCATTGGCGGATAGGAATCAAGACCCCCTCTGTTACTTTTATCCGCATTCTAGCATGATAGTTGGGACCACAACTGAATTAGAAAGTAAACAAGTGGAATGGAAGAGATAAAGAAAAAACACGGTCAAGGCCAGCGACAAAGACTGGCGCTGTTTACACAGCAGCAGCTACAAAAAAAAATTTTTGATCTTTCGGCGGGGTTGGCTGATGGAAATAAACGACCTTTGCGAGGACTGCCCGCACTGTCGGATGTGTGCTGCCTGGTCATAGACGGAGCGCTGGAAGTTTTGCTTTTCCGATCGCGAGTCTCCGTCCCACCTTGCGGTATCGTTTTCCCGCAGATCCCGACAATGTCAGTGCACTTATAGTGTCGCCTTAACGCAACGCCGCCTCGCCTTTCATCTCTGTCGAACTCTTATTTTACTAGTATGGTTAGCGTTTTCCCGTGGTTCTGGCTTCGAATGTCATCACTACGGCGGCTACCACACACTGGTGCACGATCACAGGATGCCTTTTGACCGCCCCAGCTTTCCTTTATTGCACTTCGCGTTCTATAGTCTCTGTTTGCCGCTATTATGAATCGACTAGCCCGTCAGTATACGCTTGGAGCATTTGACTTACGCCTTTGTATTTTTCGTCCAGCTTTTTCGGATCGGTGATGAAATCGGGAAAACCAATCATATCAGTGATGGCGTCCGCCTGCAAGAAGGAAAATAACGTATAAAAGCCATGGACATAGTTGCTTTCCCAATATACCGAAATTCGTGCTTCGGAACTGCATGGGCTCTAAAAGTGCACACAGGCGCTTCTGGGAATGAGAAACAGTTTTTACGAATATATACGATGCACGGGCTTTGCAAGAGCTGCTCGCGCATCAAACAGAACCTTATCAATCTGTAGTTAGCTAATGATAGCAAACTTATCGTGTCGCATGACATTGTGCGAGCTAATTATTTGCATATCTGCGTGATACAGCGACCTAAGGTTAAGTTCAGGTTTATGAGACGCCTAAATTGAAAAGCAACACTTTAGTACAAATATACCGTTAAAAAAGCCATCTTGAACGAAATCGGTCTGTCTGAAAGTATTAATGATCTACATTGATAGTTACGCACGGTGTGTGCTCTTACTGTCCTTTATTACGTGTAGCGACATTTCCGCATGAGGTTTTGCGCCGGTTTTATTACAACAGAACACTCGCTAGATGTATGCAATCAGCACTCGAAGTAAAAATTCAGGCGCCATCTCCGTGGAGCTCAAGCCGCAAGAATGTTTATAATTTTACCATTCGGCTGCCCCGCTAATTGTTCGATTATCGTGCTAGCGACACTGACCTTCTCTTTAGCAAGCTCTCTGGTCTCTTTGTCCATCCATTTAAGCATGGGTAGGTTGTTCTTGAATGCATCCTTTACCTCTTTGATCATGTTCTGAGCCTGTGAAAACGAAGGGGTAGAAGACACCGGAGAAATGTTGTGAGTCCGCAGTACAAATAAACTAAATCACAGATGCTGCTAGAGTTCTTTTTTTTCTTTCTTAGCACTACTTGCAAGGCTGACACGTTGGATGAATGGTTAGTAAGCATCAAGGATTCTTGAAGCTTTCACCTGTGTTATACTGAACACTATACAAGCACGTGGAGCTTTTCAATGTTCCCTATTAGACAGCAACCGCGAGGCGTTCTTACAGAGCACAACAAAGCCTATTTCACACATATCGCGGTAACAGTGATAACGGACCTGGAACTTTGTAGAATTAACCAATTTGTTCCGGGAACAAGAGTCATCCACTGCACCAGCGGAATCTCGGCTACCTGGCATATTCTGAAATGACATTCAGAAGATACAGATTTTTCTCACACCACACTCGTCCTGCAGAGCACACACTTATTGTGTCCCCGATTGAGACGTGGTCGCAATTCCCTATCACGGTATTCACAACGCTAGTTAAGGCTGTTTCACATGCCACGATTGCAGCGAAAAAAAAAAAAATTTGTTCCGTTCGCTCCAATCGCTCTGTTCGCAGCCGCCGCTAATGGCGGTTTCGTTTCACATGGACCGCGATCTTCGCTCTGCGACAGGAGCGGCGAGAAACGTTTCTTGCCACCGTTCGTTGTGGCAGACACTGTAGAATTTTTCAAACATGATGTAACAGTCTGTGCGTTACGATATTATTAGGTTTCTATGAACGGTAACGAAGAGCACTTGTGCTTCGTCATTTAAGAACACTTTCAAATCTAAATCAATTTGAAGATGCACAGCACCTGCCATTACTGAAACAAACACGTCGACGCTATTTCGACGGTTTGGCCGGCCGGGGCCTGTTTCGACGGGTCCCGACCAAAAAATCACTCCCGCCCGGCTGCGAACAGAACGAAAACTTCCAACATGTCTGCGGCGGGAGCGAATTGGCCTTTTTTTTTTTTTTTTTTTTCGCTGCGGGCGAATTCGTCCATTAAATGTTGTAGGCCCGTGTACTGAGATTTGGGTGCACGTTAAAGAACCCCAGGTGGTCAAAATTTCCGGAGCCCTCCACTACGGCGTCTCTCATAATCAAATGGTGGTTTTGGGACGTTAAACCCCACAAATCAATCAATCGTCCATTGAAAATCGCTACTTTTTGTGTCATGTGAAACGGCCTTTTCAAGCACGCAGGTGCTATCTATAACCACTATGCTTATGCCGCCATAATCTAAGTAACCTAAACAGACAGTGCAACGATGTTAAACGTTGTGCATCTACTAAACTATTACAACAGCTATACTTTGGCTAGTAATCAGCACAAGCATGCGGAATTCGCATCAGGCTTTTCGGGTACAGACATATTTTCTACGCCACCTAGCGACAAGAGACGGGCCTTTGAATGTGCGTATCTCTCTCATTGACTGTGCGTAGAACTTGTTAGACAATACCAGTGCACATACAGACGATACAATCGCCTACGAAAAAGATATGGCCATCTTAAAAAGGGGTGCATCGCCTCACGTGTTCGGTAAATTAATTAGAGATGACCGCCATAGCGGGACATGCTGAGTACGCATGCTTCCTTTTTGAATGAAAATGTCACCAAATACAGGTATTCTGCCCTTACGCAGTCGCCACTTTTTTTGGGGGGAATTTCACTGAGCCGCCGTGATATAAAGAAAAAGGTAGCCGCCAACAGATAAGCATGACGTAATCTGACAGATGAACACAAGAAAATGTACTTCTGTTAGCTGATTTTACTCGATATCGTTCGATTATGAGCGGAACACTAATGGCAAAGATGAAAGCAGTTAAGTAACAGAAAATACGTATATTTTTATCCAGATTACATGGTTAGCGTTACTCCGTGAAATCGTCGATAAGTTGAAGAAAGCACCAGCCGCCGCTCCGTCCATTCTTTTTATCTCTTTTTTTTTCTTTTTTTTTTACATTAAACCGCAACCGCGTAAAAGACTCTTCTAGGAAACAACGTTCCGCTTGTGACCCTGTGTAGCAGTTCCGCGAACGGCACATTTGGCTGTTCGATTAAGCCGCAACTAAATTCACCCCCGGCTGCAACCCAGCAAAACGTACGTACGTTTACGTGTGCATAGTCAAGGTCAGTAACCTTGGAACTCTCCACTTTATAGCACGAAGTCCTCGCAACTTTCATAACATCAAGTGAAGGCCGATGCCTTCACTATACATCGCCGATCTTCCGGGTGTTAGTTGTGCTGCTGCTCTACACGTGAGACAACGGCAGGCAAGACGAGCTCTTTACGAAGACAGCTACACGAAACAGACGTTTCTGGCCTTAGATGCTACCGTCGTTTCGAAAGAAACTCCGGTAAGTGCATTGGCGTTCGAGGCAAGCGTCTCAGGTTTGCGCGCGACGCCTCTGAAAAGCGGTGTGTATACAGCCCAGCAAGTTGACCTTCGCGCTACGTCACGAACGGAACGTCCTCGTCGTTCGCAGCCCTCCACCCCCGCATGACTGACGTCTTACGGACCAGGAAGTGAATATCTCGCGCGATGTATACATCGCATGCTCGGGACGGGTACATTTCGCATGCTTCGGGCAGACGTGCAAGCGGAAGTAGCCCGTGCAATGAACACTGGTCGCGCACTAAGAAGCACGCGTCCGTGGAAGAGTGCACTCTAGCTGCAAAATGCGGTGCAAATATTTAGGCGGGAAGTGGCCGGGAGGAAACGGACGGGTTGGGCAGAAAAGAGAGAAGGCTATTTACCATTCTGGTCACCTCAGCAGGCTTTCAGAAGCAACAAATTTGGTGCACAGGATTGCGTAAGAAAGTATTCACATTGGTTCTTGGTGTTTCTTTCACTTTCTAGAGTACTCTAGTATATCCACCTGACGGGTCAAACAATGGTTTGTCTGAAGTGAGTAGAAGCAGTCACGAGTGAAGGTGGCCGTTTCCTTAGCATGTGTGAAAGATTGTGTGCTTATCTAACTGAATGAGAGCCATACAACTAAACTACATTTCATTTTAAAAGGAATATGGGTGCGGTAAAAATCGAACAGGAATATTGAAGCGTCATACTAATATTAATAGACAGCCAATGCTTAGACATGACAGAGAAGAAAACAGCACTGAGTAGAACACCTGAAAGCAGGTTTATTAGCTGAGTAAAAACCTCCCAACATTGAAAGCGAAAAAAAAAAGGAATGTGCTAATAAACGTTCTTTCTATCGAGTGTCGCTTTGTCAACACGTAACCGAGGACCATGAACTCCTCTCAACACTAAATATTTTACTGTAGTGCTGCCAAGATCTTTAACATCCACATCTGACAACTGATAGAGCGTCGGAAAAGGAAAATACAGGTCAAGAATCGTCAGGGCACGGCTCTAAAAAAGGCGCTACCTGGTGAAATCGTAGGTCAGCGCCACCATTCGCGAAACTTTCAGAGCGCCATTACAAGACTGATATTTTTTTCGCATTTTCGAGATTGTTCCTCGTTGTTTTTATCTGTCTGCATTGAACCAAAGTCCGGTTGAAGCATAAGACGCGTCTCTTATTTGGTAGGCAAAGTTCACATAAAAAAAAAACACACACACACAGACGCCAGACCTGCGCGGAACGCGCAGCAAAGTCACAGCGAAAGCTGGAAGAGTGGCGTTTCGGAGCCTTTTTAAACACTACTTGGGTAACTGCTACAAGCATACTTCCAAGGGTACCCACAAGGCCATAAATCGTAATTTTCGTGCAGGCATTCACTATGTCATCCTTCGTCATTCTTCGGTGAAGCGTGATACCCGCTACACACTTGCAAGGAATTGTGTGCATTTTTTTTTATTCTGTGGCTGACGACGATGAAGAAGCGCTATTGTAATAAGGTTGTACCATTCGATGACCCACTCGGTATCCCGCACTGTGTGACGACTCGCAGTTCCTTTGCTGTTATAGACGCGTTATTACACACATTAATGCGATTTCTGTCCCGACAGTGAAGCCTGCCTATAAGATCAGTCTGCCACGGAGTTCCAAGCACCGGCGTATACCTCAGTGGTAGAATATTGGTCTGGCACGCAGCGCACCTGTGTTCCATCGTGTACTTGGTGTTCTTTATTTGCTAAGTCTTTTTTTTCTCGTTTTGCGCGCTATAGTGGTTACGGACACCGGCGGCGGCGGCGGACAACTACGGTGCACGCGACGACCCGTGTTGTGATCTCATAACAGCTTTTCCTGTAAAATTTGAAAGCTATACAGATGACCTTGGATGCATGGGGAGGTTAACACATCATATCGTCGAAAGAGAACGATTCACTGTCTTAATCCTTTATTGAGATGGGGCTCGAAGTTAACATTACCCTGTGCTAGAAGATTCTCCACGAAATATAAAGGCACATCTGACCACCTATGATATTCTACGTGAGGTACCGACGTTCGTTGGGTCAGTATCCTCTGCCGTCTTTGTGGGTGTGTGCATTCCCAATCATGTGCATTCATAGTGTGTATAGTGGTCCGCCACAGTGGTCCCTTTGAGCTGCTCCTGTCTATAAGTGTGTAAAAGCATTTGCTAGGAAACGGCATGCGGACGAGTACAAAGGGCACGAAAAATGGAAGAATATTTGAATCGGCAGCGCTGTTCCCCCACGCTGTTCTGTGCATTCTACTACACAGCCACGCCATGGCAGTGCTGTGTGGTACCGAGCGTCCCATTTAGCCTTTGTTTTAACGAATCCCTCGTCAATATCTTCAGCACTATTATAGCTTGATGATGTTCGAGAGTACGCGTGGAATGATCTTCGCATAAAAGCACCAAAATGCAAGACCAACTCGGGACCATTAGTCGGAGAAGCTACTCAGTGCAAGAACAACTGCAGGCTTAAAGCACTTTAGCGAAAGCACAAAGCGGCCAGGCGCCGAAGAAAAGCACGTGAGAGAGAAAAAAATGCAATGCTGGAGAAGCGCTGGGAACCACGATGCGACAGCTGCGCGTGAATCGTGAAAACAGCACGATTAACAGGAAACGAGAAACGCGGCCGACTTACGAGGGGTTTGCTGTCGCCGTCGAACACTTCCCTGACAAACATGGCGCCCAGGGCGAAGCCGATGACGTTGTTGGTGTCGGTGACGCAGTAGCGCCACGTGGTGTCCGATCCGTCCGAGCCCATCAAAGCTTTCCGCAGGACCTTGGACGCCTCGCGGAAGGGCTCGGATAGGTACGACACCATCGAGTGCACCAGGCTCCAACCCAGGTAGTTGCACAGCGTGCTGCGCAGTCGAGAGCATACCCGCAAAATACGGCTCTGGTGGGAGTGCCCGAAGTTCGCGTAATGTCATGGCGTATATATGTGCGAGATGATGGTGGATGCGCAGGCTCTCCCGAATGAGGAATGCGAGGAATGAGCCTGCTCAGACGTGAGAAATGTGAAGACACGCACTCAGTAGAGTTTCTCGCGGCAGAAAGTATCATAAGTGTCGGTCTAGCATGTGACAGCGACGATGTTTAACCTTATTAGTGAAGACAGCCAGCCAATGGCAAGCAAGACATAGAAGCTAAAGAATTCGTCGCTCTGCTGCGAACATATTTTAACATTCGCTTGCTCTTCTACAATCATATGCAGCATTGTATTTCTTAACAACTGTACACGCTTACACACAGATGCATGCTAGTATGCCCTGTTTCATTTTTTTTTCATCTGGCATAGTAAAATTTAGTGAAGCTTACGCCATGTGACGCAAGGGTGGGTCACAGAAGAGCTGGTAGACACGTTTCAGCTTCGCTTGTTAACCATCTGTACCATCTGTTAAGCATCTGAACCATCTGCTAACTATCTGTAGCGCATGCCCGTTCATGATGATGATCATTGTAATCTATGACACGCGGCTGACGTTGACCATAACAGCTTTGCTGTAGAAGACATCACGGGATGTGCCGAGAGACAGAACCATTTCTTTAGTGAAGAATGGAGGAACTCTTTTAACTATGTGGGGCACATCCTAATTTGCAGCGTGATGGTGTGGATTCACAATAATGTGCCTGATATACAGCATTACTATGGTGCTACAGCGAACAAACTTAGAGAGAGAGGTGTAGCAACTCACGATATGATGTCATAGTGCGAGAAAAAAAGTTCTGCCATCAAGAAATAACGTGAGAAACCCGATTTTGCAAGACATCGCGACAACTTCGATGGCACACTCGTCTGTGTGTCATCGACGTGCAAATATAACGTTTACGCTGCAAACTTACGACAATGTGTCATCAACTATAGCCCAATCAGCAACTCTACACAACTATACACTCTAAGCCGAAAAAGACTAAAGTGGGGTATGCCATTGGTCCTTTAGGGGTTTAAATGCGCTGCCACAGATTTTGAACCAATTTTGGACTAACTGCGGGAGTAACTGCAGGGGCTCAACTGTTACCCCAAGCACTTACTCCACTTGGTTTAAATGTTGACCCCAGTAGAATGCTCCAGTGGGACTAACAGTTGAACCATCTGGACCAATGGCAAAAAAAAATGGCGACACTGCATTTGTGCAGTATATTTTATGTTTATTCCAATTTAATCAGCACTGAAGATCATAGTATGTTATTCATGCAACACACACACACACACACACACACACATACATACGCACTATTATTTCAAAGTAAAACACCGTAAACACTGACTGCCCGCGCTGTACTGTATACAGAGAACAGACTCTCGGGTATATATAGCACAGTATTTTGACCTCCCATCTAGTGCCAGTGGGCGACTTTTACTCGGCTTAAGAAAATAATAAATATTGACACCGTAACGCGAAAATTTACATGGGCTTATTCGTAGCACCGATGTGCATCGATCTTTTAATATGGATCCATCTAATCTTCAACATGCCTCCAGCCCGAGAATACGAATTATCAGCTGGTATTCGATCATGTCGGCCGAACCAGCGTTTTCAGTGCTCGCGCACGAGTCCGCAAACACAAACATAGCAGCGGCGCTTGTGCGGGAAAGCCGGCGAAGCAGCCGAAGGCGCCCCGCCGATGCCATACCGTGTCGGCCTGCCGACGGCGTCGCTAGGCTTACGACGAGTACGGCTAAACGACCGCCGGCGATCGCAACATGCGGCTCGCGTGGAATTTTCGTCGTCGTTATTTTATAGTCACAAATGAACAATAGGTAAGTGCCCCATGTTCGCTGTGTCTTACCGAGTGATGTAGATATCTGCATATTTACAGCGACGAGACCGTTCGCAGGCACGGTTCTTTCATCGTGCTGGTAAGGCACAACCTGTGTACCGCTGGCCGCACGATTAGTCGTATCCGCGATCGCCTACACGTTGCATTTTTGATAACGATTGTCGCATGGATAAAAAGACATAAGTTTGTCTGAGCTACTATTTTTGTGAACTTGTACGCGACGTTTCCTTCGCTTGTGCCGGCAATGCACTCACACCGGCAGCCCGCTTGATACCGATGACGTACGAAGCCTACTTTTCCTATATATCGCTTTGAACTTGTGGTCACTGTGTGGGTACACGACCGCTGATGAACAGCTTACCTTTATTAGCATTGTCAGTGTTCACCGTAGTTCGAACTTATTCAGCACATTGAAGCGAGTTCTCCGCATTGCCCGTGTTCGGCGATTTTCACTTGGTTTCGGCCCGCCCGTGCCGGCATGGTGAAAACGCGAGGGCGCTTGTTGTGTGCACTGACTGCGTGTTGTACTACTTGCCTCTCATAACATCTTCTATTCGTTTCATAGTGCTTCGCTTTCACAGTGGCGTATAGCCGATATAACCTGTTTTCATGATCGCCGACCACGCCGAGCATTGCAGTGCAGCATCGTCAGGAGGTGATCGCGGCGCAGTTGCCCTCCCCGTTGGTCCCTTCATTGCCGGGCGTTTGCGCAAGACACGCATTGTCACACATTTAGTCCCTGTTGGACGAACCATTCGTCCATTGGTTTAACGACTGCAGTTAGTCCAACTTTGCCGAATTTCGGCTTAGAGTGTATGTTATTAACTAAGCGAATCGAAGTGAAGTTAAGACAGCGAGGCGCTTACATTTTGCCCTTTGTGGTGTTCATGTACTCCTGGACGAGCTGAGTCATGTTTCCCAAGTATTCCGGCGCATAGACCACCACGTCCTGCGTAGGTGGTATGGTGCGGTTGATCTGTGAGAAAGCGGTGCTGAAGTACTCTGTCCAGTTGAGTAGAGTGCCCGCGCCTGCAGGTCGGCCACCGTCATCTTGTGATAGAGGCGCTCATCGTCGCGACGCTCCTCGGCTGGAACTGTTATCTGCGATCGGCATCAGATAAGCATCAACCGAACGCGCTCACAAGACGCGGTAATGATAGGTGTTAAGTAGACTCTAATTGGAACAGTCCCTCTTATTGCCAGCAGTGATAATGTGAAGAGTGGTTTGCCAATATACGCGGGAACCAGCACCAAGAGTTCACATTTCAAGTGAAGGAAGGTTAGAAGAGTTGTAGGCAGCTTTAACCGTGTCTTAATGACGTACTCTTTATCGTTACAGGTTATAAACACGTGCTGGCACAGCTTCCTGCAGTAGCGTCGCGTGACTGGCGTCTAACGTGTGTATGCAAGATGAACGTCACGTTCACGTGTACAAGCAGCTTTAAGTACGTACAAAGGTTCAAAATGCTGGCATCATTTTGGCAGCGTGGTACACCTAACTGAGGAACATATTGAACCAGACGCTGAAAACTTTTTCGAAGAGTGGCTGCCTGCCTGCATCGATTCACAATTACATCTACTTGTAAACGTGCATTTTGGTGAACACAAGAAATCTGTATTTATATTCGCTTTGTTCTCTTTTTTATGTATTGTTGCGCAGATACCTCTAAACATTTATTGTTACCCAGAAGCAAGGAAGACAAGGTGCATTGACCAGAGATGCACAGTAATTAGATTTGATTGTTCAATGAACGTGCGAGAAAATGACAGTCAAACTTGTATTTTAGGTATTCAGTATCAGTTAATATATATCTGTTAATAATTTAGCCCTGGTAGTAGGCCTTCGTCCCCCCCCCCTTTTTTTTCGCCCAAAACTGAAATAAACACGCAAACTTCCATTTTTTTTCTGTGTTGCCTCGAAATAATACTTGGGTGAGCCTTGCTTACGTTAGCCAATCGCTTTTCGAAGTCGATGATATCCTGCATTTGTGCCTTCACGTCGGGTTCTTTCCCCCCGAGCAGGACGCCCACAGATGTCATGTACGTGAGGTAGGCATTCAGAACCTGCGTGAGATGCAAGAGAAACAGGCGTGTACAAGTAGCAAGAAACGTTTAAACACACATCGTATCCGGGAATTACCTCGGCTGCTCGACACAATGCCCCCTTGGTCTCTTCAATAAATAAGTTTTTGCTGAAACGCCACCATTGAGGTTCATATGTGTGTTCCACTTTACTTATAAAGCCGTGAAATTTACTCTGGCAACAAATAAGTGATTTAGATCAATATCAACGCTACTTATTGGCACATGAAACTGATCGGTAAATGAAAGTAGTCTGTGATCCAACGTAGCTTTAATAAAATGAAAGCGCCGTATCATAGTCGATCGGTTCTGCGGAAATTGTCTTCGACACACTTGTTCTAGCAAGTGCGTTAATTGAAACCACGTTATCGTTTGGAAGTGGCAATGATCGAACTGAGAATCTTATTGGTGTCAATATCGCTTCGATCCTCCGTCCTCCCTATCATCCGTTGTAAGGTATAACGAAACATCGCTGTGTTGAAAAACACTATCGTTTCACTGTTACAAAAGTCGAGAGTTACTGCATATGCTACGCTAAGGTAGCAGAGTTGCGCGTGTGTTTTTCACAATGCAGCTAGCAACCGTGAATTGCGGAGAAGGTTTATGCTCAGGTGAATTTCCGTATTTGATAGATTGATATGTGGGGTTTAACGTGCCAAAACCACCATATGATTATGAGAGACGCCGTAGTAGGGGGCTCTGGAAGTTTAGACCACCTGGGGTTCTTTAACGTGCACACAAACCTGAGCATGCGGACTTACAGCATTTTCGCCTCCATCGAAAACGCAGTCGCAGCAGCCGGGATTCGATCCCGCTACCGGCGGGTCAGCAGCCGAGTACTTTAGCCACTATAACCACCGCGGCGGGGCAAATTTTCCGCATGTGCAGACGCCGATACTGCTGTGAACTGGATCGACACTAGTTGTTCCCAGTAATGTTTATCACTGGTCGGCCACACGCTAGGTTTGTCGGCTGCAGAGACGGGTGCGGTTTCGGCGCGTAGATGTTGCGGATAGCCGGACTAGCTAGCCTAGGTCCGTCTAGGCAGCAGAATATATTATGTTATCTGAAGAGGGGAGACGTTAGAGGAGTATGGAAGCTTGAATAAATAGAGCTCCTTGGATGTCACTGCAGCCAACTGTTCGACATGCGCTTTCGTCTTCTGCAAGGACGCAACGTTCTTCCAAGACAGGCAGCCCTGAAGATGACAAAACTACGCGTCCACACGTTGAATACAGAGACACCCCGTGTTTCTACCTAAAGGTAGCATATACGTTAACTCTAATAACGCTTAAAAGATAGCGCTCCCTGGAAGCGTCGATGAGACACAACATACCTTGTCGTCTTTGGACTTGTTGAGGTAGTAGTCCCTGGAGGGCAGTATGAGACCCCCCTGGTCGACCTGGATGACGTGCCTGGACGAGTTTCGGTCGTCCTCGCCCACGGCCCACGAGAAGAGGCCCGAGCGCGAGTACACGTTGTGGATGATCTGCAGAGCCGGCTGCAGCTGCCACGAGTCCAACGAGTAGTTGCCCGTCACGTTCCAGCCGCCCACCTGCGAAGGAATCCCAATGGTCACGTGTAGGAGAAAACGCGATGACGAAATGGGAGGAAAAGGAACGAAGTTTTGCGGTCCGGACCGTAGGTCGGCGCATTCACTCGGACTCATTCAGACCCAGGCCTAGCCATGAATCTGAGTGAGTCCAGTTGAAGAAAATCTTTGTGAGTGTGAGTCCGAGTGAGTCCGGTTGAAGAAAATCCGAGTGAGTTGTGGCCAAGAAAATGTTGGTCAGTCTGAGTCCCTGTGAGCCCATAGTGCAATATATATTTATCGAGTGAGTCTGAGGGACTTCCGCTTTCTCTTGCCGGCCTATGGTTGAGACGCACACTGCCACACTTCGATATGTTTTGTTGTTGTTGTTGTTGTTGTTGACTTGACCCTCATTTGGACACCCTCAACGACCGAGAGAGGATACGTGTTGCCAGAACGTTCACACTGAGCTGTTTTTTTTTTTCTTTCTTCTTCCTCGCAAACTCATTCTTTATTCTTTGCAACGTTTTGTATAAAACAGGACATAAGCTTGTATTTATTATTTGTTATTGCCACGGTCCGAAGAGATGTTGGCGCACATGTACTCCTTAGAGGCATCTGACATAGGGGACGTAGGAAGCAAACTTATAAGCGAATCAACTGCGCAGCACCCACCACTACGCGTAACAGTCACGGCATAACATAACAGTCGAAATGGCATATTCAGTAATTACATATATGTGTACACGTGGCGATCCTAAGCAAATTGAAGAGCAACCATTGCATAGCACGACCAAGACAAAAATAGTCGACATGCAGTGTTGCTGGTCGAGCAACTCCATTTCATTTCAATTCCGTTGCGGGGAATTAGAACTTGCTGCAAATCCATTGCTTTCAATTCCCCACAACATAAAAAAAGCCCATTCTCAACGTAACACAGCTTTTGGCGCCAAATTCTCACTCCTGGAATGGCCGGGCAGTTCAATTATATTCCTGTACTTCCTCAAGGTAGGAAAGGCATCTTGACAAGTTGATGTCATCAGATGTGTTAAGGACTTAAGGTGACAGGCGAACGCTCATGCAAAATGATACACGACATGAAGGAAACAAGGATGATTTGAAGAAAGGAAAGAAGGGAGCGCTCCTTTTTCATTGCTCGGCACAATATTGATGAGAGCTAGCCTACAATACTACCGAGTAAAGCATAGGCGATGTTCTTTTTTTTTATAATAATAGCCGTATAAATGTGAAGAACGTAAAGTGAATGAAATGATAGCTTGCCGCTGGCTGGTACCTAACCTACAACCTTGAAATTAATGACAGAGGCCATATAACATTACACTGAAGTATGTTTTGAACTAAACTTTCGGTCACATCATAGCGTTTCACGGACACATATATGTGCGCGTATACCATGCAAGGTGTACCATGTCTGCATCATTTACGTTCGCATGAGCTTCACGTTTGGCGTTTGCAACGTATGTTAGAGCACACGGGGAATGAGCTGCAAGTAATATTGCACTTGCCATGCGATTGGCCATGTAGAAGCGGCCATGTTCTTTGCGTATCATCTGCGCAGCGCCTTAGAGCAACTGTAAGGTGAAAACTTTCATAACGTGGTCATCCCCGTCCGGAGGCGGAGCCGCTTACGCCTTTTGAAAAGCGCGCGCTCAACGCTCAGATTGTTTGCCCTCGTTTCCTCGACGCGGCGCCACCGCGCTGTCGCGCCTTACGATTTGATTGAACGTTCAACTTTGTGTTTCTTTCACCAGTCGCTGGGTGGCAGCACTAGCTACACACCTCATCAACAACCTTCTGCTTACCATCTCAGACTTTTCTTTCACATGCGTTCGCATACGGTAGGCTTAAAAGCACTGGCGTAATGCCAGAACGTGCCTGCGACGTCTCGTAAAGAGGGAAAGAGAGGGGGATATAGAGGGGAACGTGCGGGTGCTGAAAAAAGAGCACGCAAAAAGGGCACTGCTGCTTCACGTCTGTTGCCCTTTCTCTCGAAATATTTGCGGCTCGGCTGTGCCGCCAGAAATCGAAGTGGGTTCTTTTTTTTTTTTTTTTTTTGCGTCAGCCGCTGATAGATTTAACGTCGGCTCGCCGTAGAACTGTTCAACAAATGATCGGCCGTGAACGGGCACCGAAAACGAATGGGGAAAAGCGAAATGTCACACTTATTTCACATACGCCGTCTAAAGTGATCTTATACTTAAAATAAAAAAAAAATCAACAAGAAACGTCCTATCGAAAAAAGGTGAAAAATCAAAACAGCAACAATTCCTCGCTGACTTTTTTGTTTTTTTTTTCGCCGTTGTTCTTCAAGAATTATGTCTGTTATTGTGTTCATGTGTGTCGAGTAAGTACCACCATGCAATGAAAGAGATAATATATGAAAGGGCTTAGAAAAGGTAGGCTTCCTATGTATTGAGAGGTCCCCACGAAATTATTATTGTTTTTCTTGGCTGATGTAGTGCAAGGAGGTTATACTAACCTCCTTGATGTGGTGCCTGTAGACACAGACAGACAGACAGACAGACAGACAGACAGACAGACAGACAGACAGACAGACAGACAGACAGACAGACAGACAGACAGACAGACAGACAGACAGACAGACAGACAGACAGACAGATAGATAGATAGATAGATAGATAGATAGATAGATAGATAGATAGATAGATAGATAGATAGATAGATAGATAGATAGATAGATAGATAGATAGATAGATAGATAGATAGATAGATTCGAGCATCTACTTGAACCGGTACGGTACTGCGCATGCGCAGTCATTATTTCTTTGAGCGAGACACTTGACTGGCGGTGATTACCACTATACTCGAGTTGCTGTAAAAAATGTGAAACCCAAAGATCAGCAATACTGTTCACTGAACATTTCTGCCTAATCATATATGTTTGCGCGGGTACCGTTAAGCTTTACGTGCCAAAGAAAACTGTCATCGTCTGCCGGAGTTTGCGTGTTGTTAACGTCGTTACGAAGGTTACCTTGTGAGAGAAATGTTTACAGACTTTCGTATTGGGTCACATTGCGATAAGCCATTCTATATTTCTTGCCTTCTCTCGTTAAGATCACTTATTGGGACGAAATTCTCAGATGCGTAATCAGACACGAAAAGTGGCCGCCTGTGACCTCGCCGTGAGCGCGGGTGAAGCAAAAGCCATCACGTGATGACGTAGCAGGCGTGACGTCATTGTCACGTAGAGTGGTTCACATTATGACGTCATCACATGACGTCGTCGTTTGGTAAATGAGGGCCGATCACGGAGACGACGCGAAACCATGTGAGATGCAGAAAACTTTTGTCGGGGGGGTAGGACGCGGCTGTAATTTAAAATCTAGGGTTTTACGCGCCAAAACCACGAAGGGGCATGCCGGATTGGATTGGATAAACTTTTATTTGGTCCTCCAAAACACAGATCACTGTGTTGCGGGCAGCTTCCACGTGGGGACTGAGATGCCAAGCTCCTCAGCCGCCTCGCGGGCTTGGTGGACAGCCCAGAGCTGATCTGCCAAGGACGAGCTGCGGATTGCCGCCTCCCATGTGGCAGAGGTGATGTTCGATAAATGAACGAATTTGGTGCACTGCCAGAGCATATGTTCTAATGAACCTATTTCCCACAATGTGGACAGAGATTACCTGGGTATAGGTCAGGGTACATGATGTGTAACATTTTCAAAGTAGGGTACACCCGCGTTTGCAAAAGCCTTAATGTAAGGGCTTTGGGCCGAGTTAGGTTTTTGTGAGGTGGAGGGAAAATCCTTCTAGACAGGTAGAAATGTTTAGTGAGCTCGTTATATGTTGTAAGAATTTCCCGGTTATACCCTTCACCGGTAGAACGCATCCCCGGGAAGGCGCGGTTGGAGAGTTCTTGCGCCGCCTCGTGTGCTGCTTCATTGAGATTGGGAGGGGAATCTTTGATTGATCCAAGGTGAGCTGGGAACCAACTCAGAAGATGATGCGTTGTGTTCGGTCGGCGGTGCGTATATAAATGCAGGCACCGGCGCTTCGTTGCGTGCCGCTTAGGCCGATCATCGGTAGATAAAATGCGTTGACTACAGTTTACTGTTAATATCTACGCTCTTCTCTACTGAATCGTTGCGCGACGCCTATGCAATCTTAACATTACCCGCGAGTAAAGCTCATTCTGCCCTTCATACGGATGCTCGCCCTGGGTGACTCTCTTCACGTTTTTGCACTGAATCACGCTTTTGCTGCGTTGTTTGTACGTGATTAGCTTATGTGTTCCGCCTGCTACGCACTGCTGTAGCGTGACTGAACTACTTATTTAGATCTTTGTCATCTACATGCAAAAAAAATATAGAACGAAAGATTGTAGAAAACCCGCATATCTGTGCGATTCGTTCAGTACCACCGTTCGCACCTTATACACATAGGAGTTTTTTTTCTTCTTTTATTCTATTCACCATATAATATGTAGGACAGTCGAGAAGTCTAGTCAGGAAAGCACCATATAATATGTGGGACAGTCGATAAGTCTAGTCAGGAAAGCTTAGGGGCTGACAGCGCTTGGCGCTACACTGCGTTTTCCACGAGTACGCACACGTTCTTGCACCAGTAAAAATCTTATATATAAGAGTTATTCTGCAGAAAACTTTCAACGATGTATTACCTGCATGACGGTGCTACAACAAAGGCCTGGTTAATGGGACAGGCTTGTTTTTTTTTCAGACAAAAATTACCGCTGCCTTCCGTCGGTCACTAACAATGGTACACCGCTGAAAACAATGCAAAAGAGATGAAATTTTCAGTGAACTTATGACATTATATATATATATATATATATATATATATATATATATATATATATATATATATATATATATATATATATATATATATATATATATATATATATATATTGTTACGGGAAAGATTTATTCACCGAGAGCTGGTCTTGCTAACGGCTTAAAGAGCGCACAGTCATGCAGGCCAACGGGGGAAGCTCTAGAGTCCAACCCACTACAACCACGTTATCGTCTTCTTCATTTAGGTGCCAATTCAGCCGTGTCTAGGTGACAGTTTCATACACGTATCATCACCCCGGCCCGTAAGGCACCGTCTCGGTGCCTGTTAAATGAGCGAGTCGGCGTTGTAGGGCTTGAGACGAGAAACGTGGACTACTTCCGTTCTGGGTGCAGCAGCTGATGAGTTTGTGGTAGCGGAAATCTCGTAGGTCACAGGTGTGACCTGACGAATGACTCGGTAGGGCCCGGCGTATCGCGATAGTAGTTTCTCGCTGAGGCCAACACGTCGAGACGGGAGCCACAGGAGAACAAGAGATCCCGCAGAAAAAACGGCATCTCTATGTCGACGGTCGTAAAGGGACTTCTGTGCTGTCTGCGACGACGATAACCGAGCTCGCGCTACCGCGCGTGCCGTGAGGGCCCGGGAGATCGCATCCTGAGCGTACGAAGTGGAGGATGGGTGGTCTGATGAAAGCAGTGTGTCGAAGGGCAGTAAGGGATGACGTCCGAAGAGTAGATAAAAAGGGGAGTAGCCCGCTGTTTCATGACGCGACGAGTTATAGGCGAAGGTTACGAACGGAAGAGCTATGTCCCAATCAGTGTGGTCGGTAGATACGTACATGGAAAGCATGTCCGTCAATGTGCGGTTTAGGCGCTCCGTAAGGCCGTTAGTCTGAGGGTGGTAAGATGTGGTGAAGTTGTGACGGGTAGCACAAGATCGGAGTAGGTCATCAACCACACGAGATAGAAAGTAGCGACCACGGTCTGTGAGCAGGTGAGTCGGAGCGCCATGCTGGAGAATAATGTCGTACAGCAGGAAGTCGGCAACGTCGGTTGCGCAGCTGGTTGGTAGCGCTCGAGTGATTGCATACCGAGTGGCATAGTCTGTGGCCACTGCAATCCATTTATTTCCAGCTGTAGAAGTAGGAAAGGGACCTAGCAAGTCCAACCCCACTCGATAAAATGGCTCGGCTGGAACTTCAATAGGTTGAAGAAGACCGGCAGGGGGAGTCGTAGGCTTCTTTCGGCGCTGGCAGAGGTCACAAGATGTGACGTAACGGCGAACAGAGCGGTACAGACCCTTCCAGAATACTCGTCGTCGAATGCGGTCGTAAGTTCTGGAGACTCCTAGATGTCCAGAAGTTGGAGCGTCGTGGAATTGTCGCAGAACATCCTTTCGCAGGTGATGTGGTACGACGAGTAAAAGTTCCGCGCCGTCGGGGTGTAAGTTGCGGCGGTACAAA
The DNA here is from genome assembly GCF_013339725.1 of Rhipicephalus microplus. Lineage (NCBI taxonomy): Eukaryota > Metazoa > Arthropoda > Arachnida > Ixodida > Ixodidae > Rhipicephalus > Rhipicephalus microplus. Next base: position 178,543,639 of record NC_051165.1, on the reverse strand, counting down.
ATGTTGTCTTGAAGCAGGTATCTGCTAAGAGAAGGGTCAGCATGACGCGATTGAAGGCGGTCAATGATGGTGAGCAACGATGGATCTCGGCGCTGTTCGTCAGCCACGTTCAAAAAGTCAGTGATGGCTAAAACGCAGGCATCGGATTCCAAATGAGTGGAGCTAGGTGGATCAACGGGGTGCCGGGATAAGCAGTCAGCATCGCTGTGCAGCTTTCCAGATTTGTAAACAACCGAGAACGTGTACTCCTGTAATCGAAGAGCCCATCGGCCGAGTCTTCCTGTAGGGTCTTTAAGCGTCGACAGCCAGCAAAGCGCATGATGGTCTGTGATGACTGCGAACGGACGTCCGTATAAGTACGGACGGAATTTCGCGATAGCCCAAACGAGGGCTAAGCATTCCCGCTCAGTTATAGAATAATTTTGTTCCGCTTGCGACAAAAGGCGGCTAGCGTAGGCTATCACACGGTTGGTGCCATTCTGTATCTGAGCGAGTATAGCACCAATGCCATGGCCGCTTGCATCGGTGCGAAGCTCTGTTCGAGCCGTTGGATCAAAATGAGCCAACACAGGTGGTGAGGTGAGGGCGGTAATTAGCGACGCGAAGGAATGTTCTTGGTCCCTTCCCCAAGAGAAGGCCACATTCTTTTTGAGGAGATCCGTGAGGGGCCTAGCAATATCCGCGAAGTTGAAGACAAAGCGGCGGAAGTATGAGCAGAGCCCAATAAAACTGCGAACTTCTTGTGTGGAACGCGGAACCGGGAATTCTCGGACTGCACGGACTTTGTCAGGGTCGGGTTGAACACCAGTGGCGTCAACAAGGTGGCCGAGTAGTTTAATCTGCCGACGTCCAAATGAACATTTCGACGAATTCAGTTGGAGACCAGCGCAACGAAAAACGTCAAGAATTGCCGAGAGACGAGACAGGTGGCTTTCGAAGGAGGGCGAGAAAACTATTACATCATCCAGATAGCAAAGGCAGGTCGACCATTTGAAACCGCGAAGAAGAGAGTCCATCATACGTTCAAACGTTGCCGGGGCATTGCACAACCCAAAAGGCATGACCTTGAATTGGTAAAGGCCGTCGGGTGTGATGAATGCTGTCTTCTCGCGGTCGCGGTCGTCGACCGAAATTTGCCAGTATCCGGATCGAAGGTCAAGGGTCGAGAAATAGTTGGCACCGTGGAGGCAGTCGAGCGCATCATCGATTCGGGGTAAAGGATAAACGTCCTTCTTGGTGATCCGATTCAGGTGGCGATAGTCGACGCAAAAGCGCCAGGTGTTGTCCTTCTTTTTAACTAAGACCACAGGGGAGGCCCAAGGACTCGATGACGGCTCAATGACGTCTTTACTGAGCATTTTCTCGACCTCCGTCTGTATTACTTGGCGCTCAGCACGTGACACGCGATAAGGGCGTTTGTGGAGTGGACTGGCGTCGCCGGTGTATATGCGGTGGGTTACGGCACTTGTGCGGCCCAGGGGACGGTCGTCGACGTCAAAGATATCCAGGTAAGAAAACAGAACACCCCGGAGCGCCGCAATTTGGGAAGGTAAGAGGTCGCTGGATATCATTTTGTCGAGGAACGCCTTATTTTGCGACGTGATGACAGGTTTCGCCATGGTCTTAGTGTCAGGTGTAAAAGAACAAATCGAACATTCATCAAGGGTGGAAAGATCGGCTAAAGTGATGCCTTGGGGAAGAACTTGGGTCGACGTAGAGAAGTTCAGAACTGGAAGTAGCACCGTGTTGTTAGCGACAATCACTATAGTATGTGGTAGTGCGATGTGGTGCGTAAGGGTCAAATCAATGAGGGGAGCTACCAGATAATCTCCATCAGGAACGGACGGGAAGGGCGACAGAGGAACGTACATAGCAGCCTGGGGCGGTAGCCGTAGAGACTCCACGGATCGTAGCCGAGTGCGACTTGGAGGAGTGAAATCGGAACGCAAAGGCAATTCGAGCCGTAAGATACCGGTAGAACAATCGATGAGGGCGGAGTGGGTGGTTAAGAAGTCAATTCCAAGGATGACGTCGTGTGGGCAAGCATCGAGGACTGCGAAGAGAACGGAAGTGTGGTGGCCAGCAACAGTAACGCGGGCAGTGCACATACCAAGTACCGATGTTCGACTTCCGTTAGCAACTCGAACAGTAGAGAACATAGCTGGTGTGAGAACTTTTTTCAGGCGAGATCGAAGTGTAGAACTCATAACAGATACTTGGGCACCAGTGTCAATTAGAGCAGTAACGGCGTGGTCATCAACGAACACCCGAAGTAAATTGCGTCTTGAAATTGTAGCCGGTTGAGGGTTTTCGTTCCGAGTCGTCAACGCAGCGCCACCTCCAGGAGCTGCACTCGTCAGTTTCCCGGGGAATGGCCAGAATAAGCCGGTGACGGAGAGCGGCGGCGTTGAGGGGAGCGTGACGGCCGACCCTGAGGTGACGGCGAGCGGCTTGACCAGGTTCTTTGGGCGACGACGTCAGCGTAGGACGGTTCGGAGCGTGGAGATGAACGGCGGGCTGAAGAGTCCTGATTATGGTCATCCGAAAAACCGGGTTGCGAATAGTGTCCACGGTCCTGACGGCGGTCGACATTACGAAAGCTTGGCCGGAAATACCCCCTGTTGCGACAATGGCGGGAGATGTGCCCAACTCGAGAGCAAGAAAAATAGATGGGTCGATCATCGTGCGTACGCCACTCAGATGGATTTCGGTAGCGTGGTGTAAACCGAGGAGTCGAAGCTGCCGCAGCGACAAGTGGGGCAGAGTGGTGGTCAGCGTTGTGGACAGGAGTGCTCATGGGCTGCGGCTGGGGAACCTGGACGCCCAGGTTAGCAAACTCCTGGCGTACGACGGCTTGAATGAGCGAGACTGTTGCCCAGTGGTCTTGCGCAGGGGGCTGATAGGAAGCGGGTGCCATGGCTTCCAGCTCCTGGCGAACAATTCTTGCGATATTGGCAGGAGGCGCAAGTGAACGGGGCGCTGCAGAATCCTCGCAAGACGAAGTCGCAGCAGTGTTTGGTAGTCTCGCGATGTGGTGGGTGATTCGCCTGCTTTTTGCTTGTTCAAATCGTCGGCATTCGGATATGATGGAGTCGACAGTGGTGCAGTTCTTGCACATTAGTATGTTGAAAGCATCATCAGCAATGCCTTTCAACACGTTGCTGATTTTGTCCGCCTCGGACATGTTTTTGTCCGTCTTCCGGCACAGTGCCAGTACGTCTTGGATGTACGTGACGTACGACTCCGTCGATGATTGAACACGCGACGCGAGGTCCTGCCTGGCTGCCATCTGACGAGCAACTGCGTGACCGAACAAATCGCGAAGCTTTTGCTTGCATGTGTCCCAGCTGGTTAATTCTTCTTCATGCGTCTCATACCAGGCGCGTGCCGTACCCCTTAGGTAGAACAGAATATTTGCCAGCATAAGCGTTTAGTCCCACCTGTAGTGCTTGCTGACGCGCTCGAATAATGCGAGCCATTCTTCGACATCCGTGCTGTCCGTCCCGGAAAACGTGCCAGGGTCGAGAAGATGGGGGGGAATTACAGGTGATGGAGCCGGCGCGGATGGCGAGGCCTGAGTGCCAGTTTCAGGCATCGTGGCTGGAGAAAGCTGGCGTCCACTGCGGAGTTCCAGAGCCGGGTTGTGTGAAGAACCCAGCACCTCCACCAAAAGATGTTACGGGGAAGATTTATTCACCGAGAGCTGGTCTTGCTAACGGCTTAAAGAGCGCACAGTCATGCAGGCCAACGGGGGAAGCTCTAGAGTCCAACCACTACAACCACGTTATCATCTTCTTCATTTAGGTGCCAATTCAGCCGTGTCTAGGTGACAGTTTCATACACGTATCAATATATATATATATATAATATATATATATATATATATATATATATATATATATATATCTATAAGGCATGCCGTCTAAACTAATTTTCAACGTCTGGGCTCTTTAAAGCGTTCTTAAATCTAAGCACACGATTGCGCACGGTAACTCTGTTTAAAGACAGTGTAATTGCCAACGTCTCACAGTTCATGTGATAGTAATATTTATATGTAGTGGTATTACGGTCAGATAAACACAACTAAGGCTCCTCGCATGATCGATAAACTACAGTGCCGAAGTTGTACCCTGTTATGCCAGCGAGTCCTCGTCAAACGACCGTGCCTCTGAAAAAGGCAATCTGGGTCAAGGCCAGCCCGCCGTCTGCCCGACGCGAACATCTCAACGGCGTGAACATGCGCGGCGCCTCTCTCGCCCACGTGCATTGAGTCATCGGCGCACGTGACAGCGAGCCGGCGTTCTCGTGCCGGGTGGTCTGACGCATGGCGCGGCGACCCCCATTGGCGGAATCTGCCCGGACGACCCGCGGCGCTTCTGATTGGGCACTTTGGTTGGACCCGGTGTAAATAAAAGAAGCCCTGCGGCGCGTCGCGATCGGCAGTCCTAGAGAGAGGAGTCCCCGTGTCGGAGGGCCGACATGTGTTTGAGTCAGCGGTCTTAGGCAAAGGGCTGACCTATGTGTTAGAGAAGAGAGCTCGGCTCTTCGAGTCTCTGTCGGCCCCAGTGCCGAAATTGTAACGCCTCTGTAAATATGCTGTACATAAACCTTGTTTAACTCACCGTCGTCTCGTCCGCTCGTCTTATCAGCTCTGCGCAGAAGCAGTCGCGAGCTGATAAACATACGCTACCAAACGGCTGGTGACCTTCCCGGCGGAGTTGAAAGCAGTGGCGCCTTCGAGGCCGTGTTGGCGTCCCCGTCCTACGCAACAGTGGTGGCAGCGGTGGGATCGGCCGGCGTCAGCGACATCGATGCGGTGAGTGCCTGATGTTTTCCCCTCAGTTCACCAGACTACTCTAGCTCAGGTTGTAGTAGTTTAGAGAAGGGCTGTGTGAAGCATTGAAGTGAGCTTTGATCGTTTCAAGCCAAGTCGAAGCGCTTTGAAACCAAAGTTAATGCGGAGGGGGTAAACACGGGAGTGTGAAAAATTGCTTGCGCGTCTTGCTAGTAGGCTTATAGTGGGTACGGCAAGTAGATTCTTAACAGGGGAAACAGCAAGAGGCTAGTGTGAACGATGGAGAACCTTAAAGTGAAGGAACTCATCGAAATTTGTGAGGAACTCGGCATTACTTTGGGCCGTGCGAAACGAAAGCAAGCGATCCTTGAGATCATGAAGGATGAGGGAGTGTCGGCTGAGGAAGTCGATGAGGCCTGGGCGGATATCAAAGCACGCCGTGAGGAGGCTGAAAGGCGAGAAGTAGAAGCTCGCGAGCGCGAGGAGGCCGAGAGACAAGAGCGCCTAGAGTTGAAACGACTAGAATTGGCAATCCTACAGTGTTCGCAGGCGCCTAGCGTAGCTTCTCCGACGATTCAGGTCAGCGGTTTCAGAATTCGGGACCAACTGCCACCGTTCGTAGTAGGCGAGGACATGGCGAAGTATCTCGTCAAGTTTGAACACGTCTGTGAGCGAAACGCTTTGGAGCGGTCTCTTTGGGCGCGGAACCTGTTAGCTCTTCTTCCCGGCGAAGTGTCCGACGCATTAACTTGCTTGTCTAGGGAAGCGTTTGAGAGCTATGACGAGGTTAAGGAAGTGCTCTTGAGACGTTATAAGTTGTCACCCGAGGCTTTCAGGCAAAGGTTCCGGTATGCTGAAAAGGGGAATGAGTCACACGTTGACTTCGCGTTTCGTCTTAAAGCCGATTTGATTGAATGGCTCAAGGGCGAAGGTGTTTATGACGACCGCGATAAAGTGGTGGAATGCGTTGCATTGGAGCAATTCTACCGCTGCATCGAAGAGGATGTCAAACTTGGCTGCAGGACAGACTTGGAGACGTACAGTTAAACAAGGCAGCTGAGTTAGCTGAGGAGTATTATACTCGCCGAAAGTTGCATAGCAGGGCAGCGCGCGTTGAAAAGGATGAAAAGAAAGAGGGCTTTTCAAGGAAACCTGATCAACGGAAACCCGTTCCGCACCGTAATTTCAAAAAGGGACCCGTCTCTTACGATATACAGTGTAGGGGAAGGGCAAACAGAAGCGGAGAGATCGAGTGAGGTTTCTACCACACAGACATTTGAATCGGGAAAACAAACGGAAGCCGCTAATCTGCTACAACTGTAAAAAGGAAGGGCACATCGCGAGAAACTGTCAGGAAAAGTTTGCCTTCGCAACGATCCGAGAATCAGAAAAAAACATTCGGTTGTTGGAGCCGTATCTCCAAGAAATTAGGGTCAACGAGAAACGTGCGAGCACTTAGAGACTCAGCGGCAACCATGGACGTTGTCCATCCTTCATTGGTGTCTCCGGATGACTTCACAGGAGAATGCGCGTGGATTAGGCAAGTCGCCGAGGTGCAGAGTGTTCGCTTACCAATCGCCACGGTTGTCATTGAAGGCCCGTTCGGTAAGCTTTGCACCGAAGCAGCTGTGTCTGCCGCGCTAAATGATCGTTTTCCTTATCTCTTCTTCCAACAACTCAGAGCAGCTTCTCAGAGAGCAGGGTAAATCGTTCTTCCCCAACTTAGCGTGCATGGCTCTCACGCGATCGCAAGCGCGAAAGCTTTCGCGAAAGCTTGACTTGGTTCCATGCGGTGAACTCTCAAGTGACCCTGTCGGCGGGTCGACGGAACCCCAGAAAGGAAAGTTTCCGCATGAGTCATGTGAGCAGTCACGCGAGCGGCCCGTCGCCGAACCTAGCTGCGCGGTTTCCGGAGAAAGGGGAGACGACATGGCGCCATTGAGTCAGAGCGAGAGGGTTGCAACGCTCTCGCCTGTAGCGGAAAGTTGGAGCGAGCTGCCGAGAGTTGATCGAGAGACGCTCATTGGAGAGCAACGTGAGGATTTCTCGATTGAAGCGCTAGTGGAGAGCCAAATTGAAGCGCGAGTGGAAAGCCAGAAAAACGCGGCAAAAGTGCTGTCGAAGGAGCACTACGAGGAATCGGTGAAGAAGCGTGCTTTTGAAGTAGGGAGTCAGGTAATGCTACTGCAGCCATCCAAAAGGAACAAGCTTGAGGTTGATTGGGAAGGGCCGCCAAAGTATATCGAAGCCTTGCGATACAAATTATGAAGTGAAATTAGGAAGGCGGCCGGACAAAATTTACAACTTGATGAAACCATGCGTTCAACATCAAGCGGTCGTAAATCTGTTGTTGAATGCTTCAGAGGAAGAGGAAGCAGAAATTTTGAGTTCTAGTGAGGTAATCGAAGGGGGATCGAAAGTAATCCGGGAGCAGATAAACCTAGAGCCTAGCTTAAGTGAAGAAGGACCTGAGAAAGAGAACCTGAGAAAGATTGTTTCCGAGTTGGGTATGTGTTGTCGGGACCGTCCCGGAGACGCGACGGTGGTCGAACACGATATCGAGCTAAGCGGTGAGGAGTCAATCAGTAGCAAGCCGTATCGTTGTTCCCCTGTACAACGTCGAAAGTGTGAGCCGCTCTTGGTGCCGCATAGGTATCGTCGCCTAAAAGTGGCCAGTTACTGAAGTGGGGCATGTTGCTCCACAGCGCAACTTTGACGTTCGCTAAAGAAAAAAAAAAGGAAAAGGTAAACGCTAATGCAGGTGCATTGAGCAGTGCGTTCCAGCTAGTAACTTCTCAACCCTTCGGTTTCTGGCTGGCGATTCGGGGCAAAATTTTGACCTCAATCACGACCTGGGCTGAGCGCTCTCGTTCCAGAGTGATCTAAAGGGGCCAAATTTGTGGTATTCTAATCCGTTACCGTTGTTGTACGTGGGAAAAAAAAATTGAGTTGTCATTTTAAGGGTCTTTTGTCCCACATGTGCCTCTTGATGTAGAGGGAACAAAATTCCGATAAACACGTAGATAGGTATATGTTGTACTATACTTTGTCTGGTGTTCTGTCGGGTGACCGGCACTTGCGTGTGTCGTGTGTTGTCTGTTGTCGAACCGTTCTTAGCAAGTTGCAGAACCATCGACAAGTGCTGAAACCGAAGATGGTCAGAAGAGACGAGTGAAGCTGGTCGACAAGTTGTGGCGACAAGCCAGTGGAGCTGGGATCCGTCGTCAAAATTGGGATGTGTTCCCGGAACAGTTTGGAGCTGTATTCTCCCTATGGCCCTGGAGGCGAACCTGGAGAGACCTGGCGAACGAGCGCACCTGACATCCGAGCCCCGTGGAAGCAGCTCGTCTTTCCGGTGCATTGTCTGGCGGCGGGGGTGCTGTTATGCCAGCGAGTCCTCGTCAAACGACCGTGCCTCTGAAAAGGCAATCTGGGTCAAGGCCAGCCCGCCGTCTGCCCGACGCGAACATCTCAACGGCGTGAACATGCGCGGCGCCTCTCTCGCCCACAGTGCATTGAGTCATCGGCGCACGTGACAGCGAGCCGGCGTTCTCGTGCGGGTGGTCTGACGCATGGCGCGGCGACCCCCCATGGCGGAATCTGCCCGGACGACCCGCGGCGCTTCTGATTGGGCACTTTGGTTGGACCCGGTGTAAATAAAAGAAGCCCTGCGGCGCGTCGCGATCGGCAGTCCTAGAGAGAGGAGTCCCCGTGTCGGAGGGCCGACATGTGTTTGAGTCAGCGATCTTAGGCAAAGGGCTGACCTATGTGTTAGAGAAGAGAGCTCGGCTCTTCGAGTCTCTGTCGGCCCCAGTGCCGAAATTGTAACGCCTCTGTAAATATGCTGTACATAAACCTTGTTTTAACTCACCGTCGTCTCGTCCGCTCGTCTTATCAGCTCTGCGCAGAAGCAGTCGCGAGCTGATAAACATACGCTACCAAACGGCTGGTGACCTTCCCGGCGGAGTTGAAAGCAGTGGCGCCTTCGAGGCCGTGTTGGCGTCCCCGTCCTACGCAACAACCCCGACCAATAGCGCGCAAGTGCATGACCTAGAGCCTGTTTGTTTTTTTTTAATTTTAACAACCGAATCGCTATGTTACGCTGTATTCACGCAGCTTTTAATAGTCCTTATGTTTGGGAGGATGCCAAGAGCATTTTGCGATGTGCTTTAAACAGAAAGCGGCACCCACTCTGAAATTATTCCGGTAAATGGAGGGTATACGGTGACAATAAACAGCAATCTAGAATGTTGCACTCGCCGATCTTATTACAATGCATTAGCAGCCGAGAAAGACCAGATGCTTTCGTAATTCGTTTCAAGCATACGCATAAACAGTTACGCTCGTGCTGGCATGACGTACCGGACAAACCACACTTTGAGGACGTGCATGACGTACGTGCACATAGAAACACGACGTGGCTAGCAGACGACGCAAGGAGCAATCCACACTTTACTATTTCGTCCAGTTGCCGCCAGGCGGCGACTCTGCTCCATCTCGCAGCCAAAGCGGTGTTGTACTTCGCCTCCACCGAAAGGTGACCGCCCCGACCGGGGTTGAACCCGCAACCAGGTCAGCAGCCGATCACCGAAACCACCGGACCACCGCGGTGGACCGGGGGCAACGGGGAGTTGGACAATCGATTGAGAAAAGGAGGAAGAAGTATTTCACTTTCGAGAAGTCTTACGCAAATGAATAAGAGGCCACGTGAATTTACAGACGGCAAAAAAAAAACATGCTTCCGATGGTGCGTCGCTCCTCGGAATATTTAAGAACCCACGACGTGCTCCAGATCGCACACATTCAAAGTGACCACGCGCCGTGCTCATTGTCTCACCGACAAATGTGCCTCATCATTACGAATGAGGCCGCGCTCCGACGATTTCTTGCAAATTAGCCATTGTATCTGTTACGGCCGCGGGGCACCTTTGCATAATAACTGCGCACAAAAGGCGCCAGAAGCCCCGACTCGTGGCGCATCGCAATTCCGCTCTGTTTGAAGTGCGTCCCACTTTTATCGACGATCGAGTGGCTTCTTTTCGTTGCCATGGCGACGGCTCAGTTTCGACGGCCATCTTCGTCCCTATCGGGTCGCTGAACCTTTGCCTGAGAAACGACACACTTGACTTTGGGCGGTCGGGCTACTAAAGTGCCGCATACAAATTGAGAGGCTATTGATTGGCACAGCCACAACGTCAACTTAAGAGTGCTTGTGCTTTTATAAGCTTCTATAGCGTCGTCGTTTTTTCTATGTGTGCTGGGCACATCCAATCAAAACGAACCGTCTGCTACAGCAATATGCTTACGCAGGCTTATTGTGCTACCCACGGTACTCGTGTTGCAACGAGGCTTGGTAGCGGGGAAATCACTGGGATAAGGCCAGCGGAAAGAACAGTGTGTTCTGAAAAGGGCAATGTTAATGGACATGCGCGGAGCAGGCTACAAAGGTTATAATGACCACATATTTGCATTCTGGTTTATCAAGATGCTTCACGGATGCTAGAACGAACAGAAATTCCGCGCATAGCTGCAATCAATACTAGTTGACCAAGTTAGTGTCTACCTCCGCCGTGGAGTATGCAGGACTTTTAGGGAGTTTTCACATACAAGTGCCATTGTAAACACAGTGACGATGATATTTAGTGATCGGGGTTTACTGACGCGTTGCCTGTGATCGATATACAACTGCAAAGTTCTTTACCCCAAAACGCTCGATCTTCATCCTTTGCCGGATTCCTGTTTTATGTTGATAACGAGTGATACTCAATTACACCTTGTTTTTTTTTCGCACCATGTACATTTTTTACTCTTCCCCGTCCTCTTATATCTTACGATAACCATTCGAGGCTGCAGTGTGTTACAAACGATATAATGTAAGGGCAGACGACAAGCAGCCACCTACTAGTATAGCGGCTTTGTTGTAATCAGGTTTTTTGGTAAACGTGCTGTGTACGGTTTGGTTACACTGCCATCTCGTTTTGATATTCTTCGAATCCCGTCAATTATTGCTCTCCTTAGTTTCATCATCTGCTGGATTCACATGGTTGGAAGCAACCAGATCCACGTGCCATCTGCCATAGCACATGCGCTGTTAACTTCGCTCATATCGTTCTCATCGGTGCACCATATTAATGCACTTCGCACGGTGTCATTACATTCATGTAAGGTGCGTTTCTCAGTCAGCCAGTGCACAAGCAGTGCAACAAGGTTTTTGAACGGACAAGGTTTTGACCGCTTTCGTATTTCCCTTCTTCGTCCGTGTCTCTGAGTGTGCTGTGAGCTATTATTATTATATTGCACAAGCACCCCAAGTGCCATCTACACCTAAAAAAAAAAACACTCAGAATAGCAACTAAAAAAGTCGGTACCATGAGCGGTTCCTTTAGAGCGTTGGACGAAAAAGACCTTATAGCTCTCAGGTGGACAATTCCTTGGAGTTGTCTGCGAATCACGATTACCCCCTGTGAATGCTTTCCGAAATGTTTACAGAGTATATGGTGGATTTGAACTCTAGCCCACCCGCGCGCGCACTGCACACAGATCCCACAGAAGAATTTCCGGGAGTGTCAACAGGAAGGCATGGCTTGATGATTGATATGTGGGGTTTAACGTCCCAAAACCACTATATGATTATGAGAGACGCCGTAGTGGAGGGCTCCGGAAATTTAGACCACCTGGGGTTCTTTAACGTGCACCCAAATCTGAGCACACGGGTCTACAACATTTCCGCCTCCATCGGAAATGCAGCCGCCGCAGCCGGGATTTGAACCCGCGCCCTGCGGGTCAGCAGCCGAGTACCTTAGCCACTAGACCACCGCGGTGGGGCATGGAAGGCATGGCTTCCACACGCATATATATGTGTGGGGAAGCTATGGGCTCTCAACTCACGATGTCCAGGAGGTTGACGATTGGCTTAGAACCGAGGCTTTCAACGGTGTCGTTCTTGTCGAGGCATGAGTAGTAGTAGATGCGGGCTTTCTTCTCGGCTTCGCTCTTCAGCTCCGTTTTCTCGTCCTCTGTAAAAAACACGCAGGCCCGGAAGAAAACGGCGATCAAACAACCAGGAACGTTGCCCTGCAAACTATACACTATTACGAGAATTCTCGCGTCGTATATAGCTTCAATACATCGTCGCTAGCATGATCTTGATGTGAAACTACAAACAGGAGGCTTTGATTAGTCGTTCCTTAGTTCTACAGATGTGTGCCCGTAGAAAAAAAGACATAACACCATAAAAAGGCTGTGCCACGACACTGCTCGCATCCGCTGATGTGAGCAAATAAACAGTGTCAGTCATATCGCATGATAAAAAATACAAACAATACTTCGGTGTTTTAAGACTAAAACCTTTAATGCCTAGCGCTCGTGTCCGTCCGTCCGTACCTGGAACGGTGCCAGCTGTGGCCTCTACCCCTCACACTCTTTCTGCAATCACGTGATTGCTGAGAGAGTGTTAGAAAAAAAAGACACGGCGCAGTCAGTCGAATGGCAATAGGGTTTCGCCGACCACACTGGAATTTACAAAGCACACTGCATTTTTTCGTGACATAACCACTATGTGATCTTGACGCGCACCGTATGCTCTGGATTACTTTTCACCAACAGGCTTTATTCTAGTGCACGCGAATGAAGCACCCAGGGGACATCGGTCGCACGCAGCCTAGTATATATCATTCATTCATTCGTTGCTGAGCTTTAAAATTATTTATGCTTCGGTGCAAATGACTGATGACAAGCAGAAACGCATCTATTACAACAGTTAACGCAGCGAGTGTTTAACGTAATGCGAGTTAGTATCCGCTCGTTTCCATAATGTCCACACAGAGCTAGCACCGAAGTTACGTGCGGTAAACACAATCAAAACGTGCACACATCAGCATCAGTGAACGTATACGCATATATATATATAATATATATATATATATATATATATATATATATATATATATATATATATATATATATATATATATATATATATATAATATATATATACCAAAAACAAAAGTGATGCCGGGTCCGGGTAAGATTATCCTTATAGGGAAAAGACGCACGTACGAAGTGATCTTATTGACGTTTCGGCCGTGGGTGCAGCCTTCATCAGAATGATGAAGGCCGGACCCGCGGCCGAAACACCGCTTCTAACACCGCTTCTTCGCTTATTAAAAGTATTTTTCGAACTGCTGAGCATTTCAGCTCTCGGGCTCGTGACAAGAGTGCCTCAGGAGCATATAAATATCATTACCCTGACATGGCCGAAAAATCGCCGGAGTTGGTCTTGAAAGAGGTTCGGCACAAGTCATTTATTTTTTTTTTACCACACGCAGGTTATAAAGAGAAGTGACGCACCAAGCACGTTCTTCATGACGAGCTGATTCTGATGAAGGCCGGACCCGCGGCCGAAACGTCAATAAAATCACTTCGTACGTGCGTCTTCCCTATAAGGATATATATATATATATATATATATATATATATATATATATATATATATATATATATATATATATATATATATATATATATATATATATATACGTGCCTTTTTGTTTTAATGAAAATCATATTATGAGGGACGTAAATTGGGGCTTCTGAGCTAGTCGATTTTTGTTTCTTTTAATGGTATACACCAACGGTACGCTCCGTCTGGAACTAAAAATGCAATAAAAATGCTGGTAATCTTGACAATCGTGAGTTCATTGACCACAATTCCACAATCCCGGAATCACGAACGAACCTTATCCTCACATTCTCAACGTCAACGGCTAACGTAAATCACATTCTCGGGAAACATGATAAATTTCTACTTCAGAGCGACAAATGAGGCTGGTTATTCCAGAGCGTCCACGTGGGCTCTATAGACGAGTCGCTAGCCTCAAAGATATGCTCACAATACTCAAAGATTTATGCCCCTAATTCAGCAGAGTGTTCACCCTAGCACCGACGCAACCTACGCGTGTAGCCAAGTGTTTCGAGACGATACCTCGACTGAGCTAAGATAAGAAAAGTGAATTCTCTGAGTCTGAGACTATCCTGTAAATCTATAGTCATGAGTAGATATACAGTAGAACAATATACCATTTTGAAAATAGCACAAAGTGTGTTCGAAGTCTGCGTATTAACTTGCATAGTAACAACACAGGCTAAAGTTGGCCAGAGTTGACCAGCTGTTCGATACTATTTCCTAACGCGAACTACGTTGTCTCATCAGAATAATGAATATTTGTCACTATTTATTTGACGCGTTACATTAAGCGCTTCGAGCCGCTTCGAGCACTACCACGCTTAACTCCGATGATTTTTCGAGGTCAATGAATCTCAACGAAATTTGCTGGGTGCGTTCCTTTGCACCTTTCCGTAATTTATGCCAACGGACATGCTTGAGAGATGCGCTGATTATTTGCAAATGAATTTTAAAGATTGCCTCAGAGCGCTCACACGGCTTGCCAGAATGATTGGCAACACTGTCTGTGTCACGTCATGTTTGGTGTGTCAACGGAAGTGATGCGGCCGATGGCATCGCTAACCTTGGTCTCTGCAGCGTTTACTGCGCGGGTCACAAGGCGACGGCGGAGGTGTTTGGCCCGAGAAAGCTTTGTTCCTTCCTCTGGGGTGTTTGGCTGGCTCGGCTCGGCGTGCTCGTCTCTGCTTTCACAGCTTTCATTCTCTGCGCCGGCGGGATCAGTATACGACTTCCGGTTCTTACCAAATAGTACGCCATACGTAGGCAACGCGCTCAGTCGGGTTTCAGTTTCGCTGTTGCGCTTCTTCGCTTATTAAATGTATTTTTCGAACTGCTGAGCATTTCAGCTCTCGGGCTCGTGACAAGAGTGCCTCAGGAGCATGTAAGCACCATTACCCCGACACGGTCGAAAAATCGCCGGAGTTGGTCTTGAAAGAGGTTCGGCACAAGTCATTTATTTTTTTTTTACCACACGCAGGTTATAAAGAGATGTGACGCACCTAGCACGTTCTTCATGACGAGCTGGTTCTCCTGCCAGAGCTTTCCGAATGTTCCCCAGATGGACTTCCCGTCGGGCAGCGGGTTCGCCTTGATCCAGCCACCGCACGAGTACTGGTAGAAGTCCTCGCACGGGTCCATCTCCGGGTCCATGGCGTTCAGGATAGAGCTGGCCACCGTCACACACGCCGGCGTCACGCAGTATTCTGCGAGTGTAACAGAAGAGAGAGAGAGAGAGAGAGAGAGAGAAAGGCCGGGAGGTTAACCAGATATTGGCATCTGGGGGGGGGGGGGGGCACACGTGCACACAAGGGCACACTCGTCAGAATAACAATAACGCTACTGAACAATAACTGGCTCTACAACCGCATTCAACAAGTCTTTCTTGCCTTTGGCCATAGAGGAATGGAACTCGCTTCCCGAATCAATAGTACATCAACGTGACAATTCGAAATTCAGGCAGTTAGTATCAGCCCATTTAGCAAAATGAATTTGACCGACAACAGACACCTGTACTCCACCGACTCACACAAGAAAGTGAAAGCTTTCTTTTAAGCTGCTGCTTCTTCCAAGTGTACATTAAACATTTTGTACTGTACCTTTTTTATTTTTTATTCTTTCGTAAATATTGTACCGCTAAAGTTATATAATACCACTGTCCTCGACTCCATAACAATGTATAACGAAACCACTCCTTATTGTAGATTCTGCTTACAAAATCAGTCCATCTATCATTTTGTTGATGTCACCCGGCTAGGCAAGTCTCGCTGTGTGAAGATTGCGTTTAAGAGCACATCACTCCCCTCTCATGTGAAGGTGGGGTACTTCAGGCATGCTGTGCGGCCTTTCATTACAAAGCCTCTCCAGTGCCGTAAATGCATGAAACTTGGACATGTGAGCAGCGTCTGCGAGAATTCGGTGGTATGCCACCGCTGCGCCGAGCACCATGAAGCGGATAAGTGCGTCGCAACTGTCAAGAAATGCTCTAATTGCAATGGATCCCATGAAGCCACATCGAAGGACTGCCCGCGGATTCAGAAGGAAATTGCCATCTTGAAGGAGATGGTGCGCGATCACTCATCTCATCGAGAAGCCGCAGCTAAAGTCAGAAGGCGTCGTTCACGTCGACGTCGGTCTTTGAGGACACCCGCTACCTCGTCGACACGTTTGCGTGATCCCTCATCAGTACCACCTCCTTTGCCTCCCAGACCACATGCCGTGGGAAAGGCTGTAAAGGACAAAGCCAGTGAGCATACCCTAACTGCGACAGAGTGGCCTGCACTTCAAAGGGAAGCAGCATCAAGCGAACCGAAGGAGCTTCATGACGGCCAGTCCACGCTCCCGGTTCGAGATCTTTCCAACCAAGACAGGCAAGTGACTGCAATCGTCCCGGTTCGAGATCTTTCCAACCAAGACAGGCAAGTGGCTGCAATCGTGCAATCATTAATTGCTATCGTGCAATCATTAATCTCCGTCTGCTAAGAGTGCACTGCAAATACTGGATGCACTGAATACAGTTCTTGATAACTTCGTATAAGCACAATGGCTCAAGAAAATCTCATCTTCCGCACTGAAGTTAAAAGTGCGTCGATTTTTGAGTGGAATGCCAGAGGCATGAAGTCCCGTATCTCGGACTTTCGCCAATTCGTTCGGGCCAATCAATTCCCTATACTTGCCATATGTGAACCAAACGTATCACCGCCTTATAGATTGTCCGGTTATGAAGCTTTTTGTTCAGCCGCTTGCAAAGAACGAAGCAAAGTAATTGTTTACATTCGCACAGACTTGACTTATCTTTCCCACCCAATAAGTTCAAATGACGACAATCAGTACGTGTGTCTTCGTGTGAAGAAGAATGCAGTTTCATTCACGCTTATTGGTGGATATATATCTCCGTCATCGCGATTTGACTGCGACAGATTAGAAGACATACTAATGAGAACCGATGGGCCTTGGATCATCACCGGTGACTTCAACGCCCATCACATGCTTTGGGGGAGCACTAGGATGAATGCCAGGGGCCGGAACATTGTTACATTCGCTTCCGATTACGACCTTTTCATCATGAACGATGGTACCCCCACATATCTGCGGGGTCTCACGTATGGCAGTTGCCTTGACCTGACATTGGTGTCACGGTGCTTCTCTCACAAAGTTCAGTGGTTTTGCGATATTGAGACTCATGGGAGTGATCACATACCCACCTACGTGACGATCGATGGTATCATAAAAAATTTCTCTTCCGGTGTTGCACTTGGCACTGACTGGTCTATGTTTGCATCGCGTGTTGAAAACGCCTGCCAAGAAGGCCTCGCCTGCAGCCTGGAAAATACCATAGCGGAAGCTATGCAAGCTTCCAAATGTAAATTACCATTTACGTCTAAAATATCACAGTTTGACGTCGAACTGGAAAAATTACGAGCTATAAGAAGGCGTGCTGAACGACGATACAGACGCACACGATCAATTTACGATCTGAGGGAAGCAAGGCGGCTCCAGAAAAAGATTCAACGACGCATTTACAAACTGGAGAGCGAACGCTGGAAAGCATTCTGCGAATCTCTAGACCCTCATAAACCGCTGTCATATATCTGGAGAACAGTTCGTGGTCTTCGCTCCTTTCCACAACAACGGCACCCTTTTAAAGCTTTGGCACTCCATCATGGAAAAACAGAACTCGAGGTGGCTGAAGAATTTTGCACGAGAGTTGCCGGGAATATTATGAACGATAGAATCGACGCCGTGATCATTCCTGAGACGCGATTACCAGAAATGGACATTCCATTCACCATGGAAGAACTGGAAGGTGCGTTAGTCGCTTCTAAGCGCATGTCATCGCCAGGTCCTGATGGCATCACTTATAGTGCGTTGGGACACCTTGGACAAAAAGCCAGAAAAGAACTTTTAACATGCTTCAACAACTCCTGGCTCAGCGGCAGTGTTCCCCGAGAATGGAAAATAAGTCGAATAATACCACTTTTGAAATCGGGAAAATCACCATTGGACTTGACAGCGTATCGCCCCATTGCCCTCGCAAGCTGCCTCGGAAAAGTGATGGAAAGAATGGTTCTATTTCGTCTCGAGTGGTACTTGGAACGATACACCAAATACCCTTCTTGCATGGCAGGCTTTCGTCGGGACCGCTCCTCCATTGACTGTGTCCTTGACTTATCGACATTTGTTCAACAAGAAAAAAGTCGCAAGCGCATATCAGTGGCACTCTTTCTTGACGTGAAGGGTGCATATGATAATGTAGCTCACGATGCCATCCTCACTTCTCTCGCAGCAATGGGCATTGGTGGACGAATGTTTCAATGGATAAAAGATTATATAACTGGCAGAGGTTTCTTTGTACAAACATATGAGGTTACAACTGCCCGACATTACACCTACTGCGGAGTACCTCAGGGAGGTGTTTTAAGCCCCACATTGTTCAATGTGGCCCTCACTGGTCTGGTGAAGGTTCTGCCAAAGTCGGTGTGCCTATCCATATACGCCGATGATATTTGCCTCTGGAGTGCTGCAGTTACTCGCCCTCGGGTGCGTGCACGAATACAGCGGGCAGCAACCCTCACAACAGCCTACCTTCAGAAACAAGACCTAAATATATCAACTGTGAAGTGCACGTTAATGGCGTTTACACGCAAACCAATGACGCCATACCCTGTTTACATTAATGGGCAGAGTGTCAAATATGCACGGACACATCGTTTCCTGGGCATAATAATCGACAGAAGTCTTTCATGGAGCCCACATTGTGCGTACTTGAGGAAGAGACTGCTATCTATTGTGCATATCATGAAATTCTTGTGCGGTAAAGCATGGGGAACTTCTGTGGCCTCCATGCTACAGCTGTACAGGACCCTATTTCTGGGTCTATTGCGCTACAGCTTGCCGGTACTGACTAACACTTGCAAATCGAATACTCATTCATTGGAGAGTTTGCAGGGTCAGGCACTGCGTATCTGCCTAGGACTGCCCCGATGCGCTTCTACTTATGCCACAATCATGCTTGCCAAAGACAATCCGGTCAGGACATATATAGTTGTGGATTGCCTCAGAGCGCACATTCGACATGCTAGCCGTGTCCCCGACCACCACTTGGCCCTTCTACCTTCCGGAAGACCACGTGCTACGTTTTCAGACGTCATAGCCAAGCACCTAAGCAGCATTCCATCAGGATATACGCCAGCTGCGAGAACGGCATGTCCTTTGTGGTGCCTCGACCAGCCGCAAGTACGTCTAGAAATTCCGGGAATCAAAAAGAAAAGCAGTCACTCCAGAGTAGCATTGAAGCAAGCAACACTGCTATTATTACATGAGTTGTACTTAGACCGAACGCAGATATACACTGATGGGTCCGTCTCATCCAACAGCTCATCAGGTGCCGCTGTGATTCCGGCTGCAGAAATGACAATCAAGTTTAAGTTGTCGCATATGACTACATCTACGGCATCAGAGCTTGCTGCTATAAGGGCTGCTTTACAATATCTCGTTCAAGAATGTCCAGGAAAATGGGTCATATTCTGTGATTCGAAGGTAGCGCTTCAGAGTTTGCGGTCTGCCATGCGTAGGAGGAGTCATGACCAACTGGTACAAGAAATAAGACATTGCCATCATGAAGCTCTAGCACGAGGGCATGATATTATATATCAATGGCTGCCTAGACATATCGGTATTACCGGAAATCAATTAGCCGATGATGCAGCCCGCTCAGCCCATGAAGAAACCCGTGTAGTCGCGATTCCTCTATCAAGGAATGATGCAGCAAGACAACTTTACCTGCTGGCTCGAGATCTCACACGCACGTTCTGGTCGTCTACCAGCTTCCAAAGGTGTCAATTTTATGAAGTGGATCCTTCGCTCAAGCTAAAGCTACCATCACAACTTTCCCGCTCCGATGCGACACTGTTATGCCGCCTTTGGTTGGGTGTTGCATTTACAAAGGTGTACTCCTTTCGCATTGGTATGGCAGACACTCCTACATGCGACTACTGCGGAGCTGAAGAGACCATCGAACACGTCCTGTGCAGCTGCGCTTGCTACGACACACAGCGATGCCAGCTCCGGATGGTTTTGAATCGACTTGACCCCCGACCATTTTGTGTGCAGAAGATACTAGGACCTTGGACATCTGCCTCAGTTGCGCAGAAAGCAACTAAAGCACTGCTACTTTACCTTAAGTCAACAAACCTGAGCGACCGCCTGTAGACTGTGTGTGCTCCCCGAGTGTGCTCGTGATTGTGTGTACCTTGTCATCTTTCTGCAACCTCTTTTCTCCCATTTATCCCTTCCCCAGTGCAGGGTAGCAAACCGGATGTGCGTCTGGTTAACCTCCCTGCCTTTCCTTGCATCTTTATCTCTCTTTCTATCATTTTGTAAACACGTACTATGATGTTTGTTTGTTTGTTTGTTTCTTATTAGTTTTCTTTTTTTTCCTTTGTTTTGTGCATGTCAAACCGCAATGCAAATACTTTGCAAACGCATGCGGAAACGCGTAGCATGTGTCATTTTTGTTTTTATTTTCAGTCTCGTAGCAGTACACAGAGCTAACATGCCTTTTTCCTTTGTAAATGTGACCTTGTACGCATATTTCGATGCTCCCCCCCCCCCCTTATGTAATGCCCAACCCAGGGTCCTTAAGGGACAATAAATGATGATGATGATGATATACGACTACCGCGGCAAGTATATTGTTTTCGAAAATTTTAGCAATCCCTTCGTCGCCTTCATCTACGATAGCTTCTACGGATGCCGTTATAAAATGGGTACTGCGTCATCGCATTTTGTTAGCATGATAAATAGGCCCTAAAGGGCATATTAAACATTAAATATCTTGTAACAATCTCGCTAAGTGCGGGAAAGCACATATTATGTGCTAATAAATACAGGGTGTTTTAGCTAAAAAGATCGTAGTAAAAAATTATACGTGAGCGCTAGGCGTCTCCACTTAGCACATTATTGTTCCTGAACCATATAAAACACGTCAGAATATATTTTTGTTTGATTCGCCACGCTTGACAATTAACAAAAGCTGCTTAATAAACTTTTTTTTAAATAGTGACTCTACAGAAATCTTTTCAATACAAAACGTGTAGCGCTTAACCAGAGATAATGAAATTTCACATCTGCGGCAAGATAACTGCGCAGCTTAAGTTATTTCCCGCCTTTGTTTAAAGTGAGTAATCCGCCTCGGTGGAAACGTGACTAGAGCGCTCGGCTGCTGACCTAAAGGTCGCGGGTTCGCTCCCGACCGTCGCTTTTCGACGGACGAGAAATGGTAGAGGAACACGTATTGTGCGATGTCGCTACGCGTTGAAGAACACCAGGTGGTCAAAATTTTCGGAGCCCTCCACTACGGCGTCTCTCAAAATCATATCGTGGTTTCGGGACGTAAAACCCCCGATATTGTTTTTTGTTCAAAGGGCGCGAATTTTTAAAAAAATGGCAGTGGCTTAGCTCAGCTATGCCATGATATACATAGCGTTAGCAAAGGTTCAGCTGATTATTCTCAGCTTTCCAGAGTGTCTAGGATTAGCTTGATTATCATGCTTTCTGCTGCTGCAATGACCGACGTATATTTATTTTGTCGGGTAACTACTTCGGGATCCGATGAGTTAAGCTTCTTAGCTCTACTGCACCGTTGAGCAACATTTGCACTCTACTTCTCCATGGCTATACCACGGTGGCGAACGCCAGTCAAAGGCGCTATCAAGCGGCTCCAGCGCAGTGTCGAATGGCGACTGCACAGGGAAGGCGCGCGCGTCGGCGTCCATATGTCTACCAAGGCTATGACGGCACTCCTCTGGAAAGCGCACACCGGCGGCGGAGAGTCGCGCGCGGCCGCGGCCGTGTGCGAGGGAGGTGCTGGCCACGGTGCGTGACACCACTGATCTTCTCTGCGCAGCGCATCGAATTGCGCGCACACCGGCGGCGGCGGAGTATCATTGCGCATGCGCAGACCAGTGCCACGCGAAATCCGCTCAGCGATGCCAGTGTAGCTAACGCTACGAAACATACCGCGTGAGTGTCACCTAACGCGCGGCGTTTTTAGTGCCCTCAAATGTATGTTCAAGGAATTGTCAAAGACTGCTCTCGCACGAAGGTCGCTTGAACAGGCTATCGGTGACTAGAAGGGGGTGGAGGGGTGATTGTTAAATGAGTGAAAAGGAGATAAAAGTGAGCCCTGTAACTGTCTGCATCATAGTGCGACACCTCAACAGTGGCCCACGATGGATGGGGGTAAGGAGGGATTAAAAGGGATAGGGAGGAATACAAGAAACCGGGGCAGGGACAGAAAGACCCACATGCAGAAATAAGGAGAAGATAAGAAAGATGGACATGGTCGCAGGAGTCCGAGGACGGGGTAACACTCAGCGAGAGCTCTTGTCGGCGTCAGGAGATGGAGTATATAGGGCGAGCCAGTCGGCCAAAGCTGTGCTGTTGTCGGAGATCGCGGGGGCGCAATCGGTCGACACAAAATACAGTGAGCGAGTCCCCATATCGGTGACTACGATGAATGTTAAGCAATGGTAGGATGGTATCGATAAAAAAAAGAAATATAAACATCTAAGAAAGAGCGGCTGCCACGCGCGAATGCAATACGAGACCGGAGGCAGCATTCGACGCAGACATTTTATTCTCTTTTTTCTTTGAGGGGAGGGGGGTGCAATGACGAACAGGACGGAGGGGAAGACTGTGACATGTTATGGTTAGCCCGAAACAAAAAGAAAAAAGAAGATACCGGTGCTGCAGCGTCGAATGCTGCCTGCAGTTTCGTATCGCATTTTACATCGAAGTATTCTTTTCTTTCTTTTAATCAATGTCATCCTACCGTTGCTTAACACGCATCATAGTCACCGACTGCCTGTTCGAACGAGCTTCGTGTGTGTGAGCAGTCTGATAATTCCTTGAACTTACATTTGAGGGCACTAAAAACACCGCGCGTTAGGCGGCAACCACGGGGTATTTTTTTAAGATAGCGTGTACTTCAAAGAAAGGCTGCAAAAATAATTAAACAGCGCAGTTATCTTGCCGCAGGTGCAAAATTTTATTACCTCTGGTTAAGCGCTATGGTTAAGTGCTGGTTAAGTCACTCTTTCAAAAAGTTCATTAAGCAGCTTTTGTTAATTGCCAAGCTTGACGATTCGAAAAAAATATTCTGACGTGCATGCTCTATATGGCTCAAAACAATACCGCGCAAATTGGTGATTCGTAGCGCTTACGTACAAATTTTTATTACTTTGTGCTTTTTAGCTGAAACACCCTGTAGATATCACCATAAGCGTGAGCATTGAAGGTGGAAAGGGGGGGGGGCACAGCGTCGTACCTTCACTCCCCCCCCCATACCGGAGGGGGGTCCTGCGCATGTTTATGGATACAACCCTGTTCTGAACATAAAAAAAAAACTGTTATATATGAGCTGATAGCTGCGATAAAGTGTTACCGCACGTCTCCAGAGAAATATTGACAGAGATGTTCATTGTTTTCTCTCGAATGAGACCATTGCTGCTAAATACGTACTATACATCTTACGAGAAAATGCTTCATATCCTCCTACGAACGGTTGCGCTAAGGCAGATCTAAAACTCTGCGCATAGCGGCTTACACAATGCCAGGTTTGCGTACTCGTGTGCTTTTGCGTTACACAACATGTATTGAGGATACACCGACGACGTGCAGTCCGGGCCAATCCCGCGATCTGTTGTCATGTTGACGACGAACACATTTCTTTGGAATCGCCAATTGACCGTGTTGCGCAATAATTTATACATGTATCCATGTTTCGCTTACTCCTTTATATTCAGGTTTATATAATAGCGCAATTTTTCTAACTGCATTACAGGCATAGGACACGTTATCCGCCACGTGGTGCAACGGTTTCGGTCCTCGACTGCTGACCGATAGGTCGCTGGTTCGATCCCGGCGGTCGCATTTCGATGGGGGCGAAGTGGTAGAGACCCGTTTACTGCGCGATTTCAGTGCATGTTAAAGAGCACCGGATGGTCGAAATTTCCGCAACCCTCCACCACGGCATCTCTCATAATTATATCGTGGTTTTATCTTCTATGCCACCTGTGGCTTGGAGTGGCCTTCACGAGTGGCCTTCACTCTTATCTCATTGGAATGGCCACCTCTTCTACATGCACTTACTGCAGCTGCGAAGGAACCATCGCGCACCTTTCGTGTGAGTGCACCCATTTTCAACGCGCAAAGACAAGAACTGACTGCAGCTCTGGATAGACTGATTCATTGATTGATTTGTGGGGTTTAACGTCCCAAAACCACCATATGATTATGAGAGACGCCGTTGTGGAGGGCTCCGGAAATTTCGACCACCTGGGGTTCTTTAACGTGCACCCAAATCTGAGCACACGGGCCTACAACATTTCCGCCTCCATCGGAAATGCAGCCGCCGCAGCCGGGATTCGAACCCGCGACCTGCGGGTCAGCAGCCGAGTACCTTAGCCACTAGACCACCGCGGCGGGGCGCTCTGGATAGACTGGATGATCGACCTTTGTCGGAACGTATATGATTCTGGGTCATTGGCCGAGCCCATCCTCAGCCCAGAAGGCTTTGAAAGCTTTGTTGCGCTTTTTGAGGACAACTGGCCTCAAGAGACAGACTATAGTGTCTTGTACTCTTTGATGTTTCCGTTCCTTTGTCGCAATTTTTTAAAATTTCTCTCTCTCTCTCTTCGCAACATTTCTTTTTAACATCTTCTATTCCCCTCACCCCTTTCCCCCGCACAAAGTAGCCAGCCGGTCTAAGAACTGGCTAACCTCCCTGTCTTTCCGCTTAAATTTTCTTTCTCTTTCTTTCCTCCTCTATATAGTGGTTTTCGAACGTTAAACCTCAGATATTATAATAGGGCACGTTTCAAGCGTGCGTTTCTGTCCCTACCAGCGCGAGTTCGTGTTTTCTGTGTGGTCAGTCTAACTGTTCTTTTTTTTCTCTATCTTGTCTATTAATCCTCTTGTCTCCCTGCCCACCAGTAGGGTAGCCAACCGAGCCAGACTTGGTTAACTTTCCTCCTTTTTTACTTCGTTTCTCTCTCCATCTCCCTTGTTGTCATCGTTACAGTACTGTCCTCGTTATCAGTGCTGTATCGTGCGTTTATTTCAGTCCAAAAACAGTATTGCTTTTATCATTGTTATTATTCGAGTAAAAATGTCAGAGAGAGGCTTCGGCGCTTTCATGCTATGACGTCAACTGAATATGCACTGCCAGACGTTCGCTCACACTGCCTCGGCTGCCACTGCAACGGAGATTTGAAATTAAAGAGTTTCCGTATAGACGCAGCGTTCGCCTCTCCGCATTCATTTCACTTACGAGAAGAAACCTAAGAACTAGTGAACCTTTTCTGCGCTATCACGTTATTAAGTGCCCTTCTTCGAAATCGCAATCTAGGAGGGAAATATCTTGCGTACTTTTACTAAGAGCACACTCGGAGAGTGTAACCAGTCTCGTTTTTTTAATCAACAAAAAAAAAAAGAGGACGGGGGCAAGAAGGAAAGCTTTTACGGCCCAAGAAGCCTTTTTCTCATTATTATGCGTCTACAATGTGGGGCACTTCGATCATGCTGCAGCAGTACAAAACGTTTTTTTTTTTCATTTTTAATCTTCTGTGAGGACAAATGATTTATCCCTGTGAGGGATGCATTAGAAAACAGCGCATAATTGCATATGCAATTAGGTGTTTTTGAAAAGAAAGTAAGAAAGAAAGGAAGAAGGAAAGAAAAAGAAAGAAAGAAAGAAAGAAAGAAAGAAACCGGCTTTACTAAATGTGGTTACCACATAACCAGACCATGCATGGTTAAACGAATAACCAAGCGCACCTCATATGAGAGTCGCTCTTCCCCAGAATGAAGTATCGGTGCGTAATAAGCAATGTTTTTTTTTTTGTCCACTCTAGTATACCCTGCAGGGTATTATCTTTCAAGCACGGTACATAATAAACACGCAATTGGGAATTTCGAAGCCTACACGTAAGGCCACACTTCAGAAATAATTCACCACTGTTTCCTTTTCATATTAACAACACAAAAGCCTGCTCAAAACTTGGCGCTACAGGTCAATGATCGAGGCAAATACTTATTCCTCCCGGCACAACAAATTACGCCAAAAACGTCACCATTTCGTGCTAAAAAGACCTTTTTTTTTCTCTATTTCGTGACCAGTTTCATGCGGGAAGACGCAAGCCTGCGGGGTCCGCAGTTCCACCATAAGAGCCTTTCCCGCGATGGAATGCTGCGCACCGGATGAACGGATTAGCCGGACCTCATCTCCCGCTGAACGAGGTTGTGAATCCCACGCGAGAGAGACTCAATGGAGGCGGACTAGAAGGAGAAAAAAGAAACAAACAAAAAAAGAGAAAACTAACCATGGTTAAGTAAACACCGGGAAACGGGCTGAGCTGAGTAACATAAAAGGCCGGCACGAGATTATGACCCCGCAATCTTCTTGTATTTCTGAAGTGTAGCCGCCATAACGGACCACTTCTTCACTCTCAGTCGGGAACGTGTACGTACACTTACAGAGGTGGAAAAGGAACAGCACGCAACACTGAAGGACAGACACTTACAAAGCCAGACTTCGGGTGAAAGCTGCGCGAGTACAAAATCAAGAAGAGTTTGCACACGTCCGCCGTGCCCGAAGCATTGAGCAAAGCTTCTGTCCACCTCTTCAGAATGCGTATACTGCGCAGGCCTCGCCCCGGGGCAAGTGTCGCGTTTCTAATTAACCTGCCGCGCAGACAGTTAAGGAGCGTGGCTGTGGCACTCGGGAGGTCGTCAGAGATGAAGCATTATAAGAAACGAGGAACTAGTGAAGACGGGGTGTGTCTTGTTTCACTTAATGACAGCGTCACAGAGCGTAAGCGTCAGAGAGCGAGCGAAACAGGAAGCGTGCGGGAGGGGGAAGCGGGGCGTCGTTAAAATAACGAGACACTCGAGAGGATTAAAAAAAAAAAAAACAGCTTGCTTTACTTTCCGGCTTATCTCGGGTGGCGCATACTGGAAACCTGACGTCGACAGACTAATCGCACGAGATTAAAATAAAAAAAAACATGTCTCCAACAAACGCGTGTATTGAAAATGTATGTATATCTGTTATGAAGCGTGGAAACTTGGGAAGTTGATAGGACATAACTGAATGTAGGCACATAACTGAATGTTTCGCTTCCGTATTCACGCATGAACTGCTTCTAGGTTGCGCTGTTCCTACATTCGGGTATGTCTCTGCCCTAGAACGAAGCGCTGGCAGGTTCGTTGAGATGTCTGAAGATGATAACCCTTCATTGAGCCAATAAATTGGAAACATCTGAACACTGCTCGACACTGTAGTGCGCGGCTTTGCGAAGACCGAAAGGGTGGCCACACCAATGCCACCTAGAGAATTTCAGGCCTGTTCACTGTTTCTGCCACGGGTCCTGACGTCAGTCCGTTTAGACCGCCGTGTTTCGCTGCACAGACGTGCCTACGCTTGCTCCCGTCGCTCTCGACAAACATGGATTGTCAAGCGTGACGATCGTTTTCGTGGCGTGCTGGTGTGGTTGTTGGCGACTATATACAGAAGACCGTGTTTTTCTGTGTCCGTAAACTCCAGCGTTGATATGTGATGCGATTTGGGCACTGTATCAACGGCTCATTTATTTATTTCAATACCAGTGCAAACGCGCGCTTCTCAATGTGAGCCGTCGGTCCTGCTTAGTTCAGGGAGTGCTCGTGATGTGACGCTACACGATAGATAGCGCTGCTTGCGTCACGCATGCTTCCGAGCACTTTCCCCCGTTGATGCGATAGACATGTTTCCCACAACTATTACACGTCTGCCAGATTTGTTCCTTCGGGCTGCTACTTTGTCGCTCTAAGCTATGCCACCGCCGCGCCACAGAGCAGTGCATGCAGAAGTGTTGCAGGGACGCTTCTTCATGGGTTACCCGCATATCACCATGAACGGCGACACACTGGAGAGTTTTAGTACTGAGGAATGGTGCTACGTACGCATAACGCAAGCGCCTTGCGTTACGTGGCGTCCTTTGCCACTAATCGGCTTTTAGTACGCCGTAGTACCCGCGTACGTAACGAGCGAGAAGCCTGTTGCGCCATCTGGTATATCAAAATAGAAGCACGTGTTGTTGACAGCCAATGTGAGCCAATCCAAGTGTTATAGCCAGATTATGGCCATATTTTAAGCCACAGAGCCGGTCGGTGCTTGCCTTCGATGCCGCCATTTTGCAAAACGAAGTCTCGCGCTGTCGCGAACTTGTTCGAGAGCGGCGCGATCACCTTATACGTACGCACGCACGCATCTCATGCGTGCGTACGTAGCGGCTGCGTACGTAACGCGATACGTGCGAGTTGCGGTCTGCGCATGCGCACTACGCAGAACATGGCGTCCTTACATACGCAACGCCGCCACGTACGCAGCGTACGCAGTACTAAAACTCTCTACTATCTCAAAACACCGTATCTTTGACATAACCTTTGTGACCACTAAAATTGTGAACACGAAGAATACAAGATGCCGTCCCACTAATCTGTACACAACTGAAAAAAAAAAAAAAAACTTCGTAAGATTTCCGTCATGAGGCACTGCATGAGGGGCTCTCTCCCCCGTGACCGCAAAGCACACGCGAAGGCTAGGCGATCGGAGGGAGCAGGAAAGGGCGAGGGGAGAGGGTAGTGAACGGTGAATCGGGCCGATCTGGCTGGCATTGATAAAATAGCGAAGGCGTTGACTGGATATTCGCATTGTGTACGGCTTCAAATCCGAAAGGTTGGCCGATGTTGCTGGGTGAATTGCCGCGGCAAGTGCACCTTAGTTGCGAGTGTTCACATTTCCTGAGGACAACCGAAGAACGAAATGGGAGCATGTCGTTCGTCGAGCTGACGTCGACATCCGTTTTCTTCGTGACCCGAAGGTATACGTGTGCCCGTACTACATATTTAGAAGTCGTTCCAGTGGCATTATCTCCACCATGTTCCATTTTCGCACTAAAATAAAGCTGCCGTGTGTGCTTCTCACTTAGCGTAAGGCCTGGCATTAAAATACTAAACGCGCGCGGCAGTACATTTTCACAACCGGCGTTTTTCCAACAGCGTCGGTAAACATTTTGCTATTGGCGATTAGCACCGCGGATTTCTTGCATTACCCCCGAAAAAAAGAAGGAATGCTATTGCATTGCTTAGTGCATCGACTTTGTAAATACTATTTTATTGCCTGTGTTCCAACCACTTTATTGCGGTCTCATAATTTTGCGCCAGTCTCGCCAGCACCTCCACCTAATAAGTTTCCTTGATATTTCGATGCCTTTAGACACTTACGGCAAAGCGATGGTTTTCAGGCGTGTGAGCTCCCACTTCAACCTAGAATATTTCAGAACCACTACCAAACATACTGATCCAAGTACCGGCAGTGCAGTATAAGCGCCCACGCGGGCTACACGGTTTAATCTAGACCCAGTACCAACATTTTACCCGGGCCCCAAGTTATATGAGCGACTACGCAACAGTGCGAGAGGGGCCAGACCGAACGAGCAAAATTAACGCCGCTCCTTGTGTCGGCCACAAGAAATTTTCGTGAAACGAAAGATTTTCTTTTCTCTTGAAATGGTCATTACCCTGATATTGTGCTGAATAACATACTCGTGGAAGCAGCACACAACCTATTCCGTAACTTCACGTCTATAATGACAGACGCTCGTCGAAAGACTAGAACTAAAACTGCAAACGCTTTGCGAATGAGTAGGAACAGCTTTATTGCATATTCTAGATGTGCGTGCGTGGGCGTGTCTGTAAATAAAGACAGCATGAATACAATTTACCTTACTTATTTCATCACTTTGCTGCGCCATCGATTTCCCTCTGAAAGACAGAAGCTTTCGGACGCATTGCGACCATTGGACGATCGGCCACTCTCTGTGCAGATGCTACTGGAACACCGTCATCGCCTTTTGTCGGCTCAGAAAGCAGTCAAAGCTGTCTTGTGCTTTTTGAGGACTACAGGCCTACGTGACCACCTTTAACTTTTGTGTAGTGCCACCGCCGCATACGCGCCAGCCGATTGACTGACAATCCTCCTTTTTTTTTCTCTCTCTCTGTTTCTCTTCTCTTTCCTCTCTCTCTCATCTTTATGCCCCCTTCCTATTCCCCCAGCGTAGCAAACCGGGCATGTGCCTGGTTGACCTCCCTGCCTTCCTTCCTTTTGTTTATCCCCCCCCCCCCCCTTGCTGGGCCATCGAATTTTGCTCTCATAAATCGACCACACGTTCGATAGGGCCCAATCTTTCTTACTTTTTCGTGGAAGAAATAGCTCGCAGATAAATCTCCCAACGCTTTCAAGTTTAACACATTACTTAAACCATCTTTTCGGACGCAAAAGGCAGAATAAAGCTGCTAAGCATGTAAAACTCGCCGCGTACGCTTTATCTCTTAACGGGAGACGATGGTGACACAATGGCTTCACAGGGACTCCCGTATACGCGCGCTCGCTCGGGCAAAACGAGTGACGTCACGGCGGCAGTGAGCAGGCCTGAAATTATTTTTAGGTGTCATTGGTTAGGCGGACTTGTCGGCACGTTCAGTCAGCCACAAAAGTTTGCGGACCACGCGAGCGAGCGCCAAAGTGCCTGTCCACGCCACGTAGCGGTGCGCCATCTTCCGTCGACCACAGTGCTAGGCCAGAAACGGCCCTTCTTACTATTCACTAGCCTTTCAATTTTTTACTGCCGCGTAGTGCATTGTTAGTTAGCAGCTTCCACGCAGACCGATTATCTGTAGTATGACCATAACGTTTCTATTTTCATAGCAGGA
This sequence comes from Rhipicephalus microplus, assembly GCF_013339725.1. Classification (NCBI taxonomy): domain Eukaryota; kingdom Metazoa; phylum Arthropoda; class Arachnida; order Ixodida; family Ixodidae; genus Rhipicephalus; species Rhipicephalus microplus. Next base: position 178,513,067 of record NC_051165.1, on the reverse strand, counting down.
TCAAAGATATCATGGCGTGCCTCGAACGACGTTCCGTAGGCCAGGTATCACTTTGTGATCAAGACTGCGACTGATAACAGTTATGCGCATAGACTGCTCTCGAGGCAGAAACACGTAGACGCAGATGCCTAAAGGCGTGCCTCGCGTTAGAAAGTGAAAGGTGAAAATTGTTGGTACATAGTCAGAAAAGACAGGCCATGTAAATCGAGGGAAGGATGCTGCTCGGGTGCCGAAGTGCAGTCTATCACCGCCGACACAGCGGAAGTGTCGCGAAAACCAGTAAAGCCGACACTAGCACGTGAGACGGCATTCAGCTCTCCCATGGTACAGTACCAAGTACTGTAGATTGTTAACCACTTCTTCTAAACACAAAAGACTTTTCGCCACGTGTTCGCGTGGTCCGTAAACTTTTGTGGTCGACTGTACAGGTAGTTATTCCAAACAGCACATAAACCGGATACAGAAGAGACCACACAACACAGTCAGTGCCTGTGTTGTGTGCTCCCCTCAATGCCCCGTTTGTACGCGATTTGGAATAACTTCGCGAAGGCGTGATTCGTTCTCGTGTTGTGCACGATCGAATGCCTTTAGAGAAGCGTTAGACGCATGTTGTGGTTATCACAAGTTCTTTTCATTATCTTTTTCTTTGAGAAAATGTCACTTTCATGTTGGAAAGGTCTTCCGAAGAGTGTATTGGGAACAACAGAAGCGTGGTATTCGTGTTTTAGAACATCAATGACTACGATTGGTACGACTGCACTGATTTTAGAATGGATACAAGACTTCTCAGTCGAAGTCAAGAAGAAGTAGGCATGATTAAGGCGTGTAGCGCGAAGGCAGGTTGGGAGGGGCTTTTTCCCTGCAGTGGGCGTAGACGAGATGATGATGATGAGAATCTAACGAAAGAAATCGAAGCGCTTGCATCTCGGCGTCATCTGTCAGAAAATACCGGTCTATTGCCGAGAGAAATAAATTTTTGGATGAAGTACTAAAAATGTCACCCTATCAATTTGCCTGACATGCTTGTTTTACTCCAGGTGCCATATGATGATTATGATATGTACACGCTGACAAACACATAACATCACATGCAGTCACATACACATCGACTGCATTGCTTACAAAGTTTCGTTAAGGCTCGTGGCCCACAAGAACGTCAACGATGCTTTCGTGGCGCACAACGCACAGACGGTGCTTTGCCGTGGGCCGAAAATATGACGCATTTGCATGCTTCAATACCTGCGAAGGAGGTGTATACAAGAGAGTCCTTGCACTCACTTGGTTGCGAGGGCTCGACGACTCGCTCGATGATCCTCTCTCGTACGCGTCCCGTGTTGACGCTGATCACGATGGACAGGACGAGCACCACGAAGGTGAGCAGTCCGACGAGCGCCAGCAGGAAGCGCTCCAGGGGCGACGCCCGCTGCCAGAATGTGCGCCGGTGTCCGCCGGACACCGAGTATCGCACGCCGAGCGGGTTGAGCATGGCGGCCGTGGCCGAACTGCCGCCGCCGCCGCCCCCGGGGCCGGGCTTGATGTCGGTGAGCACCGTGGAGCTGCCGGTGGCGTCCACGGGCATGCTGCTCGCGCTGCTCGTCTCCTCATCCTCGAAATCTGTTCTCTTGTACCTCGGCATCTACGTCATATACAAAGGAGAGAAAAAAAATGTTTACATTGAGACTTGTTTATACAATGTCTCCTGTGTATGAAAAATGAGCTCTGATGAAATCCGCGGAGTACAGGAAGACAGACAGAGAGTTAGGTAAAGCATAGTTGATGCGACGTTGGTTCTGTTGCATACTTTTTGCGAAGTAGAGGCAGAACTACGAGGATATAGCATGACACCGTTTATTTCTGCACAGCACACTATAATACAGCCAAGTGTCTTTTGGACCCCTGACCTCGCACGTGCATCATTCATTCATTCATTCATTCATTCATTCATTCATTCATTCATTCATTCATTCATTCATTCATTCATTCATTCATTCATTGATCGACCGTGTGACCCGGCTTTGTGTCTCAGATACGAGTCCTTCAGCCACAAAATGCGTTGAGGCGGAAGGCATCAGTTTTCGACCATGCTGCGTTTGATAAAAGTCCACTCAAAGCCTGCACGTATGCGCCTTTTGCATAACTTTTACAAACTCCTATTTCATATATAAACTACCACATGCCATCGCTGGATGCTTAGAGCTAAACAAAATCATGTATATTAGTTAGTTTTATTCATATATTGTGTGGTCTAGAGATGGTAATCGCCCCCCGCTTTTGGATTGAACGGGCACAGCAGACGCAGTCGGAACAAACCAAACAATACACATTCATTTAACTATACTTTTGAGCGACGATATCGTCAGCCGAATTAGTACAAGTAGTTAAATAAGCGTGTATTGCTTGGTTTGTTCAGACCGCGTCTGCCGTGTCCGTTCACTCCAAAAGCGTGGTGGCGATTACCACCTCTAGAACCCATGATATCTGACGCTACATCATTATTACACAAACTGTTATGCTGCCGTGACACATTTAACACCCAAATACAACCACTACATTTATTTATTTATTTATTCACAATACTGCCAGTCTCCAAAGAGACCATAGCAGGTGGGCACTACAGTATACAGTTACAAAGAGCACTTAACACTTTCAGGATCGTAAATTGGTAAATAATGTGTAAAAATACAAATCAGCAACCTTGAAGCATACAATCAGCACTTATGCACACCATACACACCAAATACAAGTGAATGCTGGTTTGCATGTCACAGAAAAGCAGACATATCAAGGACGCTAAAAGACGTTATTTTCAATTCTTGATAAGAAATCGCACAATGACTGGGCATTAGTGGTGAAAGGGGTTAACAAATTTCATTCGTGGGTGGCAACTGAAAAAAAAGAGTATTTAAACGCATCATTGTTACATTTATATTCTAATAGAGTATTTGTATGTTGGTGCCGGGTAGCTCGTGTTTGCGAAGATTCAACGTAGTTTGAGACATACTTGCTACTTCGTCGTATTAGCTGCGCTTTTCAACTAAAAACCACTGCGAATTGAAATTCCACAAGAGTCAGACCCACGAACTCTGCTCAGCATCAATCTCTACGGCTTCGGACCCTAACGTATACAAGCGAACTCAAAATGCACTGCATGGCAACATTTACAGCATCGTGGTACTAGTAAGGATACACGTCGTCGTAACGCACGCTACGTGTAATATGTCGTTCTAACGTCACGGTGCGAGCTGAACAATGACGATGCAGTGTTAACCAACTTGTTTTGGTGCGACGGTGATTTTAGAATGGCACAGAATGACGTTCATCTGCTCGTTTTGTAGAAATGTGAGAAATTCGCTTGGCCACCCGACGGACACGGTATACAACGGATAAAACGTGAAAGAGGATACACACGCTTTTTCTTCCTCGTTATCTCACTTACGGTGTGCTTTGATAACCTTGTACGATAATTTTTTTTTCGTCTCTGTTTTGTGGAATAATTTTTGAAGAAGAAAGCCTCAGATACTCCATCAAATGCGAAAAGTGACATCGGCGTCAACTTGAGTGACGCACGATTAAAAAAAAAAAACCATGTGGTGACGTCACTCTATGCCGTCACTGTGATGTCACACGATGATATCAAAACATGCCACATTTTTTTTTTTGTCAAACGTGCACCGATCTCACAAGATCAGCAAAACCCAGTGGCCCGCAGAAAGGAATCCGATCCCGAAGACGCCGCAAAACCAGTTTAGGTGCAGAATGTGCAGGATCAATACAGTCAACAGAGAAGAAAAATAAAGTCGTTGACTTTTTATTGTTGCTGTTGACCGTCGTCAAATGCGCTGCGTTTTTCTAGTCTCTCTCTCTCTGTGTGTGTGTGTGTGTGACAAAGAGAGAGAAAGATAGACAGCAATCTCTGCATCGCCAATGTTCCCGTCCGTATGTAAATAAATATCAGCACCCGGTACGACATTCGTACCGCCATTGCTAAAGGAGTCTGGAATTTTGAAAACACGCGCGCTGCATCACTTGCATGCGCGTACAGCGAGCGTGGAGTTTGGTTTGGTTTGGAAAAACTTTATTGACAAGTCCGAAGGCGTGCGCCCTAGCACACGGCGGGCCGCGTGGAGTTGAGTAAACAAAATCAAGTATGCAAAAAAGCGTACGTATGAAAGCTTTGCTTTAGGAATGTATCAATTTCGGGTGGCATTAAAAAAATACCTTAAGAAAACTAAGGAAGGACTATGATTGAGAGACCTGTGGATGCATGCTTTCTTCTGAAAATGTCGTATGTCTACGCCGGAAAGAGGCGATGGAGATTGGATCCGGCAGTTCATTGGCAAGAATACAAGATGGCGCTCGAGGAGTGCCGTGCACACCAGAACCTTGACATTGGTGTTGTTGCGTGTAGTTACGTAATTTCAAACCATCCCTCCGAAGCACGCGTAGTTGCGTTCTATTGTAGTGAGATTGTTGCTCATTGTTTCTTGTGCGACTTGGAGTTTCTGTCGTGACACAAGGCCTCATCTTCCTCGAACTTGCCTCGAAATTGTTGGGTCTAACAAATTATACAGGCTATTTCAAAGCGATCCGTGACGAAGCAGGTTGGCGAGCCCGGCTAGACACAGCAATTTTACTTAACTATACCGTTCTCCTCCTGAATAAAGTATTCTTTGTGACGCTCCTTTCCCAAAATCGACGAGTGAAAGAGAGTCTGAAGTGCATGCAACACGAATACCATTTAAACGAAGCTTGACGTTAATCCCAGTTGCTCGTGTCGCGTCATTTCAGTTAAGAGAAACTTGATTACCAGAATGAAGTATGTTGTGATGTTCATGCTTATAAGGTTGGTGATAATCTATACCTTGTGTTGACATTATTACCGTGATCATTGTTATTCTTCATATTATTTCGTCACATGCAGTTAAAGTGGTGGGTTTTTTATAATATATAAAATTTATATGGTCCCACGAGATGTGTAGTCAGATGTGACTAGCTTTTTGAAGCTGTGATGCTGCACCTGTTGGAGAGGGTGGGCAGGAAAATCAGCGCCTTCAGGAATACATTTAAGCAAAGGAAGTTTATTTGAATATTTGAACTGAATTATAAAAATAATTTCATAGCGCACTGTTGTTCTAGAGAGTTAAGCCGATCTCAACTCTATATAAGGAACCATGTTCTGTTCTGTTGTAAATGTTTTCCTTTGTGAAGCGTGTCGTTCATATTGTCGCGAGCAAAAACAAGACCTGCAGCCAGGAGTTCACCCGAACCAGAGCAACGAAAACGTTCTCTTCTTCTTCGTAGCCCAAAACGGGTATGAGCCACAGCGGCTCGTTCATCAATGGTGGCATTACCCCCTCTCCCAAGAAGCATCGTCTCGATGCTGTACATGAAGGCAAAAAAAAAAAGAAAAAAAGAAAATGAGATGAAAATTACCATGCAAGCAAAATGAATGGCGTAAGGAGGAATAACATAGTTGGTTGTGGAGCCAGGAGTTAAATGAGAAATAAGAAAAATAGGAAAGAATGTAAGGGAGAGACGAATAAAGTCAGTCACTCACTGGCGATTCACAGCGCGAAAAGTATGGTTTCAGCCGTGAAACGTGAACGACTTCAGTTCGCGGGTTGAAACGGGAACGTCTAGAAGTGCCTTCTGGGAGAACCTCGTATGTGACGTCGCTGAGACGTCGTACGACCTTGTAAGGGCCGAAGTAGCGGCGAAGAAGCTTTTCTGAACGTCCACGTTGTCGGATAGGGTCGACACCCAGACTTCATCACCGGGCTTGAAAATAACTTCACGGTGACGAAGATTGTAGCGGCGTGCGTCTGCGGTTTGGTGATGTTGAATACGGTGACGAGCAATTTGACGGGCCTCTTCTGCACACTGCGCGAATTCGGCGGCATCGGTGCGGTATATTCCTAAGTTGTCGGGCAGGAGCATGGCGTCGAGCATCGTCGTGACCTCGCGACCGTGGACTAAGCGAAAAGGTGTGAAACCGGTACTTTCTTGAACAGCAGTATTATACGCAAAAGTTACGTAGGGAAGTATGGCGTCCCAGTTCTTGTGAATGATGTCCACATACATTGACAGCATGTCTGCAATTGTCTTATTGAGTCGTTCAGTCAGCCCGTTTGCTTGCGCGTGCTAAGCCGTTGTTTTACGATGTTCCGTGCCACTTAATCGCAAGACTTCCTGCAGCATCTCTGCGGTGAAAGCTGTCCCACGATCAGTTATGACGACAGCTGGAGCACCGTGACGTAAGACGATGCTGTTCACGAAAAATTGGGCGACATCTGCTGCGGTTGCTTTTGGAAGCGCCTTCGTTTCACAGTAGCGTGTTAAGTAGTCTGTAGCGACCACAATCCACCGGTTTCCAGACGAAGACGTGGGGAATGACCCCAGCAAGTCCATGCCAATCTGATGAAAGGGCGCCTTTGGTGGCCTATTGGTTGCAGTAGTCCCGCTGGTCGTAAAGGTGGAACCTTACGTCGCTGACAGTTGCGACATGTGCGAACGTAATGCTTCACAGTCTTTGCGAGACGTGGCCAGTAGTAGGAGCGTTGAATCCGTTGCAGCGTGCGCGTATAGCCGAGGTGTCCGGACGATGGCTCATCATGACACGCACGTAAAATGTCACCACGAAGCGTAGTTGGCGCAACAAGCAGATACATAGCTTGTGTAGGATGAAAGTTCTTTTTGTAAAGCACTCCATCGCGGAAACAAAAGGAGGATAGCGAGCGTGCAAAGCTTCGAGGAGGGTGGGAATTGCGTCCTTCCGGGTAGTCAATGAGCGGAATGAGCTCCGAGTCGTGACGCTGTTGCTCAGGCAAGCGGGTTGCTGATACGGCAGAAAGAAAAGTGTCGTCGTCTTCAAGGTCAGTGTTGGCATTTTCGACCGGTGCACGTGAGAGACAGTCGGCGTCGGTGTGTTTCCGCCCAGATTTGTGAACGATGGTGACATCGAAATCTTTTAGCCGAAGGCTCCATCGTGCTAGACGACCTGAGGGATCGTTGAGATTTGCGAGCCAACAAAGGGAATGGTGGTCGCTAACTACCCTGAATGGGCGGTCATACAAGTATGGGCGGAACTCTGTTAAGGCCCAGACAACAGCGAGGCATTCCTTCTCGCTTGCAGAATAGTTTTTCTCCGCTGGGGATAACGTTCTGCTCGCATAAGCGATCACGCGCTCTACGCCATCATGCTACTGAACTAATACCGCTCCTAGTCCAACGTTGCTGGCGTTAGTGTGTGATTCCGTGTCAGCGCTTTCGTCAAAATGACCCAGTACAGGCGAAGCCTGGAGGAGGTTTCGGAGCGTGTCGAACGCATGACACTGATCGGGACCCCAAACAAACGAGACACCGTCTTTTGTAAGCTTGTTGAGGGGTTCAGCAATCTTCGAAAAGTTTTTGACAAAGCGCCTGTAATACGCACAGAGCCCCAGAAATCGGCGTAGGTCGCGCTTATTTGTGGGCACGGGAAAGGCAGCAACAGCAGGGGTTTTCTCCGGATCTGGGCGGATGCCGGCATGGCTCACAACGTGACCAAGGAACTTCAGTTCTTCATATCCAAAATGACATTTCTCGTGTTTGAGAGAAAGCCCCGCTGTTCTGATTGCCCGAAGTACTGCATGAAGGCGTTGGACGTGTTGTTAAAACGTGTCTGCAAAGACCACGACGTCATCAAGGTAAACAAGACATGATTGCCATTTGAGCCCTGTGAGAACCGTATCCATCATCCTTTGGAAAGTAGCTGGCGCTGAGCATAGACCGAAAGGCAACACTTCAAACTCGTACAGGCCGTCGGGAGTAATAAACGCCGTCTTTTCGCGGTCGCGCTCATCCACTGCGATTTGCCAGTAGCCGCTACGTAAATCCATTGAAGAAAAATATTTAGCGTTGCGTATACGGTCCAACGAGTCATCTATCCGGGGTAGAGGATAAACGTCCTTTTTGGTGACCTTGTTCAGTTTACGGTAATCAACGCAAAAACGCAACGTGCCGTCCTTCTTCTTTACTAGCACAACTGGCGAAGCCCAGGGACTGGTTGATGGCTGAATGACGTCGTCCTGAAGCATCTGATGGACTTGGTCACGTTTAGCGTCTTGCTCTTTTTGCGACACCCTAAAGGCGTGTTGTCGGATGGGTCTCTCAGTGGTTTCCGTGATGATACGGTGCTGAGCAAGTGGTGTCTGTTTAACCTTTGACGTAGTGGCAAAGCAGTCTTGAAATGAGCCGAGTAAACGCAAAAGGCTTTCTCGTTGAGACGAAGGTAGTCTCTCGTTTACGTCGAGAGTGCTCGCGAACGCCTCGTCAGGGTGGCCATTCGATGAAAATAAAGCTAACGTGGGCGAACCATCGGCATCGGCAAGTTCTTCACAATATGCAATGGCAGTGTTTCTCGTTAGGTGGCGATATTCGTCGCTGAAGTTCGTGACCAGCAGGTGAACATGTCTATTGCTAGGCTGAATGATTCCTCGGGCAACACAGATTTGTCGTGAAATAAGGAGAGACAAATCGGCCTCTGCAATTACCGCGTCAGACACGTCCTGTCCCAATTCTACTTCGACAAAGAGGCTGCTTCGAGGTGGGAGAGTCAGAGAATCGTCGGTAACACGAAGTGCTCTTTTCCGGAATTGTGTACTGTCAGTTGCAGCGCAAAAAGGATCCTCGAACGACACAAGTAATTCACGGAGGTCGATGACGGCGCCGTATTCACGAAGGAAGTACATTCCTTGAATGACTGGCCGAGAGCACACGCGCAATACGAGGAAAGCCTGCAAATGTCGACGTACGTATACGAATGCGTGCCGTGCACATACCGGTAGGTATCACCAGATGGCCCCCTGCCGTGCGCAACTGGGGTCCTTGCCATGGTGTGGTAACCTTCCTCAGTTCAGATGCCAGTGCGGCGCTCATTACGGAATAGTCGGCGCCGGTGTCGACGAGGGCGTTGACAGCATGATTGTCGACGAAGACGGCGATTTCGGCAGAAACGATCTTTCTGCTGTCAGAGAACACTGCAAAACCGGAATGGTCCTCGTCTGGTCGTTGCGTCGAATGAGGGTCTTATACTGTTCGCCGGGCCGCGACTTCACCCCCAGAAGTCGCCGTTCCTAGTTTCCCCTGCGGGGACTTGGTGACCGGCTCCTGAAAGGAGCGGAAGACGATGAGGGCAAACTGGGTGACGTAGACCGGCGAGGCGACGGTGATCTCGACTGGTGGTGCCGAATAGTCGAAGGTGTTCGCTGGCCCGTGAGATAGGCTTCGATTTCACGGGGGCGCTCACCGTAGCGCGGGCATCGAGCTTCAGGATGGAAGCCGCGGAGACCTAGTTGCCGGTATTGACAGTTCCTGTATACGTGACCCGCTTCGCCGCAGTGATAGCAGAGCGGACGGTTATCCGAGGTGCGCCACGTGCTTGCCTTGCTACCACTTTGTCTTGAGGTAGACTGCAGATAGGTGGGTGTGCTCGGGAACCTTGAGCCGTGAGGCGGGCTCGAAGCAGTGGCGTGGAATGACTGCATAGCCTGGTACCTGGGCCGCATAGCAGGATCTGTAGCCGGTGGCGCAGGGGATCGCAATGCCGCTGCGTATGTCAGGACTGGCGCCTCGAGAGTTGGTGGTGTGATTGGGGTCAGGGGTGTGACGGCCTGCCGGACTTCTTGTCTGATTACATCCGCGAGGGCAGACACAGGTTGATGGGATCCCACCGCCTGAAGCTGTCGCAGTTCGTCCCGAACAATACTTCGAATGAAGTCTGCGAGGGCCTGTCTCTCGCTGTCAGAGCCGATAGAGCATGCGGTGGCCGGGATCTGGCGTTCGTATTGTGATGACCGCTGCTGCAGCGTACGTTCCATAGTGGTCGCCTCACTGACGAACTGGGCGACTGTCGTTGGTGGATTGCGCACGAGCCCAGCGAAAAGCTGTCCTTTTACTCCGCGCATCAAATGCCTCACCTTCTTTTCCTCGGGCACGGCAGGGTCCGCGCGCTTGAAGAGCCGAAGCATGTCCTCGACAAACATGGGTACTCGTTCGTTCGGCCACTGGTTTCTGCAGGATATGGCTTGTTCAGCCCTCTCCTTCCTCTCGGTGTTCCGAAAGGCGTCACGGAGCTGACGGCTAAACTCTTGCCAGGTTGCAAAGGAGCCCTCGTGGTTCTCGTACCATGTCTTCGCAGAATCCTCCAAGTAAAAGTAAACTCGGCGCAGCTTGCGAACATCGTCCCATTCGTTGATGCAGGCAACCCGATCAAAGTGGTCGAGCCAGTCATCAACATCCTCGAAGATATCTCCATGGAACGGCTTTGGTGTCTGTGGCGCATGAAAAACATGGGCGAGAAGAGAACCATGGGCATCGCTGGTTTGGACCGCCTGGCTTGTCATCGGAGTTGCCATCTTTCTGGGTGTCGATGTCAAGGGACCGAATTCAGGGGGTAACCCACGCAGGCGGCGGCTGATTCTTGCTCTGGGAGATGTAGCTGTCTCTACGATGGCCGACACAGCCGAAGTACACGTACCCAGCACCTCCACCAGTAATGTCGCGAGCAAAAACAAGACCTGCAGCCAGGAGTTCACCCGAACCAGAGCAACGAAAACGTTCTCTTCTTCTTCGTAGCCCAAAACGGGTATGAGCCACAGCGGCTCGTTCATCAATGGTGGCAATATTAATTCTGCGACTCCATATCTATAAGTTCTTTAGCGACAAAGAAAAACAAAAGAAAAGTTACCCCTTGTAAACAACCAGCAACTAAAAAAAACAAACAGAATAGCCCGATGAAAGTAGTTAGTGATATGGGAATGTTATTTATTCGTGCATTCATGGCTATTTAGACAGCATCAAGGCCATCGAAAAAATTCTAGTCTGCGTTCACGTTGATATAAACAATGTTAACAGAAGATATTTCCTGTTTTTTCCCACTCTTGAAATATATCTATACTCGTACATTATAATTTTCTTCGTGTATTGTTTTAAACGCATGATGGGTGGATAATTCCACATTAAAGCTGAGTGTGAGCAACAATCCCATTCGATAGTGGTTCGAAGACCGCGAATAAATATGAGGGCCATGACTAAATACTAAGGCAGACTCCGGAAACGAATGAAGCACGGCGTTTTTCACATCCATGCCGATAATAACGATGCTTTTTCCGACTACGCCACACCAATTTGTCAAGACTAGTTGCTACCCGTATTATACCCACGCAGAACCATTTACTTGATTCTTTTTCATGTAACACATTGATCTTTTTTATTGAAACGCATTATTCGTAGTGATTGCTGAAGGAAAGCGTCTGCTCGCACTGGGCACCCGAAAGACGGCACGTCACATATCGCTATCCGCTGCGGTGGCGTCTCGGCACGGTTCTCGGCTGCTGACCTGAAGGTCACGGGTTCGATTCCGACCGCGGCGGTCACATTTCGACGATGGAGGCACAATACTAAAGGCTTGCACACTGTGCAACGTTAAAGAACATCAGACGATCGAAATTTCTGGAGTCCTCCACTACGGCGTCCCTCGTAATCATATCGTAATTTTGGGAATATCTCATAGACTGGACACGTCTCGTCGACTCCGACCTCCGTCTGGACTCTCTCGACTCGAGACCTTTGCCGGCTATGGCTTGGCGTCGCCTTCACCAAAGCTTTCGCCTTCCGAATCGGCGTGGAAGACAGTGCTGCTTGCGGTCATTGCGGCAGCGATGAAACTATAGAGCACGTTCTCTGTCGCTGCCCTCGTTACAGCGTGCAAAGACGGCAACTAGCTGCTGCGTTATGCTTGAAAGGCGACATGATTTGTGTGCTCACAGAAAATTGGTGAAGGCGTTACTGAACTTTTTGCGTGGCAGTGGCCGATTGTATAGACTATAGCACCCCAACCCCCCCCCCCCCTTTTTTTTTTGCGCGCGTCTATTTCTCTCTTCGCTTTCTTTCCCATCTTTCTTCCGCATTCCTTCTTCCCCTAGTGCAGGGTAGCAAACCGGATGCTCCATTTTCTGGTTAACCTCCCTGCCTTTCCCTCATCTTATTCTCTCTCTCTCTAGGAATATGTCACTATGTTCGATTGGGCGAGTTGGTGATACATGATTGCTTTGAAATGAGAGCGCACTACTTAGACGCGGACAGAAAGAAAGGGACGTAAAACCCAAAGAATAATTTAAAAAAAGACTTTACACGGAAGAGAAAAAAATCGCAGTGCACAAAGGCACACGTGGTAGTGACATTATGCGAGTTCGGAAAGGCACTCACGTATGAGAATCACTGTGACTGTGACTCCACCTGTAGAGCGTATACCGGAAGCGTGCACCCGTGAATATAAACGCCGCTCTACTGCACGTGGTCACAAACAGCATTCGTATCGCACAGGTGGTCCCCACATGGCGTGTGACCTTTAGAAGTAACCTGCCCTGAGCTCAAACCGCGTTGTAAAGGTCGTTTCACATGACGCAAAAAGTAGCGATTTTCAGGCTGCCACTTTGCTCACAGCGGAAAAAAGTGGCAGTTCGCTTCCCGCCGCAGCCGGTCTGCTGGCGAACTACCAACATGTTAGAAGTTTTCGCTGTAGTCGCAGCAGCGGGAGTGATTTTCGGTCTGGACCCGTCGAAATAGGGCCAGGACCGGTCAAAACGTCGAAATTGGGTGGACGTGTTTGTTTTGGTATAATGGCCGATGCTGTGCATTTTTTAAAATGAATTTTGACTGGAAAGTGCTCATAAATGGCGAAACAAGCGGGCACTCCGTTCACTGTTCGTGGAAACTGAATGATTTAATGCACAGATAATCGCACTACATTCGTGTCTGCCACGAAGAACGATGGCAAGAACTCGCCGCTTCCAGTCGCAGAGTGGAAATCGCGGAGCTTTTGCAGTCCGTGTGAAACGAAACCGCCATTAGCGGAGGTTGCAAACAGAGCGAATGGAGCGAACGAAACGATTTTTTTTTTTTTCGCTGTGATCGGCGGCATGTGAACAGCCTTAACATTCCGCTCCCGTGAAGTAGCACTGAAAGGTTTTTATTTGATTGCTTGTTTGTTTGTTGTTGTTTGTTTGTTTGTCTGTTAGCTTCGAGTCTCTGCTTCGCATTGCTACCATCACGACCGACGCCGTGAAGCTGCAAGCGACCGCTCGGACCCCGGCTTTCGCAACAGTGGTATGATCGACTCGCTCACCTTCTCTGACCACGCTCCTCCTCTTCTACGCGTTTCGTTTTTCATTTCTTCCACGTCGTCGAAACGAGAAACTGTCGTCTACAAGCGCAGGTTGCGCAAAACGCGTCTAACAGAGCGCCCCTTTCAAGTAATGCGGCGTTATTTAACATTCTATCGCACATATGTAGGCAGCAGCGCCTGCTGTGTTGTTTGGATATTCGTGACGATAATAACCCCAAGTAGAAGCAAAATTTTTCAGAAAAATGCGTGCTGTTGGGAATGGGGGACTTCCCGGTCTCTTGTGGTAGCGTGGTGTAACCGGGTGGAGGAACTGAACGCTGACAAGAAGAGGATACGAAAACAAACAGGTTTATGGCACTATTTACACATATTTACGGAAAAGAAAGGTTAGGGGTTTCACAACCCATGAGCGTGGTGGTTGAACGTGAAGTTCATCCCACCGCTGCCAACCAGTTGTTATGGGTCGAAGGAGGAAGTTGCTGATGGCATTCCACCGCTGCCACCAGTTGTTTTGTTCTCGTATCCTCCAGCAACCTTCCTTCCGAACTCAACAGTGCGTATTATTGACCTCCCGGCATTTTGTTCTTTTCCTTGCTCCTACTTCATACAGAAAAATGCACGTAGACGGATGTAAGACTTTTATGCGTCGGGATGAGCAACGAGTCTGCGCGCTGAGCCCACTTAAAATTTCCCGTAGTTGGTCGTTCGCACAAATACTTACAGGCGACCTTTCCGTGTATATTACAGTGACTCTGACATTTGTTCGAAGGAAAGCTCAATCTCCCTTGCCCGCCTATATATTTGAAGCGTATACGTGGAAATTTTCCTGGTATTGTAGTGTGCGAGGCCGGCCCGAGTTCAGCGGCGTTATAGCGTCACGGCTTTGAGAGGCACGCTTGTTTGAGTACTTGCAGAAAGTTTAATAAGAGTAACATCTTTCGTTATGTATTTCCTTAAGACCCGGGAGCAGTGATTTTTATAAGCCTCACGTGGTTCTGCAGTGCCCCCAAGACCGGCCCCGCATTGACAAAGGGGTGATGACATCGTCATACTAGGTCACGTTATGTGACGCCGCAATACGTCACGATGTCGTGACAAATTTTAGATATCCGTAACGTCTTGATGCCGTCATGTGGAGATGTCATCTCATGATGATCTTTTGCACCGCTCTAATTGACACCGACGCCGACAGTCACACGGTTCGTGTTTCATGAGGCTCCTAAATCTGGGGTGCGCCTCGGTGGAGCAATGGTTTGGGTTCTTGGCTACTGAGCCGAAGGTCGTGGGTTCTATCCTGGTGGCCGCTGTAACATTTCGATGCAGGCCAAATGGTAGAAGCCCTGTAGTGTGCGATCGATGTCGGTACACGTTAAATAACACCAGATGGTCAAACTTTCCGGAACCCTCCACTACGGCGTTCCACATAATCGCATCGTCATTTTGGGACATGAAACACCAGGGTTTTTTACGCGTCGAAGTCATAAAGCAGGCGTTAGTGGAGGGCACCGGAAAATCAGACCGTCTGGTGTTTTTGAACGTGCGCTAACATCGCGAAGTACACGGGGCCCTACCATCTCGTCTCCGTCGAAAGCGACTGCCGCGACCGGAATCGAACACGCGACCTTTGGTGTCTCCCTTTCAAAACACACTGACCTGATTTCCACAAGAACTTAATTTTATTGCGGTGAGGAGCCGTTTATAGGAAAGGATAGAGCTGGAGACGACGTTTTGACATAGAAACCCGTCATCGTGAACGCACGTGCTGTTTCTTCCCTCTACTGCTCTGACAAATCCCGACGTAAAAAAAAAAAAAAAAATCGGCAGATCGCACGTACACCTGCAAATCGACGTTATGCGAAGCATGCGGAGGGACGGGGACCGTGTTGCAATTTTTTATATTGAGCTACACATCATGAAATGGCGCTAAATACATGTATACAAATGTTGCACGCACAGACATATGTTGAAGAGTTGCAAATGCTGATATAACCAGCTGTCTGCACTTGCATAACGATGCCATCTGTAGCACGCGTATTACCAACACCAGATGCTGATATGAAACGCTGATGCTTGCGAAGGTGCTGGTCCTGGAAACTGCTACATAAATCAACTTAAGTGCATGGCACCTATCCACAATTATCATTAACCTGACGTGACGGATGTGTCACAGGCGTACATATGTAATGTTTAAAAAATTGAGTAGGCAGCACTGCAACTACTATTGACGTTTCATGAAGATTATCGTCTATTCAAAAATAGTTCCGAGACATGGCATAGCTCTGTGGTAGAATGCTTCATTGTCATTAGAGAGTTTTAGTACTGCGGAATGGTGCTACGTACGCATCACGCAAGCGCCTTGCGTTACGTGGGCGTCGTTGCCACTCGTCGGCTTTTAGTACGCCCTAGTACCCGCGTACGTAACGAGCGTGAAGCTGTGTTGCGCCATCTGGTAGATCAAAATAGAAGCCCGTGTTGTTGACAGCCAATGTGAGCCAATCCAAGTGTTATAGCCAGATTATGGCCATTATTTTTAAGCCACAGGGCCGGTCGGTGCTTGCCTTCGATGCCACCATTTTGCAAAACGAAGTCTCGTGCTGTCGCGAACTTGTTCGAGAGCGGCGCGATCACCTCATACGTACGCACGCACGCATCTCATACGTGCGTACGTAGCGGCTGCGTACGTAACGCGATACGTGCGCGTTGCGGTCTGCGCATGCGCACTACGCAGAACGTGGCGTCCTTACGTACGCAACGCCGCCACGTACGCAGCGTACGCAGTACTAAAACTCTCTATTTTGGGGCGTGAAATACCAGGCATCAGTATCATCTAAATCTGCGGTTTTTACTTGCCGAAGTCGTAAAGCACGCGTTAGTGGAGGGCACCGGAAATTTAGACCGTCTGGTGGGTCGCGCAGTACACGGGGCCCTATACCATCTCGTCTCCGTCGAAAGCGACCCCTAGAAACATTAATCAACAGACTTCGAATGGAAGTAGCGTACACAAACAGCTTCCTGCACAAGATACATCGATTCAACTCGCCGAAATGCCATTGTGGTCATGAAGAAGAAAATGTTCGCCATATTCTCTTGGAGTGCGTTAAATACGCGAATGAAAGAGAAAAAAAATAAAGAACAAATTAGTATGTTTGGACAGACGGCCCCTCGCAATAAAGAAGCTACTTGGACCATGGCTTGAGATGCATCTCCCGAAAAAGGCAATAATCTTCCTGACAGACTTTTTAGTGGAGACCGGACTGGATAAGCGCCAGTGATAGACAGCCAGGGATGGATATAAATGAAATGTGTTAGTGCATATACTGACATTAGAAAAGGAAGGTGTGCGTGGAAACAGTTTATGGCAGTGTGAACTGCTGTAAGCAAACTGTGTACTGGCATGATATTTGAACTGGTTTCAGCGTGTTATTATGGTTTTTTTTTCGAATTGTTCATTTTTTAGGTACCGTTCTGCATTATTCTTTTTTTTTTCGCTGCAGAACTTCGCGATATGGAGTAGCCGAGACAATATAGATCTCAACCTCTCCCCAGCAAAACAGTTAGAACAGAACAGAACAGAAAGCGACCGCCACAACTGGAATCGAACCCGTGACCCTTGTGATCTCCCTTTCAAATCACACTGACCTGGTTTGCACAAGAATTTAATTTTTATTGTGGTGAGGAGCCGTGTAGGAAAGAATAGAGCCGGAGACGACGTTTCGACAAAGGAAGCTGTCATCGTGAACGCATATGCTGTTTCCCCCTCTGCTGCTCTGACGAATCCCGATGTCAAAAACTTCAATCTCGCGACATTTCCAATCCGAAGGCATTCATGTTGACGAAGCAGCGCTCCTTTAAAACAAGATGCACTTTAACGAACTAATTAAGGTGGCACACACTTAATTTGACAACTTTTCACCAGCCTTGGCTTCTTTGAGCATCGTTTTCTTGTCGAATCTCTTTGTCCCATTTCAATTGTTTCCCGTGATCTCTTTCTTTGACTCTGCTTAGAGACCCGAGCGAGAGTAAATTCTAACAGCACGATAAAATACTACGAAACACGATATAGTGAACCCTACTGAAGCACGCCAAGAAGAACGAAAAGGCCCTGTCTCGAAGTAATCAACATAAGACCGGCGTTAACGTAATGCATAAGTGCAGATAGTTTAAATACGGCGTAACATTACTGTGATGCACTAACAAGAAAATAGTAGCCGAAAAAAAATTACAGGCTAACGAAACAGTTGCTGTCAAGAAAGAAACTTGAACGTATAAGAGCAACCGACGAAGAGGTAGTCGTAAAATAGAATTCGATCCTCTCTTATTGTTCCATAAGAAAAGGTGACAAAGAGTAAATGACCGAGTATTCACCTGCTCAGGCCACATCCTCAACATGTTTACCGTCTTCTTGGCGCGCGAGCAGGCTCCGCGCGGACCACTGGCTTTCACAAACTGGACGCGCACCCCTCAAAAAACGCAGCTGCTTGGAGGGGAAATTCGATGCGGCCTACGACGCGCGTTCACCCCGTCCAATGCACGCGTTCGCGAGCGTACGCCCACTGGAAAGACCTCAGCACCGCCCGCATGCCGTGCGTGTATGCGTACATTCGATTCCGCACCCGAGCCCACCGAGACGACGTCACTGGCCGTCGCAGAAGAAAACTAACTACGCGAGCTCTGCCGTCTTCGCGAGCGTGACCGTCAGTGTGAACGGTGTTTCATTACTATCAGGCTTGGTAGTAATGAAACAGTAATTACAACAAAGTCGTTAAATTACTTTTTGATGTAATGAAAATAGCAAATGTGGATTGAAATTAGGTGGGTGGTAATTTATACCGGTGTCACACGGCTACTTTTAATCGCGATCAGGGTGATCTGGATCAGTTTTCTTGATCGCGATCAACTTTATGACCGCTGCTACACGGCCCAAGCTAATCCGGTTTGAGCTTTGGTTAGATGAAATGCCCTAGGTGGCATTTGCGTGCCGTAAAACATGCCACTGACAAAACTCGGGCGTATTAGTAATGTAACCAGTAATGTAATGTAATGAATTGCTTTAAGCGAGTAATTTCGAGAGGATTACCCATTGCTTTACCAATCACTTCTGGCTAAAATGTATATAGCATGTGCGCTTCTCCTATGGCGTAGTGAAATGTTGAAAAATTCAGAAAAAAAATAGGAAGGGAAGTTCATCTGAGTGCCACGCCTTAAGCTTGGGAAGCCTAATATACCGGTGTCACACGGGCACTTTTAATCGCGATCAGTGTCGATCTGGATTAACCACGATCCAGATCAGGCGCTGCTACGCGGTCACTTTTAATCGCGATCAGGCGTGATAGGGATCAAGACTATCGCGATCTGCCTGAGAGATCGCGATTTTGCTGTCGTATGCACCCCCTTGCCGAGCTTGTCGAAAGCACATTAAATAAGAAAATTGAGCACAGTTAAATAAAAACACTTTAAAAAGAGATGTTTATAAAGAGCAAATTATAAACTGTTTCAATTAGAACAATATCTGAAGTATTGCATATTTAAGGATTCACATCCACCGCATGTAATTACGGGAGAAGCAGACGACAAGCAGTCGACCCTTGTTTTCAGCGCTTAGATCAAGTCTCGCCCCGTTAGAGCTGTTGGAGCACCTCCAAGCAAACTGATTATAAGTGTCGCAAGCCTTTCGACTATGTCGCAACGTACGTGCACTTCGTGGTCGAATGAAAAGATCTTTACAGCAATTGACCGCTGGCAGAAGCGACTGGAACAGACTTGAGGCGCCAGAAGTGAAACACTGGCGCGTACAACGAGATTGACACTTCGCTGCAACTACACGGATACGAGAGGGGGCCATCATAAATAAAAACGAAGGTTAAGAATCTCACACAGCAATACAGGTAAGGGCTAGGAAAACTCTATTGAAGGATGGATTATTGAAATTACTATTGTAGTGGCACGCAAAGTTTATCACGTTCGAGCGGTTCTTGCACAAATAACATTGCTGATAATGGACTCTATAGATATACTGTACGCCGTGTTTTATCAGTGGCTTGTTTTACGGCACGCTAATGCCACCTGGGGCATTTCACCTGACCCAAGCTCAAACCGGATTAGCTTGGGCAGTGTAACAGCGGTCATAAAGTTGATCGCGATCAAGAAAACTGATCCAGATCACCCTGATCGCGATTAAAAGTGGCCGTGTGACACTGGTATAAGAAACGATAGATGAGATTTTGTTGTACCTATATGTGCCATTTATATTATTGATGGAGCGCACAAAAGACAAAATCGAGCAGCATACCCAAACATGACACAAACATTAGCACTTGTGTTTCCGTCGAACGAATGTCAAAGCAAATTAATTACTTTTGAAAAATTCATAGTAATGTCGTCTTTTTACTTGTGGCCAACTATAATTTGTAATGTTATTAAACTGGACTTCTAAGCTAGACTAGTAATTGGTATTATTTAATAACTTCGATATGGTAGAGCTTAACGTCCCAAAATCACCATAGGATTATGGGAGCTCCGGAAATTTCGAACACCTGGTGTTCTTTTAACGTGCATCCAAATCTGAGCCCACGGGGGTACATCATTTTGGCCTCCATCAAAAAAAAAAAATTATTAACTTTCTAAGTTTAATTCCGCCAACCGTATATATAATTTCTGCACTATAGGATTAGTGTCGAGAATTTTAGCTAACATTTTTGAAAGTGCCAACGAGTTTATGTTTTCGTGGAAATTTCGAACTGAAATTAATTTCGACGATATGTTTTAGATGCGTCTCGGTGGGTGACTGCCAATTAACCTAGACCCTCCAGGGATTTTTCAACGTGCTCTCGAACCGAAATACACGAGCTTATTTGAGGCGCATCAAAATGCGGTGTCCGTGTGTGGAAATCGCACCTACGACCTCGTGCTCAGCCGAGTGACGCCATAGCCGCCGATCCACCACGTTGGATAGTCTCGCAACATGAAACAGATGAGGAAAAACTTGAAAAAAAAAACTACTCTCAGGATTTGTAATTATGTACTCGATCTAGAACTAATTTCTTGCAAATATTCATTTCTTTTTCAACGTCATAAAAAATGTTAAAGCGAGCGAGTGGCAGAAGCAAAGCAAACACAAACAAGGACACCCACGGTGCTAGTGGCTTTGTCAGAACTGCTGAGTTGCAACTTCTCACGAGTCGAGTTTTACCGCCACTATAATTAGCTCCGTTTGTGATTTCGGCATCTTTCAACCGCAGCGCGGCATTGCGGCTTAGTACGCGTACGTTATAATCACCGCATAGTTACGACTGTGTACGCTCCCGCAAGTTAGGGAGGTCAGCGTAAATTCCACCGCACCGTAACCCCATACGCCAACCCGGAAAGCCATGCGCCGCGACCGTCGCCGAGGGAATGAGCTCAAACAGCGTAAGAGAAAAACACCAACGTGACGTATCGTTTTCCTGCATCGTCGAATGGTCGATTGGGCAGAAGCAAATGTTCCTCATTGAAACTAATGTATAACCGTGTAGATTCGCTGGCCGCCGTGACCACCCAATGAGCGAGACGTAGTCGTTTATTTCTTTTTCTTTCTTTTTTCACCATTTATTGTTCTTCTTGTAGGAACACGCTCTAAGCAGCGCTGACAGGGGACCACGGAGCTGTGTGAAATAGACATGTCTTTATGTCCCACTTTTTTTTTCTTGTTATGTTGACTCACGATCTCATTTTTTTAAATAAGTATGTTGTTTTATCGTTCTGCACGCGTCCGCGTTTGCTGAAAGGTCTTGCTTTTCATTTTTCGCAGCGTCATAGGCGTAATTCAATTTGGCTCACCGAAGATAGATTATTTTTGTATCCTCACTCCCATGCGAGAACGTGAAACCTGTCGTTGCAGTTTTATTTTGTTTCTTTGCTTACTCCGTGACCCGGAACGGCATAGAGGAGCGACGAAGGATCGAATGTTAATTCGAAACTCAGGGGTGCTGAGGCCGCCTGCAAGTGACCCTGCTACGCTTCAAATTAGTCTCATTACACCTCTCTCTATTTCTTTCTCTCTTTTTTAAACTCATATGTTCCACACAAAAAATCAGGACTATTAGCTAGCCACGGTCCCCACCTCCTTTAAAATTGCCTCGGCATTTCGGAGGCCAGTTAGCGCTTCTATTGTTACGTTGCATTGTTGACGGCATTCAGAATTTCTAAATGCATACAGCATGCGTGAGGTCGCGCGAGGGGGGTATTATTGTTTTCAGCGTACGTTACATCAAACTAATAAGAAATGAAGTACAGCGTTAAATAGGGCTTCTGCCTTTCATCTCGCCAAAATGAAAAAAAGGAGGAAGACTTGTAAAGTTACAAGATGCGATCCCTTGCCGTCCGTCTATTTATACGACCCCCCCCCCCCTCCCGTCCCGCTTTTTTCCCCCGCGCCTAGTTCCTAATGGGCCGAGAACGGTTAACGGTGACATGGCGTGCGACCTGGTTAAATGTGACAGGAGTACCTTAATGGAGCTCTCCTTTGCATGGTTAATTAAACGCAGTGAGCGTCCGTGTGCTACTATATGGCGGTCAAAGTTTACCTAGGGGCAAAAGGACTTTTAACTAGCCATGGCACGTCCATACGCGGGGAGACTGGACCCCGTTCGTGCATGCTATAACTAAGCCTTACAGCGCAGAGACCGCCGTGTAAACGCCCGCTATTCTTCTTTGCTTGTTGTGTATCCTTCTTTGCACACGCAGAAAGACAGCGGGTCTACGCTAAGTCTATTGTCATCTCGTATCGTTTTCTTATTTCTATGTTCTTTGTGTGGGTATAGGTGACTCTGTAAAAAATGGCGCGCGTCGTTCCCGCGTGTGATTAGCACGCCACGATGTGTGCCTGTGCAGTGCGTGCAGAAGGCACTTTTTTTTTTGCTAAATATATTTCCAAAAACAACAGCAACCAGCGTCGGCGTGTTCTTCTTTCGGTGCTGTGGAATTGCAACATGCACACGGGTGTAGCTTTTGAAAGAGCGAACGGCATTGTAAGGCCAAGCCTCCCACTCATACATAGTCTTTTCGCGTGTCCTAACTTGCAGAAGAAGAAAGCATGCCACGTTGACGATTACAAACACTCGTTTTGCGCCGGCTGACTGCGTGGTTCCATTAATGGTGTTGCGTGTATTAGACGTCACTCGCTTCACGCTAGTCGAACATCTTTCGCGCAACTCCTCATCCACGAGGCCGTCTTGTGGTTGTCCACTGGCGTTTGTGCGTGGTTGCTCTGTTTCTGTGGGTGCACGGAATTCGGTAGTTATAGCGTGCACTTCACGTCGTAACTTTTGCCTCAATCCGTTTCCCGCTAAAGCTGCAGCTTGAATAGTCTATCAATCAACCGGGCGTGCAAGCCGTTCTCTTGGAGGCTGGTGACGTAACGGTGCTCCAGGAACACCGAATGGGGGGAAATGACGACAGCATCGCTTCCTTTGTGTTACCTTCGATAGCCAACTCAAATGAAGTCAGCATATTGCTGATCCAGAAAATCAAGTGAACTGCACCACAAATGTGTGGCCGCCCCGCCGCGGTGGTCTAGTGGCTAAGGTACTCGGCTGCTGACCCGCAGGTCGCGGGTTCGAATCCCGGCTGCGGCGGCTGCATTTCCGATGGAGGCGGAAATGGTGTAGGCCCGTGTGCTCAGATTTGGGCGCACGTTAAAGGACCCCAGGTGGTCGAAATTTCCGGAGCCCTCCACTATATACGGCGTCTCTCATAATCATATGGTGGTTTTGGGACGTTAAACCCCACATATCAATCAATCAATGCACCACAAATGTTACACGTCGCATCGCGGAAACAGAATGGGGCGGTAAGTCATCGTCTCTACTCCACGTCCAATGTGCACAAATCCGACAGAAAATTGCCTATACTCTGCGCCAGTTCTCCACAACATCTACCAGACGTCTCTACACCGACTTCAGCTGTTACAAGCACGAGGCTTACGCATATGGCTGGGGGTTCCACAGGCAACATCAAGTTCTGTGACACTGATAGAGGCAAGAGAACCCAACTTTATAGTAATTAGAAATGTGGAGACATGTCGGCACCCCTTTCGACTAGCCACGCAACACCCTTCACACCCACTCGTATCCAACATCGTCAATCGTGCCTGAGCGCAAATACACCATGTGTACCAACACTACATTTGCCGGCTTCCTGTGTCGACACATTGGCCACTAGACCAAAACTACCCTCCATGGCTGCTTGAGCTACCAACTATTGAAACGTCAATAGGACTTCACAGCAAACATGAAGCGCCAATTGTTGCCGCACAGCAGTTGGCATCACATCATCTGTTTGACAGGTACCAAGTATACACTCACGTGTACACTAGCGGCTCCGTCACCAAAGAGACAGCGACAGAATTCCGGAATTGCACGAGGAATATGCATGTCGGTTGGGCCACCTCTCGTCTTCAACAACGCCGGAGCTCGTAGCGGTTTTGCTAGCCATAAGCTTTATTGAACTGTCAACGGCACCAAGAAAATGGGTGGTAATTACATACTCTCTGGCAGCACTCGCATGTGTGGAAAATGCCACTTCAAGACACATTGATGCGCGTATAGTATACGCTATACTAAAGGAGGTTTCAGAAGCTATGAAGTCGAATCATCGGGTGGCATTTCAGCGAGTTCCCAGTCACTGCGGATCAAGGGAAATGAAATGGCAGATGAGTTGGCGAAAACCGCTCATCGTTCTACGCAAACGTGCCTCATTCCTGTATCTCATTATGATGTAAATATAATTTTAAGAACAACAAAACGTGAATTATGCCTGTCTACATGGTTCACAGACAAAACAAAGGAATCGATCTTATGTTATGTTGATCCTAATCTTGAATACCAATTAGACCGTGACCTCCCAAGACGTATCGACACACTCATATATCGCCTAGGACTTGAAACTGCTTACACAAAGCACTTCCTACTTCGTATTCAGCGTGCAACATTGTCAGCATGTTCATGCGGCCACGACGACGGGGATATCTGTCACCTCTTGCTCGACTTTCCGAAACACGACACACACACCGAAGGCGACTAGAACAGGAACTCCATAAGTTAGATCCTAAGCTGCCATTTGCGTTGAATAAAATACTAGGTCCATGGCCATTCAAAACAAATGGCAAAGCAATGAAGGTGCTGCAACAAGTTCTTCGAAGAAACGAATGTTTGAGATGACTACTGAGTGGACAAAAGTTAAAAGTGAGCGTGACGTATACGTGTTTGTTCTGCCCATAAGATGAATTTTACTCTCACCCATGTAGGACTGTATATATGTACATATGCTATTTGTTTTTTTCAGTTTTTTTATTTATTTCTATCAATAAAGTGGAAAGGGGCAGCCGTCACCAAGTAACTGTGACAAAAACGCCTTCGTTTATTTTCTATTTCAATGAAAAAAATGTCATGCGAAAACGATGCGTACCACGCATATTGTAGCCTCGAGTCTGTTATTGGTTCTCGTTCCGCTCTCCGTCGATGACGCGATAAGGCCCGATGGAAGTTCATTGGCGGAGGCAAGACATATATGAATAGCTCAGTTTAAGACATCAAAGAACTTTTTGGCGCTAACTATGGCATTTCGGCATGCGCATACGCATTTTCATCGATAGAATAACATTAAACACACGCGAACAAAAAAGAAACCTGACTTCGAAATTGCGTGGTCACACATGCATGCCAACAACAAGATCGGCCGCAGGCGCGTTTCTGCCGAGCGTGCCGCCGAACGGCTGACCCCGCTCCAAAAGAGTTAGCTGATTGATTGATCGATATGTGGGGTTTAACGTCCCAAAACCACCATATGATTATGAGAGACGCCGTAGTGGAGGGCTCCGGAAATTTTGACCACCTGGGGTTCTTCAACGTGCACCCAAATCTGAGCACACGGGCCTACAACATTTCCGCCTCCATCGGAAATGCAGCCGCCGCAGCCGGGATTCGAACCCGCGACCTGCGGGTCAGCAGCCGAGTACCTTAGCCACTAGACCACCACGGCGGGGCCCAAAAGAGTTAGCTGTCAGCCTTCGCAGTGTCACGGGGTTGTAAAGTCGACAAAGGCAGCAGTCGCTGTTTTGGGCTAACCTGTGCCCGGAAAAGGGAACCATTACTCTACAAGCAATACACGCTGTAGATTGACAGCAGCGAGCATGGAGCGTCGGCCGTCGATAATCTGCCACGCAGCAAAGTGCGGTGGCATTTATTGATTTGCTGTCGAATGTTCCAGCGTTAATCGCTAGCAGCCGCGGAAGATAGAGAAGAAACTACTGTGCGCGTTGTGCACGTAATCTCATCGGAGGGTTCTGAGATTATCTAGATAGTCCCCAGTCATTCGGGCGCGGTTCGCGCAAGGCAGGGTTACACGCGTGATGGTGAGGTAACAAAACTATAGAGTCCTTGCGGCATCTCCATTACAACATTACCAATTGTTACTATCGCAGTCATCGCTACTCCGGTGACACACAATCTTAATTTGTTCTTAATTTATCGCAAAAAGCTCGCCGCATTGTTGTCGAGCAACCGCTGAGCACAGCACGGGCTCGGCGGTTGCTCGGCAATGGTGCGTGGAGTTTTTTGCAACAGCAGTGCTGTCTTTATAGTGTCCCTATAACAGCTTTGCTTTTAAACCATACATAAGAGTCACATAACGAGGTATTCGCACAAACGCCAAATTAACAAGAACCATGAGTTGTGTTCACGTGGCGCAAGATTCATTCGGGATCCGAAATACGATGTTGGATATGCAGGCAGAATGTTATATGGACGCGATTGCGTCCCTTGTGCAGCCCACGCGTGTTGCTCGGTTGATGATAAAGCTCTCGACTAAATTTGGCGTTGCACGTAAAAAATTGCCATTTAGGCGTGGCTTGGCGCAGCAGGCCAGATTGGCGCATCATGGCGCAATTGGCGCAGCACTTCCTTACCCTGATACAAGGGGCTGTATGAATGAACACGTTTAATGTGACCAAGCTTTGGGATGGGAGCGAATTGCTTGTGAATGTTTGGGCAGTCTGGCGCGATCTGCTCAATTTGGTTCTGGTCCCAACATTGTAACTGGATCGCCCTAGAAGGAGGTGTCAGTTCACAAACACTCGGCATGTTGTAATAGATTGTTCGCGTATTCATCCGTGTACATCAAGAAATAAAAAAAAAAGACTGAGCATTTGGTTTCAAATACTTTTGAAAAAAACTTTGCAGAATCTTCGGCTGGGGCTAATAAAAGAAGGCCGGAACTCGATGGTGGAAAACTGAGAAACTCGGATAATGCAAAACAAATTTTAAAGTATCAGATGAATGAGAAGGGGGGAGGGGTGGAAGAGCCAGCATATACATGTACGGTCCTTCCTGACTGCACATTACAGAGGGACATATCTATCCGATAAATAGCTTGGTGGAACTATTTATCGCCCCTACTCAATAGGGATGCTCCTAAGAACGATTCATTGACAGGGGCTCCTCTAAAACAGGGAGAAAGAGACATGAAGTTTACTATATTTCAAAGCCAGTGAAGTTACCCTCAAGTATTTAAAAAAAAATGTCGTTATTATTATTGCCAACTGATGGAAGATTTGTCGTGGCATTGTGAAATGGAGTTTCGAAAATGCACAGGCAAACCTTGTAAACCTGAGAGGTAAGTATTACGTACACAAACCAATACGCCTTACATACAAATAGACGTAATGAATGTTTTCCCCACTTCTAATCCTGCTCTCCGTAATATGTCGATCTGTGTCAATTCCTGTGCAGTCAATGCACGGCATATGTGTATGCGCTTTAAATTGCCTGAATCACTCTCCAGTGGTTTTCACGTTGTTTTTTTTTGCCAGCCCTGCCACGACAAGTATTTCTTTAGTTTTATTACCTATAACGTGACCGCAGTGCAGGTGAAAGTCCATTGCGGCATTCATCAACAAAAATTAAAATAAATTAGTAGGGGGGGGGGGAGATGAACAACAAGAGAGAAGGCGGGGAGGTTAACCAGGCACATGCCCGGTTTGCTACCGTACGCTGGGGGAATGGGAAGGGGCGGTAATACACTAGCAACGTTTGGGGATCTTAAACTCAATGTTCCGCAAAAGAAACTGCGTCGAAGCCACTCAATCTTAATCTTCCAACTCAAGTTGGCCCGGCTAAACGGAACGAGAAATCGCGTGACGCGCCCCCAAGCGTTTTCGACGCGCATCATTCGTCAGAGCCAGTGCACTGTCACACGATCTTCTTTACACTAAGTGAACCCGCGGCCGCTTATATCCGCGTCAAAACTGCGGAAGAAAAAGGTTTTCAATGAGACTTGAGGGCGTCGCCATCCATCACAGCCGCCTGTCCCTATCGCGGCCAATCGAATTTAGATCGAGAGACCGTAAGAAAAGGGGGCGCCACCAGGAGAAACAACACCTGCCACACACGACCACAGCCTCCGAAGCGTCGGCTACGATATATAGATCTCTACGAGACAACCTTCTTCCGTTGTTGACCACGTATGGTTTTCCGTTACATAAACTGCATCTTCGCTCGAACCACAGAAATGTAAAAAACTCAACGAACCAGAAACGCCCATGGAGTTATTGGAAATAGGATATCCGAGGAAGGCGAACGAAAAGAAAAAAAACATAAAGGGAACCAAACCGTTTCTGCGCGCATTTCTTCTTCCTCGACAGTGTGGCGGCAATCGACGGGATGCAGGACGACTGCTTTTCTTGTTTGCTTTCTTGTTTACGTGTTAGTTTGTTTGTTTGTCTGTTTCTTGCTTTTTTTTCGTATATCTGTATTTTTTTCTCCCGTTTTATCACTTTCGAATTTCCTTCAGTATGTCTCTATATTTTTGGTTTCTCCTGTGAGAGTTGCGCCAATTTCGCGCGTCAGCTGGCGACACCATACGGCGGCTCTCATCTGCCAGACGCTCGTCCTGCCCTGTCCTTTTTTTTTCTGCTTCAGTTTATCAGTTTTTTTTTTTTTTTTCTGGTAGGCCGACCTCTGGCGACGCGGCGCCTCTCAAAATCAAATCACGTTCCCGCCGAGTGACGCCTGTCACGGTTTCGGAGCGCCACCGACCGGAAGGCTTCCGCCGACCACGCTTCTCTCGCAATGCGTGGCACACTGTCCGGTCTCTCTTCCTTCCGCCCTGCGTCATCCGCACGAATTTCTTTATTTCCTTAGTTTTTTTCTTGCGTTGGCGAGGTTTAGCTCCATACATGCCAGTCTCCAGAATTCAGTTTCCCAGCTGCATTAACTGATCAGCGATTGGATGTAAACGTCGAGCTGGACAAGCAACCTTGAAAGTACTGCTCAAACAGAAACGAAAAAATTGATTGACAAAACCAGCGTGGTTACAGAGGTAACGTTACAATATATAAAGGCAGATGTTTTAAGGAAGAACGAAACCGCCAAGGGCGGGAAATTCCAGGCTGGGATAGATGTACAGCAAAGCACGATTTGGTCGAACAGAGTTCACGTCTATAACGTAGCCTAACTGTCCATATTCTGCGAAATATAAATAAAGTAAAGTGTGATCCGAATAAACATGTAGCTATGAAAATTTCGTTATTGCACCAGAAGTGAAAACGAAGCTCCAGCCGGGCTCACCCGCGAGGCCGCCTTCCTGACAGGGAAAAGCAGGAAAGACAAGGCCTACGACAGCAATTATTATTATTATTATTATTATATTATTATTATTATTATTATTATTATTATTATTATTATTATTATTATTATTATTATTATTCATAATGTTGTTGTCTTTGTCGTCGTCGTTGTTGTTGTATCAGTAACCAGCTAACTTGCATTTCACACACTTTGTGTAGTTCTCGAACGCTTGTCATCCTTGGTTGAGCCCTTACTAGCACATAGTTTCTTGGGCACGCAGATAAATTACACAATTTTTCATCGGATGCCTTATGACCACATGTATAAAAACATACAAGCCACCTCTGTTTGTTTACGTGAAAGTAAATTAATTAACGGACTGCGGGTGCTTCCTCGCGCCAACTACACCGACTCTAAACAAACGCTTATGGGAGCATATGTCTTCGTGCTTTTTATTTGCGTGTTTGATGATCTCATTTATTCATAATTATATCACAAACGCCGTAGCAAAGCCAGTGACAAATATTTATAATCATATATTCAATATGATACAATAATTTAGTTAAGGCTATGACAGCTGCTCAACAGATGGCTTTCCTACACAAATCCTGACCGTGAAAGCCGCCTAAACGAAAATAATCCTTCCAGTCGATTTCATTTTAATCCAGCTTTCACAGCCGACCGATCTCGAAGATTACGCAGGCGGAACGCAGGTTATATAGACTTTGCACGAAGTGGGAAAAACATGTAGGGAATATGTATACAATAAAATTGTGTTGTTTTGGCCTTGGCTTGAGACATAAGATACCCGTGTAGCGTGTGGTTCCGGGATAGGATATACCAGCGAAAAAAAAAATGAATACCATAGGAATATACCAGCAAAACAAAATCAAACGCTCATTAATTAACAGATTATCATCTCTGCAGACAGCCCACGCAGTTTCTTCACAAATATGGACCCTTAACCTATGTCAACACGTAGAATAAAAAGAAAACAGCAACAAAAAAACACCAAATTAAATTAAGTGTGAGAAAATACGTCACAGGTCACTTTCGCTGACAGTACAGTTAATTTTTTCATTCACGCCGCTGCTTTGTTTATTTGGACTTTGTCACACACTTCCGGTGAGGCCCCGCCGATCCAACATCGACGTGCGGCAGACTCGCAGGCTTCCACTTTACGCTTCGACCTGCGACGCCTGAAAGGCCTCGAAGTGGCACATTTCAAATTTATTTGCGGGTTGGCCGACCCGTGCGGGGTTGCACGTGTGGTGATGTGTGGGCCTGACCGACGCACTCTTGGAGCAGACACAGAGTTTGATTACACTTAAACAAGCATTTAATTAAAACAGGGGCAAAGGCAAGAGATTACAAAAATAGCAGAGGAGGAAACTGATACGCGCGATAGAAACAACAGCTATATAGCAAAATGTGCTAAAAACAGTACAAAAGATACAGGCTAAACAAATATGCGAAAAATTAATACAATAACAACAAGATGGAAATCAAAGGAGAGGGATACAAGAAAATAATTACAGAATAATCATTGGTCGCGCTTTTGAATTTCTGTGTGCGTCGCAGCGCACACAACTACACAGATTAAAAAAAAAGGCTGGTTAAAACAATTTAACAGTTTAAAAAAGTCACAATAAAAAGTTCCATACGGACCAGGCCAGCTCTTGGTGCACGTAGGGGAGTTGACGGGTGCCGCTGAAGGTCTCGCCGGCTTGGTAGACGACGAGGGTGCCCGGAATTGCAGCCGTCTCAATACGTTGCACGGGTCACTCCATGCTCGCCGCCTACGCGAGACTCGCGACACCGACGACCGCACTTGTTGCTGGCTGTACGTCAACTGCTCTTCCGATGCAGTTCAAACCGCCTCAGGGGCGTACACGTGCTCCCGTCTCATCTGGGAGTAATATTCCCTGTTTAGATCGCCGGTGCCCCTTCCGGTACCGGTGCAGGGAAGACAAGCCGGCGCCACGTTGGGTCGTTATAGTCGCCGGATGTCGTCCCCCAACACAAAAGCGCCCTTCCTTGGTAGGTGGGGCCCGCGGATGCTCCGAAAATTAGAGTCGTTTGTGACAGACTTTCAATTTCAGCGTATAGAGTTGCAATCGAGTAAACACGATATATGTACTGGCTTCAGTACGAATGCACGTTCCTAGACGAGGCTAGGCAATCCTCCCCACTTTCACATTAGGCGGACGAACTTCTGTCAAAAAACCGTCATATTTGTCCCACTTTCCTATAGTACTGCTGCATTCAGTCACCAATATCTTTTGACAAGTTACCAAACAAGAACTTCCTCGAGAATTTAGTTGCGAGTTTTCGAGAAATCGCACGGTTGGTTGCAATAGTCAAATTTGTCATGCGTGGCTTGCCAGTATATACTCAAAAACTTGAGGAGTACAAGAGAGGAAGTAGCCCGTCTCCCGTCCCCCTAGTTGCTTAGGAGGGGAGGAGGAACAATATCTGCTCTATATTTTGACGGAATAGGGGGGCAGTGGGGGGGGGGGGGGCGCTGCGATTAACCTTTGACCCCCCGCCTTATAGGGACCCTTGTAAACGTCTGTGGGCGAAAGGGGGGGAGTAATTCTATTTGGACCAACGAAGCCTGGTGAGAGCTGGTCAGTACGTTGGCTTTAGAGTAATGCACGTGGGTTGAGCTGAATTAACTTCATTTGTCCAGTAGTTACTGATGATCCTGTCTGAAATACCGAAAAATTCATCATTCTCGCCGTGCGCACTCTGCGAGAATGATGAAGACAACGCTAATGCGCGTAGGTTGTTGTTGTTTTGTTGTTGTTGTTGTTGTTGTTGTTGTTGTTGTTGTTGTTGTGGCTGAGCACGAGCACAGTCATAAACACAAAGACGAGGAAGTCACTAGCTCGTGATTATAATAACACCTGCCTACCGTTCTTCTTTTCGATCTGTTCGTTACACCCACTGTTTCGACACGACGACAATATATAAGAAACATCAGGTCAACAACGATGATGTCGCTTCACCTGGAGTATCTGTACAATTATGATAGCGAATAGTAAGATATTTCGGGAAAGTAATATTTGCTTCTATCAGTTTCCCCTTTTATTTCTGTGCCGTTTATGTGTTTGGTACTTCTTAATTTTTTGTCCATGCACTTACGTCATAAACTGATGTGTGGCCACGACCGATCCTCCTCGTGGATATGACTCTGTTTTCCTAGGCTATAACGACAGGTTCAGCACAATGATCCTTGCTCGAGTATTTTCGTTTGACTTAGCACGACCTCCCTTTTGTTATACTTTGTTACGATGTTGATTTTGAGCTTGTGTATCTAAACATGGAACGTAGGTTGTACGTTTTATGCTTCGCAACGAAAGTAGCTACTCATGTAATCAGTTCTCTCGTAGATTCTGGCGTAGCGCAGGATAGGTGAAAAAAATTAAGTTATGAACGAGAGTGAGCGTTCTAAAACAACAAGGCGACATCACCACCTCTACAAGCTGTAGAGCAAATTAAAAAAAAGGAAACATTCAGTAAAAAAACTCCCAAGCATTTCCCCGAGGGTGAACATGGTTAAGTGCGAATGCACGGGGTAATACTATGAGGGGTATTTATTAATTCGCACTATTATATTTATTAATCACACTATGGTGCCTTTATTGTGTAATGGTTCCTGGGAATCGCAATTTGATCACACGGGGGGAGTTTACGTTAACTCACTGGCGAATGCCAACGGATTTTAACTTTACTCCCCGTCATAGCATCACCCCGTGCATTCGCACTTGACCATGTTCACCCTCGGGGAAATGCTTGGGAGTTTTATTACTGATGATGACGATTAAAGTGTAATTAATGAATTTAAGTGTTGTTTGTCATGAAGCATTTGTACACAGGTACATTATATACGAAGTATTATTTATTTACACTTCACGATTTTCGTACGATGCATTAAATGCACACATCGCGAGCGCGTCACACACACACACACACACACACAAACTACACTACAGATTAGCACCTATTCGTGTTATCGTTGTAGCTCACGGTTAGTACCAGCGCTTTGCGGAGGAGGGAGGGGGACGCGCGCAGCGGCGTTAAAGATATAAGGCGCGTTACTGACACCGATATCAGCGTCGCGTCCGTGGCTTAAGTGGAAACCTCATAAGCGCGAAAATGCACGCGACAGCGACAAGCGACGCGACATAGATCGGTTTCGCGCGATCAGTCGCTAGCGCAGGCAAAACCTCATTCACGCGACGGCTTCGGCGAGCGAATTCCACTGTTGCTGACATGAGGCCGTCTACTCGCACCAAGAAAACCGCGTAGCGAGCGGTATGCAATTTAAAAATAAGATATATTGCTGTATAATGAAACGGAAAGTGCTTATTATTGCCTTGCAGCACTTTTTTATATGCACATGCGTAATAAACATTGCGTTATTTCTAGTTGCGCATACGTGACTCGGGCAGGGTCACGTGCACCTATGTAGTCTTTGTCTTTTCCGGTATTTCGCTATTGGCTGCTTGAGCCCAGCACTTCCGGGCGATGAGCGACGGTTTCCAAATCTGGAGAACCGAGCGATCGCGCGAAAACGAGCACGCGACACGTCGCGCGAACGCCATGTTTCGTCGCTCATAGCATCGCTCGTCGCTGTCGCGTGCATTTTCGCGTTTATGAGGTTTGGCCCTTATTCGGTAGAGCGTCGCGCTGCGGCCCGCCAAGTCCTCTTTCTTTTAAAGATAGAGAGAAGACTGCGGACGCCGCCGACGGCGGTGGATGGTTTGGGGTCGCTTATAAAGTGTATTCACACATAAAAAAATGGCCCCGTATCTGCATGCTTCACTGCAAAGAACGTCGAAAGACGACGTATGGAAGCGCTGCGTCAGTTATAGCAATGCCTCCTAGAAAAATTATGCCTGGAACCTGAGCCGCGAACGCGCTGCCCTACCCTCGGATTTTACCCTCCCCCTCCGGAACGGAGGCAAACGCCTTTGGCGGCCACTCCTTGCGAACGCAGCAATGCTCTCACAGTTGCCTCCGAGCAGCTGTGATGTCACGTGACAGAGCGGTACGGAGGCGAGCGGTTCCACGCGGCGGACAGTCCCAACATGCGGCAGGAGGCATGGCCTCCGAGATTTTGGGCTGGCAAAAAGTTCCCGATTGGAAAGAGAGCGACGTTCCAGGCATAGTTTTTTCTAGGAGGCGTTGGTTATAGACGCCATCTGGCAGTAATGTAGAGAAACAAAGTCTTTTTTTGACAGCAGAGTAAAAGCAAAGTAGCGGGGAAATAAACTACATGCCGCAGGCAGATAAACACGCTTAGTTGTTTCGTTACGATGCTGCATGCAGACCTAACACCACGGGCGTTTGCAGGAGACCGAGGATGTAAGCGGTCGCGCTAAGAATAACTGCATAACAACATCGACATAACTTCGTTGCGAGCGCGCGACTTGCGGCTCCGAATTTCGCGCCTCCGCGTGCATGGTTATACACGGAACACCCAACTTCCGCGCCCGGTTTCTGTAATCAAATTATCGCGCAATTATTCCGGACGCGTCGCCTCGTTCATCGCACTGCGAGGACGTCAGTGCGTGCTTCCCCTCCCGGAAAATTGCGCGTCATATTTGTTGATTGTCGACGTTACCTTGCAATGCCCGTGGCGCTTAATGGCATTGTATACGCTGCTTGCTGTAGTTGCGGCGTCGTTTAGTTTGCTTTTTTTTGTGTGCCCACTTCCATTATGTCGTAAAGGCGCCCATTAAAGCCACTTCCTTCTTTCATTGCCCCCCCCCCCAAAAAAAAAAAGAAAAGCTGCCGTTCGACTTCACAACAGGCGTTGATGTCCAGTGTTGGTCGGTTCTTCGTACTAGTTTGTATATATCACAACAGCAACGCGCGAACTTATACCGGAAGAATCAACTGATGACACGCAAGCTAGGTCGACGTTCACATGCGCATGGTCGCCCCGCCACGGTGGTCTAGTGGCTAAGGTACTCGGCTGCTGACCCGCAGGTCGCGGGATCAAATCCCGGCTGTGGCGGCTGCATTTCCGATGGAGACGGAAACGTTGTAGGCCCGTGTGCTCAGATTTGGGTGCACGTTAAAGAACCCCAGGTGGTCAAAATTTCCGGAGCCCTCCACTACGGCGTCTCTCACAATCAAATAGTGGATTTGGGACGTTAAACCCCACAAATCAATCAATCAATCAATGCGCATGGTATGCAAAACTTGCGGATGTGATGGTTCAAAAGCGAAATGATAAACAAAGAGCTGACACAAAGATAAGACGAGGAAAACAAGGACAGTACAACGCAAGTGCCTGTCATTGTCTGCCTCGTCTTTCTGTCCGTCTTTCTTTCTCTTCGCACTTTTTCTTCTCTCTCTCTTACTCAATCTCCCCCTTCCCGTTCCCGCCTGTAGGGTAGCAAACCTGATTTTCTGAACTGGCTAATCTCTCTGCCTATCCCTCTCTACCATTTCTTCTTCTCTTTGTGTCCGTCTTCATTCGCGCTTACCTCACAATGCTAAAATGCGGGGCCAGCTAGCCTAACAGTCTGTCCTAGTGAAAAGATAAAATCTAAGGTATACGATTGCAAGCGAATTCGGAATGTAAAAGAAAAAGACAAAGCTTAGCGTCTTCCTCAATCAGATTTACTTGTGATGGCGCGTGTCTTCTATAACATCTTCATGCTCGAGCACTGTAGAAATATACTCGCAGTGTAGGAGTACGCGATTTAAGTTGGTGCTCCCTTTTCCCCGTATACGTTTCGTGCATGCTTTGTTTTCGTTCACTCAGTGCCGGATAGTTAACAATGTTCGTCAATGATCAACCTCATTGTCGTCTAGTTCCTATTAGCTCTCTCTCTCTCTCTTGCTATCACACATAGGCACGTGAGCACACGCACACACGCTCACAGGCGCGCATAGCCAGCGGTGAGTTGCACGAATGCAAATGATCGGAAAGGTTGGCATTTCTTAGCTTTTGTTTTTTTTTTTCATTTCCGTTCGATTTATCGCGTTGCTTATGTGGGTCTGAACCGGAGCCCTCCACTACGGCGTCTCTTAATCACATGGTGGTTTTGGGACGTAAAACCTTACATATCAATCATCATGTGTGTCTGAAGCTAACTATAAAACAAAAAGGCGGGTTGTGAAAGCAGCTCGCCTATTTTATTTTCCCGCCTTTTCTGATAAACAAAACAAAGCAAAAAGGAAACACTAGAAGCATGACCCTTGCACACGAAGTATGGACGAAGTAGATGGATGCACAAATAACCGGGGATGGCTATAGCCATAGTTCGAGAGTTACGCTCAACTGCACTGCCCGTCACACTGAGTATACTGTAAGGCCAAACAATGCATTGTAAACGTGCCACGTGTACTGTGATTAATGTCGATAGCTATTGTGGCTCAATGCTATCGCGAGACGCCATTGGGACGAGCGGGATTTGTTATACGTTGCATTTGAAGGCAGTTGTCGCGAATAGCAGCGCGTTCCAGCCTTCATTCTTGTTTGTTTGTTTGTTTTATTCTTTCGTCAGTATGACATAGACCAATTTAAAAAAGAAAACGAGAAACTTGAAGCGAAAGATTGTCCATATCTCAAAAGAATCCACTTGAAAGAATGAAGACAACAAACACGAAGGAAGAAGTGGAAAAAGGGAATGACAATGATCTAGTGGGTCTCCAGTATAGTGTCTCATAGTGTGGATCCTGCCCTGCTTGCGCCTAACCCTTGGAATATGAAGCAGTTCATTCACAACCGTGCCGCGTAGACTATAAGCTCGTTTGCCGTGAAGAAATCGCAGTCGGTCCATGTTCGTATGCGATGTGCCTCTGCTGACCAAAGAAAGAAAGAAGGGAAGAAAGAAAGAAGGAAAGAAGGAAAGAAATAAAGAGTGAGAAAGAGAAAGAGAGAAAGAAATGCATTGCAGTGACATCGCTCTGTAGTCGTATGCAGCGCGCATATTAAACAAGCAGCCTCAGTAAGCAGCTCTCTCACTCGCACACTATCAAGGTTGCCGTAATGAAAGTGGAAAGAAAGATTCCGCCTCGGTCAAAAAACAGGCACTTTGGACTAATTCATACGCGACGCGCACACAGTGTGCCTATAGCTTAATGCTTGAGTCGGTTTCGAATATGCTTGCGTGTGGCTGCCGATTCTTTTTCCGGACAAAACAGGCTTGCCATTGTTGACGCCAGAATTCATTGCACAGAGAAGTACACACATTCATCCACATAGAGAATGAAGCCCCGCCGCGGTGGTCTAGTGGCTAAGGTACTCGGCTGCTGACCCGCAGGGCGCGGGTTCGAATCCCGGCTGCGGCGGCTGCATTTCCGATGGAGGCGGAAATGTTGTAGGCCCGTGTGCTAAGATTTGGGTGCACGTTAAAGAACCCCAGGTGGTCTAAATTTCCGGAGCCCTCCACTACGGCGTCTCTCATAATCAAATAGTGGTTTTGGGACGTTAAACCCCACATATCAATCACATAGAGAATGAAGCAGCTACGCTGTTGTCGGTGGAAAGACTCGACAGGCAACACTTGAACAATTCAATTAAACTTAGTTTTAATCAAGGAACAATATACAAGCGTCGGAGACACAAAGTGTTTCGAAAAAAAAGGAGAAAATACTTTCACGTATATTTGTAGAGGTTTATCGAAATCACTGAGTTTTAGCCAATTTTAGGGACAAGCTGCAGATAGAGTGGAAATTGAGTAATTAGTAATTGCCAGGATAACCAACTAGCATTGACTGTACCGAGCAAAGCATGATCATACAGCTTATAATTCTAATGATATTGATCTGACTTTGCGTGGAAGATAGTGTGACCAGTGGTTCGTTCGTATTGGCCTCCCGTCAGTTCTATCGATGATAAACAGTCTCTTCGCGCGTTAAAGAGTGTTGCTTTAGTGAACGACATATTCATAGCACGAAGCTCTACATAGCATGGAGTGCATGAGCTACGACGCTATAGCTTTTGATGGGCAAAACGTGCATGTACGCTTCGTCAATCACCCGCAATTCTGCAGTGGGCACTGCATACATGTGAGTGTTATTAGACTACGTTTCTTTGTTCGAAGAGAAGGAAACAAGATAAAAAAGAACGCGTTATGTCGAACAAACAGCGCTTTGCCGTGATTAATGATGAGTCCTTCATATAGGACGACAAAAAAAAAAACAGCTAAAGAAGAGACGCAAACTTGTACAGACGCTGCAGCTCGAGGTACGCTGACGGTGCCTCGGCGACACCTTTCAAAAGCGAAAAAAAAAAAAAGGAGGAAATTACGATGCGAGAAGTTCTCGGTTTCCAGGGCGACGGAGCCTGCATAACGACGCGATGTTTCGTTCAGAACGTGCGTTCCTGTGACAAGCAGCTGGCCGGGTTTCCTTCGCAGGGGAGCAGATGCTGTACCGGTCGTGCGTGCTAAATCTTCCCGGGTTTCACCGGGATACATCACGTCGCCGACGTATGATGACTCCAACGTGGTAGCAGGAGAAAGCCGGACGAAGGAGAGAAGGCAGGCGCCTATGAGCGTCGAGGGGAAGAGGCGAGTCACTGTGACGCTAAGTCGAGAACGAAATAAAGAAAAAGAAATACGCGAGGGCACGCCGAGGTGAGCAGCAGCAGCAGATATATAGTACAAACACACTCACAGGCATTGCGGTTGTTCCAACGGACGCCCCTCTTTTTTCCTCGATCGATGAGATCTAGATTTTCGCGCGAGCCGCTTTCCTTCCTCCTGTTGCGTCCAACGAAGTGCATTCCTGCGGGTATAGCAGCAGCAGTAGCCGACGCAGCCGCCGCTGACGATGACAGCGCCGTCGGAGTGACTACGGCCCGGTCGCGCGCTCGAGATGCGTTTTCGTTTGCGCTGATGATTTCGACGCGTCGCGCACGAGCCGCCGCCGCCGGGGCGATCGGTCGCTCGCGCGACTGTGACGTCACAGCGCGCGCCGGCGACGTCGCTCCGCCATCTCGAGCCCGCTCTTGAAAGACGCAGCTTCATCCACGGGCGGACTAGAGGAGCGGCGCAGTGCCGCTCCTCTAGTCCGGCCGTGCTTTTATCAAAATCTGTTCGCGGTGCAGTGTGTGAGCTGAATAGATTAGAGAGGAAGGCGATGCGCGGAGTACAAACTCTGATGCGAACATCCCACTGTTATGGAGGCGGAAATGTTGTAGGCCCGTGTGCTCAGATTTGGGTGCACGTTAAAGAAACCCAGGTGGTCGAAATTTCCGGAGCCCTCCGCTACGGCGTCTCTCATAATCATATGGTGGTTTTGGGACGTGAAACCCCATATATCAATAAAAAAAAAAAAAAACATCGCACTGTTTACAGTTGGCGATCAGTGGCGTAACCAGGGAGCGACACACCGGGGCCCGTGCCCCCCCCCCCCCCCCCCTCCGGAATGTGTTTTCGCTATGGGATACAGAGCAAGCGAAAAATGACCATTGCAAGAAGGTGCAACCCCCCTCCCCCCTGAAAAAAAATAATCGTGCCTACGTCCCTAGTGGCGATGTAAATCCAAGCTGAGTGTTGAGCAGCCTATGGAGTTATATATTTGTTAACAGATGAAGTGTCTCTAGAAGCTGCGTCCTTTCGTGCTGAGTCAAGCTCCTTAACGAGCCGCAGAAGATGGCGCTATGAACGCCCCCTTTTGCCAGAGTCACTTCAAGAGTTCTTCGCGACTCATTTAGCATAACCTGTTAAGTCTACTCTTCATTAGTACCACCTGTTCATGAATATGCATACAACCTCGACTAACGGGCACTTACAAACAGCAAAGTGCGTGGACCGTGGCCACAAATTGATTATCGAGGACGCGCAGTGAGCGCCACTCGTAATTTTTGAGAGCACAAGTTTAACTATCTGCTTATAGTTGTCATTATTACTCCGTTTCATACCACTGAGTTATTAATAAACATTTCTTTGTGACGATATATTTAAGGACATAGTAAAACAACTACCTGTATGGACTCTATCCGCAGTGTGACCACACTATGCCCTTAGAATCTGCTCTTTCTTTATACATCGCATTATATATTTACATTGTGCTTCTTGTCATTTATTTATTTTCCTATTGTCTTATTTGTAGTTTTTCTAGTTTTGTGTGTTTCTTCATTATTAATATCATCTTGATGGGATAGCCGGCTCTTTTCCATGAGTGCTTTTCGTGTATAAATTTAAAAAATTGTTGTGATTGCGATTGTCGATAACAGTGTAATGGAAATCGGCGCCCGCCAACGTCAGTGTTCGGTGAAGCCTAATGCACAGATCTCCGCGAATGCATTCAGAGTATGACCCTTTGTGCTTGAGTAGGTTCCGTACGTACACGCTAGCTTCATTTCCCACGCTTTACCAGTGAACCTGCTCCGCCCTTTGACTGAACGTGCGACGTCGACCAGAAATTCCCTTATCTCGAATATTTCGAGACTTGTCGCGCAAAGAGAGCTTTGGAAATGAAATGTTGGGCTGAACCATTGCACGTTATGCGAGTGCTACGTAGTTTCAATTTGCGTACAGTATATAAGCAAGTAACTAGCCATAAAGAAAATACGTGTTCCAAATCATTGATGTCATGGGTAGCTAAATTTTGCGTCACCAGCTGTCTTTCAACCATCCGTCTTTTCCGGCCTATCAACCTACATTCTAGGTAACAATGGCCTCTGTTAAGTGTTACGAAACTGTAGTTAGCTGTGATGACACTATATTAGTTAGGTTTCCATTTAACGAGGATGTCATCCTTTGTCTGTAAAGCATGCAGGCCCTCTTAGACGACCTGGGCGTGCTGGAATGCATAGCCAAGTCCGACGTTATGTTATCACGTTATTAGCAATACGTTATTTCTTTTCTTCTAGCGCGGACGTGCGCTGGAGCTCGTGGACCTTCCACTCGGATTCCAACGCTTCGCGAGCCCCGAAAAGATCGCGGATTAGGCTTCAGGACGCGCGCGCCGATCCTAGTTTTAATCTGACAGCAGCCCTTAAAACCCGACTGGACGAGTCACTAAGACACTCTTATTTTTTCATTGTGGATGGGCAGAAAATAGCAGTTGCCCGGACCGACGAGGAACTCTACACCTGCGGCAGCTAATTACGAAGAGTCTTAAGCCGCTGCTCGAGGCGGGCGTGAATGAATTGCATTACGGCTGGACCACCTGCCAACGCGCGGAAACAGGCTGCGTCTTTCTTCGGAATAGTCGTGTATTTTGTCGATCAACATAACGAACTGTACTTGTCCTTAAGTTGCTCGACGAAGTCCTTGGACACGCGAAATGTCGTCCTGGTATTCTATTTTTTTTTTCACTCCCGCAGCAAGTTGGCAGCTTTCTGCGGGTGCACTATATATTATATTCAGACAACTCCTCTTGGCAGATACTGATTAAATTGCGAAGTTGGTGTGAATCGAAGTGGATTGTATGAAGTGGGAATAAAGTGGCAACAGACACTACGCAATTCTAATGTATGGAAAGAGAGAGAAAGAGAGGAAAGGCAAAGAGGTTAACCAAGCTTGGCTCGGTTGGCTACGCTAAACTACAGGGGTGGGGGAAAGGTGGAATAATGGAAATCGATTGATATGTGGGGTTTAACGTCCCAAAAACCACCATATGATTATGAGAGACGCCGTAGTGGAGGGCTCCGGAAATTTGACCACCTGGGGTTCTTTAACGTGCGCCCAAATCTGAGCACACGGGCCTACAACATTTCCGCCCCCATCGTAAATGCAGCCGCCGCAGCCGGGATTCGATCCCGCGACCTGCGGATCAGCAGCCGAGTACCTTAGCCACTAGACCACCGCGGCGGGGCAAGGAATAGTAGGAAGGAAAGAGATAGAGAGAAAAGAAGAATAGTAAGAAAGAGATGGATTATTCAGCTCGAGACTACACAGCACAGTCTCACGCTGTTCTGTGTAAGAAGGACTCAAAATTCTTCCGACATGCACGCTAATCTTACAATTGGGTATATTAAGACCAGCGGATTTGTAGTTACGAACAATTTCACGAGTGTAGCGTAGTTGGGGATTGTCGAGGGTATTGACATCCCTGGCAGTTTTTTATTCTCAAAAGCTTCTTTTATGCATATCAGCTTTGATAACGATTTGTGGAATCAAACTCGCGATATGATTACGTGGAACGCTGGTGAGTTTCCGGAAATTTCGACCATGTGGTGTTCTTAAACGTACACTGTCATCGGTCAATAAAAACAGGCATTTTGCGTTTGTCCTCCATCAAAATGAGACAAATGCTGCAGGATCGAACCATTGAATTTGATAATAGTGTTCAAGAATAGAATTTACAGACAAATAGAGTACGTTTAAACTTCAGTCAACGTGCGTACAGGATATCTACGTGGAAAGTGCCCCGTAAAGATCCATTCAGCGGAAACGAAGAAAAAGGACAGGTGAAAACAAAAGCTGAAAGAGAATTAAGCCAATTTTCGGATATTGTAAAGCGAAAACACAGTGAACACACACAAGCGCCTTCGATACAGAAGTATGGGAGATAGATTAGCGGAGGCGTCATTGATTGACCGGCTCGGCAAAACTCGGCGGTACATCAACGTTTCCGCGCTTCCTGCCAAATTCTCACGCATTAGGCGGTACAGAATTAATGGTATTAAGAATAACTCTAAACAAAACTCGGCAGTTTTTCACGCAACATTAACTCACCATTTCATCGCAGTGTTCTTGAAGAAGCCATTCCTTTTCCATTTCTTCGTACATCGGAGGTACTTCCATAGCATCTACACTGACGCTTCTTGAACAGTAGCATTTGCTAATTTTTCGAAAAGGTATCGTCACTACACAATTGACGCCCAGCACATTAGTTTGACGTCAGCACGTGGCTGGAGCGACTTATGATCAACGACCTGAGGCGCGGTTTCTAGAGACGTCATCTGTCACGTAAATGCTATATATGCCACGTACGCTGAACTACATAGTCAAACATTTGAAATATTGGGATCGGTAAGTATCAGTGGTCTTTGCGGTGCTCGGATCTGCCAGTTGCATGGTTCGATTGTGGCCGCGGCGGTCGCATTTCGGAGCAGGCGAAATGTTGATTGATTGATTGATTGATTGATTGATCGATATGCGGGGTTTAACGTCCCAAAACCACCATATGATTATGAGAGACGCCGTAGCGGAGGGCTCCAGAAATTTCAACCACCTGGGGTTCTTTAACGTGCCCCCAAATCTGAGCAAAAGGGCCTACAACATTTCCGCCTCCATCTGAAATGCAGCCGCTGCAGCCGGGATTCGATCCCACGGCCTGCGGGTCAGCAGCCTAGTACCTTGGCCACTAGACCACCGCGGCGGGGCAGGAGGCGAAATGTTAAAAGCCCATGTGCATCCGATATTAAAGAGCATGGCATATTTTAATATCAAATCATGGCTTTTGCACGTAAACCTCGACATTTGTTATATTATAATAGTTATTAGTTTTACGTCTGCATCACCTATAGCGGCATTTGTGTCTTCTTAGCTAAGACATCAGAAAAGAAACACTTCCTGACGCGTCGCGACGACTGGACGATCGACAGCTCTGCGTGTAGTTGCTAGTCGAACACCGTCCCTCTATCGCTTGTCTGCCCAGATGACCGTGAAGGCGATTTTGCGTTTCTTGAAGCCTGCGGACGTGTTTGAATGTCTGACTATAGTAGTGCAAACCTACGCGTACGCGTGAGCACATTTATTGTTTTCTGCTTTTCACCCTTTCTTATCTTCATATTTCTTTTTCCCCTTTGCGTATATACATGTATTAACCAAACGGACACATTTATAGTTAACCGCTCCTTCGAGCTGCGGCACCACAAAGGCCCGTGCCAGAGTGGAACCTGCGTGGCACACAACACGAATGTGCTGTTGGTGCTTGCAAGGAGTGCACACCAGAACGATACATTAGGGATGACTCGTTCGTGTATATATGCGCCTATTAGTATAGTACGCGCATATATGAGATCATTGCACATACCGTATTCGTCAACCGATGCCTAGAGTAGCAAGCCAGGTGATACGCCAGGCAAACATCTCCGGGGTTTCTACGTTGGCAT
Organism: Rhipicephalus microplus; assembly: GCF_013339725.1. Taxonomy (NCBI): domain Eukaryota; kingdom Metazoa; phylum Arthropoda; class Arachnida; order Ixodida; family Ixodidae; genus Rhipicephalus; species Rhipicephalus microplus. The sequence continues at coordinate 178,469,263 of NC_051165.1, read as the reverse complement.
GCCGCAGGTCACGGAATCGAATCCCGGCTGAGGCGGCTGCTTTTTCGATGGAGGCGAAAATGCTGTAGGCCCGTGTGCTCAGATTTGGGTGTACGTTTAAAAACCACAGGTGGTCAAACTTTCCGCAGCCCTCGGCTACGATGTCTCTCATAATCATGTGGTGGTTGTGGGACGTTAAACCCCACATATCAATTAACCTAGGTTGGCATATAAAAATGGCCCCGTATCGGCATGTTTCACTGCAAATGTCGTCAAAAGGCTATAGCTTTGCGTGTGTATAGAGTGAACAAAACGTTTATTCGATGTTCTGCGTGAGAAAATTGGTCAATTGTATTCTGCAAGCGCTGCGTTCTCGAGCAGCGAAGGCGAACGAGCGCATCGAGGCACGTTATAGACACGAGCGCCATCTGGCAGTTATCCTTGAAAACGAAGGAAGGCATGCGCGCCCACGGAGAAAGATGCACGACTGTCTCCGAGGCGATAAGGTGTAGAATGTAAAGCGACGGGCAGGTGCCACCACCATGTCGTCTTAAGCGTTGAGAGCACTTCCCCTTTTGAGCATCGTGTTGCACTGTCAGCGCAGCGTGATAAACGCTACGGTCCTAAAAGTTACTTATGTGTGCCTTCTCTAGCATAAAGCCACACATATAAAATATCGACGTGTTGTTATGGTGCCTCCGATATGCGCGATAATTGCTTTTGAATTGACAATCGCACAAGTGTGAACGCTGAAACATGAGCAATATTGATGGGTGCTGCGGATGGGGTTGACCGTTTGACGTATCGTTGGGTGGCATTTAGGATAGCGTTAGCGTGGACAAACCGACAATTGTACAGACAGAAAGACACAGACAGACGAAAATTTTGGCATTGAAGGTCCTCAAGAAAGACTTTTGTTTAAAAAAAAACTGAAACCCACACATACTCGCGCGAGAAATATATTTCTCACTTAGGGTTAACTCCGACCGAGACTCATTAGAAGTTTTTTTTCAACAGCATTGACTTGTGCTTATCTCACTAAAATGTTCCCCAACCGGTGTTGCGCAGGCTCACGGCTTAATTTTAGCATGAGTGATTCACACGCCATGGCGGCATAGTAATCATTGTGCTCCTTGACTGCTGTGGGGGAGCAGCCGAGTACCTTAGTTACTAGACCACCACGGTGGGGCTTTTTACTATAACGTACAACCCCCCCCCCCTCCTGTTAGGTGTGTGTGATATCAACAATAAAACATTTTAAAAATCAAATAATGTGGCATGTTCGCGAAAGCGAGTTTTGGGCAAAAGATTGATTAAATAAGGTAGCATGTTTGTGAAATCGCATTTCAAGCAAATGACTGATTGAGTGCGTACTTTAATAAGCTCAGAACTTCTCCAGAATTTTTTTATTCGCGCACCCAATATCGTGGTTCGCATATCATCGTGCACCAATTAATTGCAGAATCTGGGTGCTTGGTAACGAGGAGTATTTTTTTTTATTTTTGCACTTTGATCGCCTGTCATCGTTTGTTGCCACATATATTCATTTTATTTTCCACAGATGTAGTTTACAATGCTAGTAAACGATAGTTGGTCTCAGCTAAATGCAAAATAAATAGCATCATAGCCCGGGTATATTTATAACAGAAAGAACGGGTTTTGTTTTTGCACACAAAAAAAGGAATCGAAATGTAACGGTGTCGGTCTACATACTCATAGTTGCATCACACGAAAACGCCGCCCTTTGCCAGCGCTAGTCACAGTGACCTCCCGCAAATATTGTGATGAAATGGTAAATACGACCCCGCGTAACAAAAGAAAAAAAAAACACCAGCCTACTTAGACGCGCATGCAAGCACGAAAGCTTATTTCCCAATTTGATGGATGTACACAACACTTGTCACAAACAGCAACCACCCAGCCCCCTTATCAAAGCGCTAAGGGGCACCTCGGACTACCGTTTTCTAGCAACGCAGCGTGCACTAGGGAGGAACGCTTGCTTTTTAGGGAAAACGCTTGCTTTCTAGGGAAACCGCGCACGCGCAGACCATCGCACTACCCTTCTGCGGGCACGCTCCGCAGGCGAGCGGCTGCGGGTCCGACGCTCCGAATTTTTCTGAGAGCGCCTGTATACGTCAAGGAGCCGTAGTGGACCCCGACATAAAACACTTCCGTGTTAAAAAAAAAAATAATAAATTCCGCGTATTGCCTCAAAGACGTGTTTTTTTACATTCTCGTGAAGTAGTGCCGTGAAACTATTTGCACCTTCAAGCTACTTTCGGTGCGCAACGTTTTCATTAACAATCTAAACTCAATTATCCGATGTATCGAGCTAATTCCACCACCACTTTTTTTCTTGCGACTTCCATACATACGGGCTCGACTGGCATAGTTAAGCTTAATGCTTCATGCATACACATCGAAACCAAGCTTCATGCATATACATCGCTAATTAGGCCTAAGTTAGAATACGCTTGCACCGTCTGGGATCCTCACACCAACCACAATACTAACGCACTTGAAATGGTTCAGCGCAAAGCTGTTAGATTTATTTTTTCTAAATTCCGTTCCACCGATTCGCCAACAGCGCTCATGCAAACTCATGGAATACAAACATTGGAGTTAAGACGTAAAATACTCAGGCTCAAATTTCTTTTTCTTCTGAAGAATAACAAACTCTCTTTTCATCCTGGACCATATCTACGGCCGTTATCAACTAGACTAACCAGGCATCGTCATCCTCAATCTTTACCTCCATATCATACAAGAACTAACACCTTCAAATTTTCTTTTATTTTTCTCGCACTATTAACGAGTGGAACTCACTGCCATTATCATTGATTGATTCAGTTGAGTCAATTGACCTGATCGATTTCTCATAACCTAACATTGAAATTAAAATGTAAGCGTTTATTTTGTTTGTCTTTCGCCTTTTGAAATGCTGTGTTTTTGTTTTGCAATTTACCCTTCCTGCCTGGGCCCATGTGTAGGCCAGTGGCAAATAAAATAAAATAAAATAATGTAGTAAATAAACAAACTAGAAGGCGTCTCTTTCTCCCCCCCCCCCCCCCTGTCATTTATGAAGAATAAAGGTACTTCTCGCCTCTTAGAATGACTGATTCTACATTCTGCTGAGTGCATTCTGACAGTTGCAGGGGCAGAGTTCACGACGTTCTCACCCCCTTGAAACCAGAGGAGCGTTTCTGAAGGTCGAATCCACAGCATCGCGTGCTCATAGAGAGAATGTTCACTCGCACCCTTTACATAACAATAAAATGCAAAAAACGCAACCTTGCAAACTGCGCATATTGTGTAGTAGTGTACACGTCCAACAGACTTGTATACGTCTTCTTTTCCGCGTACAAAACAGAAATAGAAGTACGAAGCGCCATTGTAATGATAGTCAGCTCTGCCGTATTCGGTGTAACCTCCTCCGCGTCAGAGTCACCAAATAACGCTTTCTTGGTCGCCGCTCCTAGCATTTCAGCGCTCGAAGAGAAACAGTTCTGGTATAGAGACGCCAGTGGCATGCGATTTGAATGTATAGAACCGAGATTGTTTATCTTACTCTGCAGAATACTTTTTTTATGGGCAAAGCTCCTTATAGCGGCACCCGTTCGTCCCTCGTAGTCGTAGTAGTAGTGTGTAACCAGTCTTACATTTTGACCTCCAAGGCGGTGCCGGTGGGAGATTTTTTCTGTGCATTGTTGAACAATCGAAAATTCGCAGCGTGCGCGTTCACTAAAAGCCGAATTCTCCTGTCTCTCATTCCCCCTTAGCAGACATTGGCATGTACATTTAGCACTATCTGACAAGAAAGGGTTGCTACGTTATACTCACTGGGCGTTACCTCCTTGGTTTTAGAAAGGTTTAGCGAGCGTTGGGCCGCAGTGCCATGAATACAATGAACTAGTATATACGATAAACTCGAGATGGTTAAAGGTGGGAAGTAGACCCGAAGCGCAAGCCGTAAGAAAGTGTGCGTGTGCCACCTCTCGTTAAGTCCTTGGAATGTCCGCTGGATGGCGGTGCTTCTATATGAGGAATATATGATGAAAAGATGCGAGATGGTGGTACTTGGAGTGTTGAATAGGTGGACGAACGGACACACAGACAGAAGCATGGACAGACGCACGGATGGCTGCACGGACGGATGGACGCATGGACGGACACAGGAGCGGATGCATGGACGAACGCAGGGACGGACGCACAGATGGACGTGCGGACGCACGAACAGACGCACGCATGGACGGACGGAAGCAAGAACGAATGGACGGACGGATGCTTCGCCCCACTCTCCATCATTCACTCAGTGGATATACTGCCATTTTTTTTTCTCTCCGGTTTCACAGTCAATGGCGAATGTCGCCACTGTAATTGTTCCAGAACAAAGCTTTTGTTGGATGTTTGTACAATACTCCTGTGAGTCGGTGAAACGCGTAGGCCGGTGTCCAGAAAATATTTACGTTAACGCAATGTGTTTTGCGAGCAGCGGCTACAGTTGCTTAATTTTTATTAACCTATTTTAACCACTCATAGCTTAAAGAACAGTTTTGCGCATTGATATATACTCTAACAAAGTCTTACGTAAGCTCGGAAGCGTTTGCACAAATATTTTGTACCAGTTATCAGGATATGCCGGAATGATGTAACTACTGCTAAAGAAAGCAATAAATAACGATTTACCATGTTATTTTAATTTTTTCATGAATGTACAGGGGGAGAGGTCAAAAGTTTTCAGTCCACTATCCCTTGTATTCCTGTGAGAGAGTGGCCTAGAAACTTTTGACACCCCCCCCCCCCCCCCTGTACATAAGGGATAGAAGTAAAAGCGAAAAGGTCATTATACTTGCATAATTCTTTTTTTTTCTTGCGTCGTTAAAGAGATGCATGTAGGTGATACAGGTAACTCTCTTGATGTGACATAAATATGTCCAAGCAATGAAAAAATTACTAACGTGGTGAAAAGAAAAACGCAAAGTGAGATGTTGGTTGGAAAATGAACGCATTGAACAATCATTCCTGGCATTTCGAGACGTTACACGCTATCCTGGGCAGATGCAAACTGGGGATAGCTCGCTTTATTTCCCTTCAGCTAAGTAGCAATAATATATTTCTCAATACTAGCAGCCAGTCATCGTATATAGCCAGAAATTTGGTGAGTACATTGGGCTTCTTACCGGTTTGAGCTGAATTCCATTCATGTTTCTGAAAAGGAAGAAGAAACGAATAGTGGTTAGAGCATAACGTATGTATTTGAAAGTCAGAGTCAAATTGCTACAATTTAAATTTTTAAGCAGTTTCAAGGGGTAACAGCCTGATGTGGTACCTTTGACTTGACAATTTGTGTTTTTCAATGTATCAGAAATAGAGCATCGATTAAGGGGACCACGTGGACATGGCGCTTCGTCGGGCTAGACTTTTGTTTTCTTCATTTCAGACACAGTAAACGTTTTCCTGTCTTTCCTCGATTTTATCTATCTCGTTCTTTTTCTATTATCGTTTCTCCGGATCTATACCACGTAGATGGATAAATCATAGCTCCACGTACTTTGCGTCTGCCCAGCGTACTATAGGCTTGTAGAAAATCAGCAGATTGCAGCCTCATCTCTGGCGACCACTAACATATCAAACAGTTCTCAATTGTCACTCACCCTGCGCAAGTATGGCTACCTTACCGTATTTCCTTGATCTCTCTCTCTCTCTCTCTCTCTCTCTCTCTCTCTCAGTTTTCAGAGTGACAGCAACAGATCATGCTATGATCGTTCTCTGACAGAATAGAAAGCCCTGCACTCTAAGGGGAAAAAAGCAAGCTTACTATTTTTTTAGAGTGCGGCTTACCACGTAATTTCATCTCTTTAAGGAGACAAATGAACTCTTTGGAGACTATTATACTCTCTTCAAAGGACCCTGTGAGCCCTAAGAAAGTTAACATGTATCATTAAAGAGCGTGACATACGTGGCAAGTCAGTACTTTTAAAAGGGCGTCAAAATAACTCTTTTTTTTTTACCTTGGCTTGTGGAAGCCTGTTCCAAACCTTGTTCATCTCCCAAGTCATTAACCACACTGGAACACAAGTTCACAAGTGCGACAAACAGTGCAACATGATGTGAAAAGTTCTTCACATGGTATATGTAGCATGTGCACTTTATTCTTTATTTTCAACCCTGTTTTCCTCTAACACATTTTCCACAGTGCAGAGTAGCCAGCCGTTTTGTACACTTGCAAACGCGTGGCATTTTCTTCTTTTTTTTTTTCCTCTCACCTTCTGCTCAGTGCACAAATGAAGTCATGTATGAAGCTGTGTTACCAATGAGCATTCGTCTTATCTGACCTTCATTCTTGATATCATTTTATTACTACCCCATTTAAAAGTAAGATAGTAGTGCACAAGAATTCTCCGCTACCTTCTTGGCATTCGTAACACTGATTCCTCGTAAAAACATTACTTTGAATTGATTCCACAAAGTCATATGCGTATTACACTCGCTTTATTTGTATAAGCTGCGTTTCGTTTTTCTCTACCGCTGCGTTTCATTATACAGACAGGATGGAGCATCAGACAAAAACAACTCAAGCGCAGCGCACAAGGCAGTCCTGTCATCACCGAAAAGATGTCAACGCGCAAAAGGTCCCGCCAAGTCGTCGAGCGGTGTTTTGACATACACGTGCGCACCACCTTCTACACGCGAGCACTCGCAGCCTTGCATGCATTCGTCATCCCAGAGCGCACTGAACGCACGACAACGCAAGGTGCTTTTTACTCTTGAAGGCGAATGTTTGCCTGCCCTACGGACGTCCGCTGCTTGCTTAAAGCGACATGTCGTGCACACAATCCGAGACAATGCTAATGGTTCGTAGAGTGCGTTTTCTTACTAAGCACCGAATCTCGATGCCTATAGAATTCCAAAACCATTAAAGGGAACCGGATGGCATGTTCCATAGCCACTTGAAGACTCTCTTCCGAGCGTACGGTCGCAAAAGGCAAAACGAACCGCTACGCGAACTGCACGAGTGACCCGAACGACGACGTTGCCTTGCTCTCAGTTTTCTCTGCTAACGCTTGAGTCGTATACCACGTACCAATAGAGCGTCTCCAGTAACACGCCAACTTAGGCAAGAGAAAAAAATGGCATGCGTAGAAGAGAGCGTCTAGCGTAGTCCCGTTTGCTTACAGAGCACTCTGTCCCAACGCTGTCCTGCCATGTTTCGAAAAAGCTAGCCGTATCGCTGTGTGAGCGATGCTAAACACTGTGTTAATGGATTCGCAGTGAGGATAATCTAAGGATATACTGTATGTGAAGATGCACTTAGAGAAGAAAATGGCCGGGGATAGCTGTAACCGCTTTTTTGGCACGCTATGCATGCCAAATAAAACGTATGTTACAGTCACGCTATGCTAAGGAAGCCTGTCTCGACAAATATTACGGTTCCTGTTTGACCATAATGGTCTGGAAGTAAAGCTCAAAGAAGACAAGAACGGAGAAAGTCATTTGATGTTATGGATGACGCTAATTTATGCAGTTCATAAGGAAGCTCTGCGAAGCGTCGTTGGGTTGATTGTATGCGAAATGCAGAAGAGAGTGGTAAGCTAGGAGACCTGTTTCGAAATGAGTGCCCATAAAACCACAGTGGTTGTCTAGTGGTCATAGCGTCCGCCTCCAATGCGGGAGGTACTGGGCTCGATTCCCTGTGCCGCCAGACACTTGCCGGTCATGTTGATGAGAAGAAAGGTACCCCAGACTGGCGCTCAGTGGCGCCGGGCACTAGATCTTCGAGACGGCGTTCTGTCCAGAAGAGGCGATGACCCATTCTTGCTGCTCGCCTCCTTCACACTCCTCTACACAACGACGCCGCGTCGTGCTCCCTTGTGGGTTGCCGAAAGCAGCACCACTGCTTTCCTCTAATCACTAATATTACCCATACACTATACTACGTGGCAGGACTAACACACATTTGCATTAGCGCGCAATAATTCTTGTCTGTAACGCGAAATGAACTGACACATACAACAGGACACGACAACCAGCAATGGCTCACCTTTCAGACGGCGTTTTAAGTGAAAACTCAAAGGATCCTTTACCTACACGTTCGTCTAAGACAAAGGTCAGCAACTTGTAGCCCGCGGGCCGTATGCGGCCCGCGGGGAAGTATTATGGGGTCCTCGGGCCGATGTCACAGCCCCCGCCCCTCGCCGTCCACTCCCCACATGGAGACAGACATGGCAATTTTGACCTCAAAAAGTGTTCTTGCTTGTGATTAATTAAACTGCTCAGCGTAAAGACTTCACACAACTCACACAGAAAAGACGAGGACCAGCGCAGTTTTTGCCCTTAGAAGTTTAATAATGGAGTACGAACAGCCCCGATCCCACACTTTACTTGAAATTTATGTTTGTGAATTGCAACCTTTTGACATGCACGGTGCGCTTGCGAGTCCAGTCGAATCCGCCGCCTTTCTGCGCAGTATACAGAGAAAATGTCGTTCCATGTAGTGGATCACGCGACAGAGCTGCTCCGGATCGGCCAATGGAACATACAGAGCGCACTCTCAACTGCGAATGAAAAGGACTTCCTCCGCACGGAGCAGAAAAACTGCTACCGGAAGTGCTCCAAATCTGCCAATGGATGACACCGCTAGATAACATTCATACCCTATTATGGGAAGGCCTTATGCGGTCTCTGTACCTACGATTTCGGTACTACAAGAATAATTTGGTGGCATAAGACTCGCACCCGCGACCTTCACACGCTATTGCTACGCCACAGGTGGCCGCTCAACAATTTTAACCACTATTGAAACAGAACGGCTACTCAGATGACCCTCGCCTGTACGTCCTCTTTAAAGACCTCCACTGTCGCTCAAGCTTCACGAAGCTGCGGCAATCCTTTTCGTAGTGCAGGAAAGCTGCCTTACAGCTCGTCCATCTTGTTAGCACTGGTAATCTTAGAGGATGGCAAATACCTTTCATTTAGCTTTAGCTCTTGATGTCTGATTTCGATTAAATATTTAAAAATAGAGGGCGTTCGCCAACAGAGAAATGCCTTCCTGCGCTTAGGTATTTACGCTCGCTTAAATAGTGCCTCAGAAAATACATGGAAGAGCTCGGGGGCCGAGCTTGAGTGACAGTGCAGATCTTAAATAGGGCGTACAGGTAAAGTACATAACAGACGCCGTTTTCTTTTAATAGTGGTCACTATGTTGGTAGATTAGCAAATGTCTTCACTGTAACGTAGTGATGTTAGTCGTGAAATATAGATGTGCCGAAGTGTATGTGCCCTGTTACTGGAATGGTATGAAGCCTTTGTATTCTGTACATGCTGTAAATAAACTTTTTCTAAACAAAGATTGCCCACGGGACGGCTTCATGGTTATGAGATGGAAAAGAAGAGAAAAGTGAGCCCCGTAACTGTCTGCATCACGGTGCGACACCTCAACAGTAGCTCACAGGGGATGGGGGTGAGGAGGGATTAAATGGGTAGAATTAAAGGTATATATATATATAGAGAGAGAGATGCGCTGAGCCAGCGAGCGAGGACATATCGAGGGGATAGGAGAGATAGGAAAGATGGAAACATGGTCACAGGAGTTTGAGGACGGGGCACCACTTGCGAGAGCTCTCGTCGGCGTCAGGAGATGGCGTAGGGCAAGTCCAGTAGGTCAGAGCTACGCTGTCGTCGGAGGTCAGCGTCAGGAGATGACGTAGGGCCAGCCCAGTCGGCCAGAGCTACGCTGACGTCGGAGATCACGAGGGCGCAACCAGTCGGTACGGAATCCAGCGAGCGAGTCGGCTTCATGTTCTCCCATAGTAGAGCACCTAATACTCTGAATCCTTACCTACTTCTGAACACATGGGCACGATGATGATCGAGCGGGGACGGCGTTCTGCACTCCCATAGTAGAGTACATTGTACTCAAAATCTTAGAACATATGTCCTAAACATACTGCCCTCCCATATTAGAGTGCAAATAATACTTAGATAGCATCATTGGCTTAACGTCGCGAAGAATGGTTAAACAGCAGATGTAGTCGCATGATAGCTGCGGGATCCACTAATTTATTAACGCAATAGCGTTAAACAGCTGGCCTCGCAGAAATTACGGTGTTGGCGTCGTTCGCTCTCAGCGAAAAATCATCATCTTACAGATGACCGAAAAAATCGAGAATGAAACCCTGGAGCTGAGTGGAGACCGAGTAGGTCCGAGTGGGGTTCGAGCCCAGGTTGTTTGCGTGCCAAGCGGATGTTCTGCCACACGGCCACGCCTCTGAAAAGAACTTCGGCTGCTTGGAAATGCAGTGAAAGTAGCTTTCATGCTTCACAAACACACGCGTCCTCTATGCATGCTTCACAGTGGAACATGAAATATTGCAGTAATAATTTGTGGTACAAGCATCCATTGTCAACGCGCGTCAGAATATGTGATTATCATAATGGCTCAGTGGTTGAAAGCTGGTACCCCACTACAACAGGCACGCAGGCTACTGCGCCTATTCCCGTAAGGCCACCTACAGGTCGTCTATAGCAAATTTGAAAAGGTTTCATGCACCAAGTGTTTAAAATGCGCATTAAGATGAGATGTCGCTATCGCGTTCAACTCCTAACGGCACAGCTTTAGGGTCCCGAGATTTGCGCTTTACTTCGCTTTATAGTAGTTTCACTACCACCTGCACTCTTTAACCTGGTAGGCTACTTACAAAAAACTTGTTCACTTTTAGTAGACTGGACGTGAGCAGCGGAGCTCAGCCAGATTTTGTAGCCCATGCCCGCTAGAATAGATCATCATGGGGTCCGCGAAAATCGTCCTCGAGAAAATAAAATAAAAAGGACGCTTTTTTTGGGGGGGGGGGGGGGGGGGGGGGGAGAAGACGCACACTGTGTTTTACGACAGCGGCCCCTTCTGAATTTTAGTATGCCTCACCTCATAAAATTTCTGCATTGCGGCAGAGCTGACTTATGTTTTCTCTCGTTTATGAGCTGATGGTAAAGCTTTTGTTGTAATATTCTACGACATATTCACACCGACGTAATTTTTCTGGGCTTGCGTAACTGAAGAACAGACATTGCTAGATATGGCTTGAATGTGGATACAGACCGCACAACTCATTGACAAGCTGCTGAGATAAAATTGGCACCCTCAAGGGTGGTCTATGGTGCTCGACAGCTGACCCGCAGGTCACGGGATCGAATCCTGGCCGCGGCGGTCGATGAAGGTGAAAATAGTTTAGGCCTGTTTGTCTAGATTTACGTGTACGTTAAGGTACCCCGCGTGGTCGGAATTTCCGGCGCCCTCCGCTACGGCGTCTCTCAATCATATCGTGACGTGGGTTCGGGATGTTAAACCTCGGCAATTATTATTGGTTTGGTACTTCGGTTTAAGCGTGTTTTTCAGGTAAAAATAAAAGCACCTATTATACGCCACAATTTAAAATAGGTTATGAGCCCCCCTCCCCTTTCCCACGCCTTTTCTCTCGCTTAAAGAGGGCCCCTCATCAGTAGCGTAGCCAGGGGACGGCACACCGAACCCGTCCCCGTCCCCCTCGCGAATTTTATTTTACGGCGAAAGCTGTTGTGAGATCACAGCACTCAACGCGTGCGCCATAGTTGTCCGCCGCCGCCGCTAGAGTTCATAACGAGTATCATGCGATATAATAATAATTAAATAAACGTCAAGCCTGCGCGGAACGCGCAGTACTGTGAAAGCAGAAGCTGGAAGAGCGGCCTTTCATAGCTTTTTAGGGGCGAAAAAGAGAAGTTTATTGTACTCTTAACTTGTACGTACACAAACGAAACATCGAAAACAAGTAAAGACAGTGTACACATCTTACAAACTGAGCACAAATATCTAATTGATCACTGAGTATCCAAATGTTACAAGTGAAAGGGAAATTAAAAAGAATCAAGTTAATCACATTTAACAGGATAACATTTATGCATGCGTACTATAGTGGGCGCATGGCTAGTACAGGACAACTGGAAACCTCAGCTGTTCCTCTCTTACTTTGAAGAAACGTGTGTGCCATCGTCGAAGGAAGGCCTCTTCGCCGTGCGTTTCCGGCTGCTGATCTAGGTAATCCCACACAATGAGCCGAATTTTCTGTAGTGCGGTATAGGCGCCTCTATGCGGCTTGTGCCGTACTTCCGCTAAACAGCGTCGCCGCCACAGTACGTACAAGGTTACTGTAAAGACCAGTCTTGCAAACAGCCCACGTTCTGTTCCCATGCACGCCGTGCGAAAGCCAAAGAGGCGTTGTACCATGTGCCAGACGCCCCTCGCCACCGAGCACTGAAACAGAGCATGTTGAGTCGTCTCTCTTTTGCCACAGTTTGGGATTTGGAAGGACTCCCCAATGTGCTAACCGGTCACGCGTAGGCAATGCCATCCATCTTCTCAACCAATCAAGTTCGCGCACCTGGTTAGGTACGCGATTGCAACGCCATCGTTTCCATTTTCTCGTGCAGGATGCTGCTTCTTCCTCTTTGCTCAGTGTGCTACTTGTCACCATTTCGCTTATTTCTTGCGATGAAACATCTTACACACTGCATGAGCCTATTTATTTCACTGTTCTTTTAAGGTCACCGGTAGCTCTGTGAAACTTAAGCGGAATTTCTGCTCGTGGTCCGATGTACGGATTGGCCGTGAAAGTACCTTTAAGGCCGCGTTCACACTGAGCACTCCGGCCGCCCAAAGTGCTCCGAATCCGGTTCGGCGGCGGCGAGATCCACCGAAAGGGCCCTCTCCGCGCCGATCGCTCTCGGACCGATTTTTGCGGCGTCTGCCGCCGAATCGGTCACTGCGGACCAATAGGAGCGCTAGTCAAGAAATTTTGAAAAATGGCGACCACGCCCTGCTCACTTGTTATGCCGCAGTGCACGTAACTGAATGTTGAAACCAACGGGAGTTTAACCTACTCTGTGCCTACTTCGCGTCCGTATTTCGTGGAAGAGGTGACCGAGCTTTCTGTTGGCGTGACCGAGCTTGTTGCGGTCTTCCAGAGCAAAACGAACCCACCAACGCCGCTGGCGTCGGTGGTTTTTCTGCTCTTCGTGCATCACAAGACAGCCACTTGCCAGCAAAGTAAGCAGTACTGTCTTTTCTTGCTTCTTGCGTGCGAGAATCGCCGAAGTATACACCACCGGATAGCGTAGTGGCGTTTGCGAGCCGCGACAACAACCAGTTGACAGCGCATCCATCCCGCGTTCGCCCCGTAGTAGATGGCATATTCGGCGGCGCGGGGCGCGTCCAGTGCGAACGACGCTGCGTTTCGGCGGCAGGGGAATTTCGGTCGCTGTAGAAAGCGGATGTTTCAGTGTGAACTAGGCATTAGTGTAGTGCTCCAGTACACCATGAGCCTGTACCCGAGGTAGTTGCTGTCATCAAACAGCTTCTGTGTTGTTTTTGCAGCCAGCGCTCTCGTGAACGTTGGTATATCTGGGAGGCTCAAGCCTCCACGGCTCGTGGGAAGCTGTAAAAATTTCCTCCGTACCTTTGCTGGTTTTCCTCCCCAGAGGAAGGTCCCCGCCATAGCGGCGAGGCGTTCTGCAACACGGCGAGGTAGCAGGGCGATGTGTGCTATGTAAAACGCAAAAGCGCATGTCTGTGTCTGGATGACTGTTGCTTTAGCTGTTAGTGACAGGTTAAAATGAGTGGCTGCTGCTATGACATCGGTAGATCTCCTAAGCCTGTCATCCCAGGTCTTTCTTGATACATCTCCTTCCTCAAAGTAAACGCCTAACACCTTAACAGCTTGAACGTATTCTAAGTCTCCTGGCAATAGTTGTCTGAAGCCTCCAAAGCGCAATGCCTTGCATTTGGTGGTGTTTAAAAGAGCACCAGACAGATAGGAATACTCAGCAAAAATGTCACGGAATGTACTATAGCTAGACAAGTTACGAAAAAATACCGAAATATCATCGGCGTACGCGACAATTTTGAAGGTTTCCTTGCCTGGCATCGGGAAACCCACTATGCGCTCGTATATAGTTTGCAACCTTTATAATCAAAGGCTCTAGAGACAAAATGAATAATACCGGAGACAACGGACAGCCTTGCCTCACCCTTTTTGAATTGCAAAGCTTTTGGTCACTTCATTGTTGAAATAAAGACAGCTTGAGAGGTCCTGATAAAGTATTTCTACCAGTCGCACATACTGCTCTGGGAGGCCAAATATGCGCAAAATAGCGAAAAGATACCCATGTTCAACTCTATCAAATGCTTTGGTTTGATCAAGAGAAATCTATACTCCTGAGATTTGTTCTTCTTTGGCATATGCAAAGAGGTCTCTGATGATTGTAAGAGGTACGAAGACGGAACGTCCTGGTACTGCACATGACTGCAAGGGGGACGCAATCTCTTCCAAGAAAGGACGCAGACCCCGTGATAGCAGCGTGGCTACTAGCTTATTGCCTGTGTTTAGAAGGGTAATGGGCCTCCACGATTTAGTATCTGACGGCTCCATACCCTCTTTCAGTAATAGAATCACCCTTCCTTCGCTGAAGGACTGCGGTTTATGGCCATCACGCAACAAAATATTCACGAGATCGGTGATCGCATCTCTCAAGATATCAAAGAAACGCAGATAAAATCCCGTGAGTATTCCGTCTGGGCCTGGTGACGTGGACATATTCATTGATTTTAGGGTATACCATACTTCTTCTTTATCAGTTTCTGCATATAATACTAAACAGTCTTCCAAGCCTAGCGATGGCAAACCTTCGCAAAAGGCTGAGAGTTTAGCAGTAAACTCGTCGTCCTGTGCGTCATGGTCTGCAGTAAACAGTTTGGCAAAGTAGTCTCGGAAAACTTTTTGAACTTCGTCCGAGTCATTAACAATGGTACCATCCTCTTTCAGTGCCTCATCGATGTAGCGGGGCTGGCATCGCCGATCTCGGTTTCTTTGCGCATATGTCAAGTTTTCAATTTCATCTGTCGATAAGTGCATTTCTCTTGCGAGCCTTTTAGCCTGGGACCTCTGCTTTAGAAGATTTTGATACTTAATTTTTTGTGCTTCAAGGTATTCGAGCATAGCGAACGTAGTTGACCCACCTCTTTCAATAATTTGAATGCGTTAGAGAATCTCATTCATCTTGGCCGTGAGGCGAGCGTGGCGCGCTTTTCCTGCCTGTTGAGCTATGAGGCACCAACGAGATTTTAAGTGGTCCCATGTAGTAGGAGTTATGCAACCCACTTCTGCCAGTGAGGCCGCCAGCTCAGCCTGAAGTACGGAAATGCTTTCGTCGTCATGAAGAATAGTTGGGTCCATCCTCCATGGTTTGTGGATTCTCGCTGTTGTGCTCACGTTAAACGTGAAGAGTAACGGAGCATGATCGCTGAGTTTCTGCTGGCTTGTCGCAAGCTGGACCACCTCACATGCTTGTAGGTTCGCTAAAAAGTCTTCGGGCACATAAACTCTGTCAATTCGGCTTTGTTGAATGCCACAAGCGCAGGCTGCGACGAACCCGACTCCATGTAGAGTTAACCACCCATCTGACAGCTTGAGAACTAATTGCTGTAGTTCTCTGGCGTAATAATTGTTGGCGCCTTGGCCGGGACCCCTGACGTCTCGTGTAGTATCGAGCACGCAGTTGAAATCTCCGACAAGCACATATGATATCGGCTCGATCAAAAAAATTTCTGACACCTTTATAGAACACGTTCGTTTCTGACCTCGTTACGGGTGCATATAAGTTGACAAATCTGACTCGTTTGCAGTTAAGTGCCACATCTACTGTTATGATGCGGCCTTCGGTGTCAACAAGACAGTGAGCACCCCTCCTCAGCGTTGCGTTCATGAAAACAACTCCTGTGCCACGTGCACGCGCATCTGTGAGTGAGAAGAAGGCCTCTACATGAAACCTTTCCTGAAACTCTGCAACGTCAAGCTTAGTACGAAAGTTTGTCTCCTGCAAAAAGACCACGTCTACGCGATGCGCCCGCGCGAGGTCAAGTACTGCCGGCTGCTTCACCGGATTTCGAAAACCACGAACATTGAACGACATAAACGAAAGTGATGCCATTGTTGAAAGAGAGGTGTGGAAGTTGCTTAAAGGAAAGAAAAGGTAAGAGAGAGGAGAGCCAAACGCTAAAAGTACATATCGTCGTCGCTCACAGTTGGTGACGTTTGCCGTGGTGGTGATCCCACGCGGGGTTCCTTAATTGTTACCTGTTTAGCGGAGTCGCTGCCTCTGCTCCCACATGCCTGGCTTGGATCGGCGTTGCGAACTCGAAGGACTCGATGCGTCTGCAGATCGTGCGGGTTTGGTAGAAACCTCGGTGTCCGCCGGTTTGCTCCGCGTTGGTGGTCGACTTCTTAGCTGCTTCGTCGATGTCGAAGGCGTAGCGTTCATGTTCTTCAAGGTTGTCGACATTCCAAGGTTAGCGTTTGATGTGCTGTCACTGGCGTCTGTCGCTGTCGTGGCAGAGGAAATCAAAGCAGTGCTTTCTGCGACGCCTCTTGTAATGGATACCTGGTCGTCCGGCGTTTGGCGCTTCTCGGACGCCATTGATGCGCTGCAGTTATGTCGAGTTTTGATGCTGCCTACTGGTGAAGAAAAATCACTGGGCGTTTCCATGGAACTCCCATTTGGGTGTTCATGTTGCGTCTGAGCGGGCTGTTCATCTGAAGTTGCCCGGTCTAGCGTACTGGCCGGCTTGACGTGAGTAGCGTCTTCCGACTGCGCGTCTACGAAATCATCGGACAGGCTCTCTTCTTCCCAGTGGTCTGGTGCCTTGACTCGTGTCGTTTTCTTTTGGGGACGCAGTATACTTCATAGGTTCTAGATTGCGTGGCCACACTTGAGGAGCTTGAAGAGGATTCTTCAATTGTTGGGAAGTCTTGGACACTCGGTGACGGCGTCTTCTGAGCTGCGTCTGCGTATGATCTGCGCTTGAAACATGCTTTGGTCGGGTGATCACCTCCACACCTTCTGCAGGCTTCAGTGCACTCTTTCACAGCGTGTCCGTACGAGCTGCACCTATGACAAAAAGGTGTTGCACAGGCCACGACCATGTGGCCTTCGTTGTGGCAACGCGCACAGACGCGACGC
The DNA here is from genome assembly GCF_013339725.1 of Rhipicephalus microplus. Lineage (NCBI taxonomy): Eukaryota > Metazoa > Arthropoda > Arachnida > Ixodida > Ixodidae > Rhipicephalus > Rhipicephalus microplus. The sequence goes on along the minus strand of NC_051165.1, from coordinate 178,452,238 downwards.
ATGCCACGGTACTCCAACATAACGCGGTGTCCATGGATTGAAATGAAGTTCGGTGCCGGCTTTGCCATTTCCATCTTCACCACTCGTGTACCGGTAAATGTAGACTTCAAAGTTCAAAGCGCCGAGGTGTTGCAGGAACAACACCCCTTCGCTACCGGTCGTCTCTTCGAGACACTCGATGATCTCATCGACGGAGACCGCGCCTTCAGGAACGGTAAACGTGAAACAATGTTCTTTTGGCGGGGTGCATACTGGCCTCGACGCCATCCTCCCAGGGGCCCCAGGGGTCGGCGACTTCTCGGCCGAAGCCCCGGGGAACCTGAATGCGGGTGAGACGCCGAAGAGACGCCGCCGAAACACTGGACGCACGCGTCGGCGAAAGCCGCGCACACACAATAAAACACGAACGCTGATGGCGAAGCTCCTCATAGCGGCGCCCGTTCGCCCCTCGTAGTCGTAGTAGTAGTCGTAGTGTGTAACCAGTCTTACATTTTGACCTCAAAGGTGGTGCCGGTGAGAGATTTCTTCTGTGCGTTGTTGAACAATAAAAAATTCGCAGCGTGCGCGTTAACTAAGAGCCGAATTCTCCTGTCTCTCATTCCCCCTTAGCAGCCATTGGCATGTACATTGAGCACTATCTGACAAGAAAGGGTTGCTACGTGATACTCCCTGGTCATAACCTCCTTGGTTTTAGAAAGGTTTAGCGAGCGTTGGGCCGCAGTGCTATGAATAAAGTGAACTAGTAAATACAATGAACTCGAGGTGGTTAAAGGTGGCAAGTAGACACGAAGCGCAAGCCCGTAAGAAAGTGTGAGTGTGCCACCTCTCGTTTAGTCCTTGGAATGTCCGCTGGATGGCGGTGCATATGCGGAATATATGATGAAAAGATGCGAGATGGTGGTACTTGGAGTGTTGAATAGATGGACGAGCGGACACACAGACAGATGCATGGATGGACTCACGGATGGCTGCACCGACGGATGGACGCATGGACGGACGCAGGGGCGGTTGCATGCACGAACGCAGGGACAGACGCACAGATGGACGTGTGGACGCACGAACAGACGCACGCACGGATGGTCACACAGACGGACGCATGGACGGTAGTGATTAGAAGATGAAAAAAGGCACCTAATTTCTGCAACCCGGTCGGGAGCACGGCGCAGTGCCTATGGACGGACGGAAGCAAGAACGAATGGACGGACGGATGCTTCGCCTCACTCTCCATCATTCACTCCGTGGATAAGCTGCCATTTTCTTTAGGGGCGAAGCTCCTCCTATACCACTGTCACACGGGCACCCGCGAAGACAGTTTAACTCCCTCGTCCTTACGACAACGAAGATGCGGTCCGTGTCACACGGCCACCCTTACCCAAACGAAGGTAAACGGAGCGTTTCGCAAAGGACGTTCAACGATCTCCGTTCGCAGCGAAACGAGGTACTCTCGTCCCCAGCAGTCTAGAGGTCAGAGAAAAATTTCGAGCACTAAGTGACCGCAGTGAAAGAATAATACATTTTGGCAATCTTAAACGTTCTTTCGTTGCAGTACTCATTCACAACGCGTCTTTGTTTACATATATTTACGCCCGCCAGAGTTCACTTACTCTCAACACCGATGCTCTACACTCCGTGCCTCGCACGTGGTGCCTCGCGAGTCGGGCCGGCCGGCGCCATTTAAAAATATTTCGTCCATGCGTGTGGTTGTGGTCGTCGCTGTGTCATTCATGGCTGAAGAACACAAAATGTGCGCTCACGAGGCAAGGAAGCACAAGAACTTTCGTACACAAACATGAACACAGGCAACAAAACAACTAAAAGCACAATGTGGCCAGCGTCACTAGCAGCATCGCTACATTTAGCGAATTCGTTTTTATTTGAAAATATTTTTATGGTTTGTTAGCCTCTTACCTCCTTAATAGTGGTTTTTTGTAAAAACCATAGAACGAGGATTCACAAAAAAATCAATAGGGATGAAATTAGAATAATTTTCCGAAAATCAAACAGCGCCAGCTGAGCCCCCTCGCGCCAACTGTTACAACCTTTTCATTGCCGTGTGACACTGCCACAACTCCTTCTCCGTCGAACCACCTAGGGGAGATTTACGTTGACGGTGTTCAACGGAGTTTAGTGGTGGCCGTGTGACAGGGGTATTAGTCTAACCTTGTCACTGGCCATGCGTAACCGAGGGAAGAAGAGGCGAGAAAGAAAAGAAGGCAAAAGAAATGAATGACTATTTCTCGTCTCATTTCCTAGATGGCGTTACTTTGACGCTACTCTCCCAAGTGCCGCTACTCTCCGATTGGCTGCAGCGCGCGCTTTTCTTGAGTGCGCGGAGAACGAGTGCCTCTCTCAGCCTCCTGAATAGTCCCCGTACGTGGCGAATCGTTGCTGGGGCATGGACGAAGCAGAGCGGCAGTCGCGTTAAAGACGCTTGCGCCCAGCTTCCTTGGCTCGAATCTCGTCGGTGTAACCCTCGCGCCGTTCGTTGGCGGGACATTGACGAAGCAGAGCGACGGGCGCGTTGAAAACGCTTGCGCTCGGCTTCCTTGCCTCGCGTCTTGATGGATGGATGGATGGATATAGCTGCACCCTTTAGATCGGGCGGTGGCTAGCGCCACCAAGCCGTAATACCTAATGAACCAAAAACTATATTTATTTTTTTCCTTAAAAAGTGAGTTTGAGGATTCGTACTTTGCAGTGAAGAGTTTAATTTTCACTCGTGCCTTGACTTTAGCCACCAATCAGATAACCTCCTTCTAGTTAAGTCTACCCGCTTAAAGTTTATTTTGCCCTCCCGGTCCCTAAACCCCAGTGCTTTGAAAAACTCTGCGCCATCATCCTGAACTATAGGGTGAAGCCCTTTACAGAACATTATCAAGTGTTCGGCAGTTTCTTCTTCCTCTCCACACGCACTGCATGCTGTGTCTACCCCTTCGTATTTGGCCCGATATGTCTTGGTTCGCAGTACTCCCGTCCTGGCCTCAAACAGTAGAGAACTACCCCGTGTATTATCATAGATCCTTTCCTTGGCAATTTCCTGCTTAAAAGTTCGATAGATCTCTAGTGCGGACTTCTTAATCATGCCCACTCTCCACATGTCAGTCTCCGTTTCCTTCACTTTCTTCTTAACCGATAGTTCTTTATGGTTTGGGCACCTGCTGTTTTCTAAGTATTTACTAGTCAACTTCCTGGTTCGCTTCCTCCATTTTGTATCCACATTCTTCATGTACAAGTAGCTGAAAACCTTCCTAGCCCAACGCTCTTCCCCCATTTCTCTCAATCGCTTCTCAAATTTTATCTTGCTGCTAGCTTCCCTGCCCTCAAACGATGTCCATCCCATATCACCTTGTACTCCCTGATTTGGTGTATTCCCGTGAGCTCCTAAAGCAAGCCTGCCTATTCCACGTTGCTTAATTTCTAATCTTGCTTGAACTTCTTATCTCATGCACAAGACCGCATTGCCGAACGTCAGCCCAGGAACCATGACCCCTTTCCATATTCCTCTCACAACATCATACCTATTGTAATTCCACAGTGCTTTATTTTTCATGACTGCTGCATTCCTGTTACCTTTAGTCGTCACGTATATTTCGTGTTCCCTCAGATACTCGGTCCCATTGCTTATCCATACGCCCAGATATTTGTATTTATCTGTTATCTCTAGCGTGACCTCCTGTATTCTAAGCTCACTACCTTCGTTGTCATTCAAAATCATGACTGCTGATTTTTCCTTACTGAATCTAAAATCTAACCTATCTCCCTCATTACCGCAGATGTCCATCAATCTCTGCAAATCTTCCTTGTTGTTGGCCATTAGCACTATATCATCTGCGTATACATTAATGCTGGTAGTGCCTGATCAATAAGTTTTCCTTGTTTGACTAAAGAGAGGTTGAAGCCCAGTCCACTTCCCTCTAATTTTGCCTCTAATCCGTGTAGGTACATCATGAATAATAAGGGTGACAGGGGGCACCCCTGCCTAAGACCCCGTTTTACCTCTGCAGGCTTGGATACCTGTTTTTCCGTCTTTATAACTACCTTGTTACCTTTATAGATACCCTTTAAAAGATCAGTGACTACATGTTCCATGCCTAGTGTGTCCAGTATTCCCCACAATTTCTCTTGAACCACGCTATCGTACGCTCCCTTGATATCCAAAAATGCTAGCCACAGGGGCCTGTGTTCCTTTTCTGCTATTTCGATGCACTGCGTCAGTGAGAACAGATGTCTTCCAACCTCCTGTGTTTCCGAAACCCATTCTGCAGTTCCCCCAGCACCCCCTCATCCTCTATCCACGCCTGCAGTCTTTCCTTTATAATCTGCATCGCCAGCCTGTAGACCACTGATGTCACTGTTATAGGACGGTAGTTGTTTATGTCAGCTTTGTCCCCCTTTCCTTTATAGATCATGCTCATCCTGCTAAGTTTCCATCCATCTGGAACTTCACCATCGATTATTATTGTGCTCACTGCTTTTCTCAAAGCCTGCTTAGACTTCGGACCTAATGTCTTTATCAGCCTTATTGGAATGCCATCTGGGCCTGTTGATGTACTACTAGGAACTGTTATGGGGGTGCGTCTCTAGACCGCCGCCGTCAGCAGGTTGTGCTCGTAACTTGCATCAGGACCGACGAGAAGGGAAGTACCGGCGAGACGGCGCAGAACAGCAAATCAAAAGAGTTTAATACTACATAGTTAGACCAAAGTGGACATTCAAGTTTACAAACAAAGGTAAGAAGCCGAGGAGCAGAGTTCCGGCAGAGTCTCAATCCAGACTGCTTCATCCCAGTCTCTCCCTGCGCGTTTTTAAAGGGTTCCAGACGCTTGTGTGACGTCAGGCGCCTCCAGACATGACCAAATATGGAACACCTTGTGTTCGCACCACCTACCACGCCACTGGTCACGCCACCGATCACGCGACTGATCGCGCCACGGATCACACCACCGGCGTTCCCACACTCAAGAGCCAGGTGCGAATGAGCCACGAGCTCACCGCGTTCTCGCGCACAGCACATGACGACCTTCGCGGCAGCAGCGTCTCAGGTTCCTCGGCGTCTGGGCATACACTTCTGCGCCTCTACCCCCGATACGTTTACAGGCCCGGGAGCGTTCGCACGCTGTCCGTGGTCTTGCATTTGGGCCCAAAGGGGTTCGCGTAAAATGAAGCGTAACAGACTGCCCCCTCGCGGATGGAGATCCCGAATGGCAGGGGACAGCATCCACTGTCAACAGGGATCAGTCGTCGAAGCTCGTAGCCTTCTTAACCTGGAGCACGGTACGTGATACCTGGCTCCAGGCCCTGTTCCGTCTCGTAAGGTAGTTCCGCCAGATTTCCCTGATGTTGTCGAGGCTCGCCGGAGGCTGGAGGCGAACCATACAATGGAATCCAGCAAATGGCGACAGTCAAAAGTGGCCAAAGACAATGGTATTAGCTCCTTTCCGGGGCGACCCCGCAGGGGCTCGTCGGTGGGGCTGGTCGCCAGGCAGCTCCGGGTGGTGAGATCATCACACCCCACCGCTTCAGGTCTTTCATCAGCAAGAAGGGAAACCACAGGTTCTTCCGGCGTTCCTGCCAAGAGTTTGGAACCGACGTGGTGTCCGAAGAGATGCCAGATGACAACGAAGTCCTCTCTCTGGGAGAGCAAGATCCTCGCCATGGTAGAGCCGGTCGACTGAACAAACAATCCACGGGAAAACACAGGATAACAAAGCCACTGAAGAAGCAAGCGCGAGACACGTATCCACTGAGCCCCGCCAGGCTTACCTTAAACACAAAAGTCTCAATCTTATTACTCGTACAAAGTACTAAACACACCCCTAATTTCGTTGCCCACCTAACGACGCACAGGTCTTCCAAAACTACGGAAGAAATAATAACACAAAAACCTATGTCAGGAAGAAAAACAATCGAGGCCAATTCATGACCTAGGGGCTTCGGCTTAAGTCATCGGCATTGCCATTGAGACTCCCCTTTTTGTACCGTATTTCGTATGAATACTGCTGCAAAACGAGGCTCCAGCGCAGGAGGCGACCATTTTTGGAAGAAGTGGACTGCAGCCATCTGAGAGGACAGTGGTCTGTCTCTATTATGAACCTCGAGCCTGCAAGGTAGCACGACAACTTTTGCACTGTCCATACGAGACACGCACATTCTTTCTCGGTTGCGCTATACGCTTGTTCTCGCACAGTCAGCTTACGACTGGCATAAAGAACTGGGTGTTCACCGTCCTCTCCTCGTTGGCACAACACTACTCCCATGCCTCGCTCACTAGCATCACACTGAACTATGAACTCTTTCGAATAATCAGGTGATTTCAGCACAAGTTGACCTGTTAAGGCGGCTTTTAATGCTTTGAAAGCCTCCTAGGACTTTACGGTCATCCCAGATGACAGTTTGTGGCTCAGTTTTCCGGAGCGCGTCAGTTAAAGCGCTAGCTAATTCCGAATATCTCGGGATGTAACGTTGATAGTAACCTGCAACCCCCAGAAATGAGCGGATATCTGTCTTTGAGCGTGGTTGTGGGAAATCGCGTATGGCAGCCACCTTGAGCTCAGAAGGTTGGAGGCGTCCTTGTCCGATTATGTGACCTAGGTAGATCACCTCAGCTTGAGCGAGTTGGCATTTAGGTGCCTTCACAGTTAGTCCCGCTTCACGCAAACGCGTTAGAACCACTCGCAGAGGTTGCATGTGTTCCGACCAAGAGGACGAATATATCGCCACATCGTCTAAGTAGGGTAAAGCGAATTCCCCTAGTCCTCGTAACACCTTGTCCATAAGGCTTGAAAAACAGTATGGTGCATTTTTCAAACCGAAGCTTAATACCTTAGGGCGGAACGCTCCCAACGGCGATATGAACGCTGCATATCTGCTAGCCCTTTCGGTGAGAGGAACCTGCCAGTAGCCTCGAACGAGATCCAGCGTGGAAATATATCGAGCTCCACTAACCCTCTCAATGCGCCCTTCAATGTTTGGTATCGGGTAAATCTGATCTTTGGTGATCGAGTTTAGCTTGCGATAATCCACGCAAGGGCGTGGATCTTTTCCCGGCACCTCAACTAAGATTAAGGGCGAAGTGTAATCGCTCTCACAAGGCTCGATCACGCCTAATTTCAACATCTTCTTCACTTCGGGATCCATAATCTCTCGTTGGCGCGGTGACACTCGGTAAGCTTTGCTACGCACGGGTTCTGAGGATGTCAGCTCGATGTCATGAGTAACAACCGAGGTTCTTCCAGGCTTATCTACAAATAAGTCCTGAAATTCTGTCAGAAGATCCTGGAGCTCGATCTTTTGCTCCGGCTCTAACTGCGCTTTCGATATTAATTCTTTGATTAGTGGTTCACCATCCTCACCGTTTATGACTGATGCAAGCCCTGGAAGTTCAACTGGAATCTCCTCGGGGATGTTCACCATCATGCATACCACTGCCTCCCGTTCTCGGTATGGCTTGAGCAGATTGCAATGATACACTTGCTGTATCTTTCGCTTTCCGGGCAGGCGTATCACGTAGTTTGTGTCAGAAAGCTTTTCAACTACGTTGGCGGGACCTTCCCACTGCACTTCTAACTTGTTTTTCTGCGACGGTCGCAGTATCATTACTTTGTCCCCGACATCGAATCGACGGGTTCTGGCTGTGCGGTCATAGTACACCTTTGACCTATGTTGCGCTTTAGCCATGGCTTGCTCTGATAGCCGTTGAGCGCTTCTTAAACGCTCCAGTAGCTTCAAAACGTACTCGGCCACTACTGGGTCTTCGGCTCGGCCTTCCCACGATTCTCGAAGCAAGCGAAGAGGAGATCGCAACGAGAGGCCGTACACGAGCTCGGCTGGTGAAAACCCCGTTGCTTCATGCGGGGCAGTCCTTAGCGCGAACATGGTAGCCGGCAAACATAGCTCCCAGTCCGTCTTCCTTTCGTAGCATAACGCCCTCAACACTCGCTTCAGAACGGAGTGGAGCTTCTCCACGGAGTTAGGCTGAGGGTGGTAGACTGAACTATGAATAAGTTTTACTCCGCACCTTTCCAAAAACGTAGTGGTAAGAGCACTAGTAAACACAGAGCCTTGATCCGACTGTATTTCGGCGGGAAAGCCAACTCGTGCGAATATGGAAAGGAGCGCGTTAACTATTTCCACAGAGCTAAGTTCTTTAAGTGGAACCGCTTCGGGGAACTTAGTCGCTGGGCATATCGCGGTCAGCACGTGGCGGTACCCCGACGATGTCGCCGGCAGTGGGCCTACAGTGTCCACTACGAGCCGCCGAAACGGCTCTGTGATGATAGGCACCAGCTTCATCGGCGCCCTCGACTTGTCACCCGGCTTACCTACACGCTGACACGTGTCGCATGTCCTTACAAATCGCTTTGCGTCGCGGAAACAGCCTGGCCAATAATACTCCTGCAACAACCGTCTCTTCGTTTTCTTGACGCCTAAATGACCTGCCCAAGAACTTCCATGCGACAAGCGCAGTAAATCCTCTCGATAAGCTTGAGGCACGACCAGCTGATCAAACATTACACCCCTTTTGTCAACATACTTCCTGTACAGTATGCCATCCTTCTCATAATAACTTATGTTTTTCGAGGCTATCTTTTCATGTACCCTGCTCTGGATGTTTCGCAAGCTCGGGTCTTTATCTTCTTGATTCCTCAAGGCCATGCTGTCTACCATTAACAGTCGCTGTAAGCTTTCCGACGTAGGCGCTACAAGTAAATCTCTGGAATGCTCTTCCAATATTTCTGATGGTGCCCGTGCCGTAGCTTCATCCTCCACGGATGGGACCCCCTGCTGTTGTAACGCTGGCGCAAGTTCGACCTCTGCTGGGGAGTCCTGCGTCAGGCCGATTTCAGCTAAAGGGGACTCGGCAACTGCCTTCGCAGCGAGTTCCCGTGCTTTCGAACGCGTTAGCGCCATCACATTTGCCTCCCCAAACAGCTGCCCTCTCTCGCGCAGCATCTTGTCAGATCTATTCGAAAACAGGTAAGGGTATTGCGGAGGGAGTGCCGGCGACACGGCAGCTTCCGTCTCGAGCGTGCCGAAAGGACCTTTGATAGTTACCTTTGCGACGGGAAGGCATGCACTACACGACTCTACAGCCTGCTTGATCCAAGCACACTCACCCGTGAACATTTGCGGCTCAACGTACGAGCTGTGAACTACGTCCATCGTAGCCGCAGAATCGCGCAGTACGCGGCATGGCTTGCCATTCACTTCAAGGTCGCGCATGTAAGGTTCGAGAAGCTCGATATTCTCGTCCCTACCACTGATGGATAGAAACACAACTTTTGGTTTCTTACAGTGCGCCGCAATGTGACCGGGTTTATGGCAGTTATAGCAAAGGAACGGTTTCCTCTCTTCTAGCTTCCTTTGCTGTTCTAACGCAGGTTCGGTGTTCCGTTCCGACTCCGACGTATTTACGGTTAGGGCATTCCCAATTTCAGGCTCTTCCTTCGTTTTCACAGGCCCTCTCTTTGGCTTGAACCTAAAATCGGGACCCCCTTTTCGACCACTGTCACTGCCTTCGCGAGCCCGACGTGTGACGAATTCCTCTGCTAGCTCTGCGGCTCTGGCTACAGAGCTAACATCTGGCCTGTCTTGCACCCAATGCCTAATGTTCTCTGGTAACCGGTTGTAGAATTGCTCTAGTAAAAAACACTCAATAACCTTTGCGTGGTCACCGTAGGCCTTCTCCTCCTTTAGCCATTCCACCATGTTTGACTTCAGTTTATAGGCAAATTCAGTGTATGACTCACTCCTTCCTTTCTCCAATTCACGGAATTTCCGCCGGAATGCCTCCGCGGACAGCCTGTACTTCCTAAGCAAACTGGATTTTACTTTATCGTAATCGTCGACCTCCTCAGTGGATAAACGAGCGATTACTTCTGCTGCCTCGCCAGGTAAGAGTGTGAGCAAGCGCTGTGGCCACGACTCACGGGAGAACCCCTGCTTCTCACACGTCCGCTCAAAGTTCACCAAGAACAACCCAATGTCCTCTCCGAGTTTATAAGGGCGAATTAGTTCTGTCATTTTGAGCGATATGTGCACCCCTGCACTGTTTGCCTCGCTTCTCTGCCCTGCCGTTCGCACGCGCTCTATTTCAACCTCGAGTCGCTTTAACTCGAGCGCGTGATCGCGTTCCTCGCGCTCTCTCGAACGTTGAAACTCGAGTCGTTTTAATTCGAGCTCCCTTTCCTCACGCTCTTTCTCTTGCTGTTCTCTACGCTCCTCTGCCTGTCTTTTTGCGGCTTCCCTTTCTCGAATTATCTCAAGGCATTCCGTCAGCTCATCTTCCTCAGCCTCCAGAGCACTAATAGCCTCGATCAATTCTGGTTTCCGGAGTGCGTCAGAAACATCCAAACGCAACTCCTTTGCAAGCTGTAATAACTCCGCTTTACGCAGCAACTTCAAATTCATGGCTGTGTTCAGTGCGACCTTTCCTACTGTACACAACTATCTTGCCGCAGCCCACTTTGGCGACAACAATAGTTCGAATTACCAGTTACGCTTCCCCCACTGAAAAAGCCTGGCAAAACTCAGCAGACAAAGCCCCGCACTCACCACTCAACAGCCAAGAATTCCGCGTAGACCCTCGCAAACACTGCATCTGGTTGCGGCCTGGCAGACGAGACGGCTCGTGGATCCTTGTCGCAGCTCAGCCCTCGAGTCGTCGAAATGACTGCAGCATCCCACCGCTGCCACCAGTTGTTATGGGGGTGCGTCTCTAGACCGCCGCCGTCAGCAGGTTGTGCTCGTAACTTGCATCAGGACCGACGAGAAGGGAAGTACCGGCGAGACGGCGCAGAACAGCAAATCAAAAGAGTTTAATACTACATAGTTAGACCAAAGTGGACATTCAAGTTTACAAACAAAGGTAAGAAGCCGAGGAGCAGAGTTCCGGCAGAGTCTCAATCCAGACTGCTCCACCCAGTCTCTCCCTGCGCGTTTTTAAAGGGTTCCAGACGCTTGTGTGACGTCAGGCGCCTCCAGACATGACCAAATATGGAATCACCTTGTGTTCGCACCACCTACCACGCCACTGGTCACGCCACCGATCACGCGACTGATCGCGCCACGGATCACACCACCGGCGTTCCCACACTCAAGAGCCAGGTGCGAATGAGCCACGAGCTCACCGCGTTCTCGCGCACAGCACATGACGACCTTCGCGGCGGCAGCGTCTCAGGTTCCTCGGCGTCTGGGCATACACTTCTGCGCCTCTACCCCCGATACGTTTACAGGCCCGGGAGCGTTCGCACGCTGTCCGTGGTCTTGCATTTGGGCCCAAAGGGGTTCGCGTAAAATGAAGCGTAACAGAACCCTTTTCTCAGCCCTTTCCCACTCTTGTTATGAAAATGGAGCCATTGCACCACTTGATTCGTCCTTGTCTATTGTGGTGCATAAAGTACTTCTTTGTTGAAATTTTTCTGTCACCCTTGTTCTTATATATTCAATAGCTTCATCCCCTTCTAGCCTAGCACCTTGGGCTGTAGTTATAAAACTCTGCTCTAGGCTCGTCTCATTTCTTAGGGAGTTTAGATGGTTCCAAAATTTCGCAGCTGCCTTTCTATCTTTTTTATGTACTTCTGCCAGCCACTGAGCTCCCTTCCTTCTAACCTTTTCATTGATCAGAAGGGATGCATCCCTTCTACAGCTTAGAAAGGTTGCCCATTTTCTTTCAACATCATCTGTCGGTTCACCCCGCTGCTTAGCATGTCTGTGTTCCCTAGAGGCTTCCTGACGTTTTGCTATGGCTCTCTTAACTTCCTCATCCCACCAACTTTTGGGTTTGTGTCTTCTTTTCCGGGGTGACTTGTCACGCGTCTTAGCAAGCTCTAGCTCAGAGTCTAATTAGATTCGTGTATGTCCACACTGTCTTATTATCCTCCGTGATTACTTTCTCAATTTGTTTAGTGGCTATTTCAATTTGCCTTTCTGGATAAAAATTTTCCTGTAGTTGCTCATCTTGTCTCCTTCCCACTTCACTGCTCTTCCAAAACTTAGCTTGATACGTTTGTGATCGCTACCCAGACTTCTGGAGCCACCTTCATCTATGTGCATTCCCCTGAGCTTATCATACATCCTATGTGACATCAGTGCATAATCTATCGTCGACTGAAGCCTTCCTACCTCCCATGTTATTTGCCCTTCACACTTCTCGGTACTGTTGCAAATGATCAAATCAAGCCTTTCACACATATCCATGATCATTTTGCCTGTCGGGTCAGTATACCCATCTATATCTTCTATGTGCGCATTCATGTCTCCTAGTATAATTATCTCGCACTCTCTTCCTAACTCCTGAATGTCCTTTGATATACACTCTACCATTGTCTGGTTTTCCTCTCTGGCCTTTGCTCCCGTCCACAAGTACACGAAACCAAGGAGTGTCATTTGACCTGCCACTTTCCCTTTTAGCCATAAATGTTCCTTGCACTCCTGCTTGACCCTTTGCCAGTCTGTACTTTTATGAATGAATGCCCCAATACCACCCCCCTTTCTGCTGCCTTCTGTTCTATTACAATATTCCCACGCGTAGTCCAGATTGTTCGGAGGTTGTTCCATGTCTCTGAGATGTGCTTCTACAAAACCGTACACCATCGGCCTCTCTTCCCTTAGCTGTTCTTCTATCTCTTCCCACTTCAGCCTGTTCCTACCACCCTGCATGTTAATATACCCTATGTCTGAATTGGCTCGGCGCTCGTGGCTACGTCTATTTATGCCCCGGACTCTACCTATCTTAGATATTGGTGCCACTTTGGAATCGTATCTGTCCATACCACCTGTCGAAGAGTCTCCCTGGTTGTTTTCCTCGTTACTAACTATCCTGCACCCCGAAGGGCTCGCTTGCCCCCGCAAAAAAGCTACTGCGCGTCCTGCAAGTCGCCAACCCACCTCATGACCTAGCCGCCCATCGAAGTGAATTCTGTCTCGTTGAAAACCCCCCCACCTATGCACCTCTCTGTTTATTTCCACCACCTCAAAGCCTTTCTCTCGACTCATCCGCCATATCTCTTGGTTTGCGTTGACCACCGCTCTTTGCAGGTTGCTATCACGCACCAGTACCTCCGGTATCGTGCATATCACTACCTGTACCTTAGGAGAAGTGGCGCGCATGTCATCGACGCCTTTCGCCAGTGTGGCTGCTAGTCCTGCTGCATCTTCATTTAGGACATCGTTTAAACCGCCTGAAATTATCACGAGGTTTCGTCTATCAGCGGTCGTTTTGAGCTTTGCGCTCGCTTGCCTCATGATTGCTTCCAGCTTGCGTCCTGGGAACGCCCCTACTGCAACCCTCTTGTCTCGTCGGCGTTACCCGCGCGCCGTCTGCATTCTCTAACACGATCGGACGCATGGACGCATACACGGATGGACACATGAATGGATGGACGAATGGACGCTTCGCCCCACTCATCATCGTTCACTTCGTGGACATGCTGTGATTTTTTTACACTCTTTGGGTAGCTGCTGCATGCACCCTTGCAGGGCACCCACTACACCATAAATCCTTGTGTAGTACGCACGCATTCACTATGCCATCCTTCGTCATTCTTCAGAAAAGCCTAGTACCCGCTGCACACTCGCAAAAATTGTTTTGCATTTTTTTATGCTGACGACAATGAAGAATTACGCCAGAAACTTTTAACGCGACAGCGTTAAAGAGCTTGTTTTGCAGGAATGCCGGCGTTGATGTCGTTGTCATTGGTCGTGAGCGAAAAATCATGATCTTATGCATGACCGAAAAATTGAGAATGATGCAAATAAAATAAATGTTAAATAATTCTGGGTCAGAGTGACGACCGAACCAGGGTCGTTTGGGTCTTAGTGGGTATCGAACCCGGGTCGTTTGCGCAGCAAGCGGTTGTTCTACCACATGGTCGCGCGTCTTTTTTTTCTTTCTTACAACGACCGCGCGCTTGCTTGTGAATACAGTGAAAATAACTTCCTCTGCTTGGAAATGCAGTGAACGTTAGCTTTCATGCTTCACAAACACACGCGTCCTGAACACATGCCTCACAGTGCAACATGAAATATTGCAGCAATAATTTGTGGTAAAAGCGCCCATTGCCAGCGGGCGTCAGAACATGTGATTATCATAATGACTTCGTGGTTTAAAGCACACACGCTACTGCTCATGTTCTCTTGAGGCCACGTAGTGGACGCACAGCAAGTTCGAAAAGCTTCCATGCAGTATAGGTTCTTGAAGTAGGCACTCGCAACAGGGTAGTGCTATCGCGTTCAAATCGTTAAGGCGATGCTTTAGGGTTCCCTAATATTGCAATCCCCCAGAGTGGGCAGTTAGTAGGTGAACGACATCAAGCTTTTGTAATGATTTTGAGCATTTGACGACCCACTCGTTGCCCAATTCACATTGTTTCACGCCTGGTTGTTTCTTTAATGTGCTAAAACGCTTTATTACTCATATCAACGCGATTCCTTTCCCGTCATCAAGCCTGCCTAAGGCCAGTTTGCAACGGTTTTCCAAGACGGCGCGGCTAAGTTGTAGAATAGGGCTGGTACCCGGGGTACCTGAGTTTGAATCCCATTGTGTCCTTGATGTTTTTCATTTAGCAAGTTTTTTTTTTTCTTATTTCGTGCGATAGTGGTAACGACCACCGGCGGCAGCGGCGGACAACTACGGCGCCACACGCAACCTTTGTTGTGATCTCATAAAAACCACCAAGGACACGATGGGATTTGAACTCGGGTCTTTTGCGGGCCAACCCATTGTTCTGCATCTGAGCCACGCCTGTGCTGGAAGCTCTTTCACAAAATGATCCTAAGCAGGCTTGATGTCGGGAAAGGAATGGCGTTGGTATGTGTAATGAAGAGTTTTAGAACCACGAAGGCACGATCAAGCGTCAAACAACGCGAATTGCGTAAGTAGTGAGTCGTCGAATGCTCCAGCACATTACAAATGATGATGATGATGATGATGATGATGGCCTAAAAGCATGGCTCACACCCACTCTGGGGGATAGGCCAAGAAACGATTAATTAGATTGTGGAACACATAGGCTTCAAACATAATTCATTGTGGTCAACCACAGCATCAATAAATTGCACAAAATGCCTTGCAATAGTGTAGAGGGTACCACGCTTCTGATAAGAATGACCGGCCCCCACTTCAAATTAAGGTAGTAAATTCCCCCTTCCCGACAAATGTTTCCCACGCTCTTGTCCTTCACAAATTCCATTGGTCCACAGGGACTCCCCGAAACATCCATGTCCGAGAGCCACTGTGTTAGAAGCTGCTCGGAAAGTACCCAGTAGGCTTAGTATAGGCAACGTATTTATTATTAATGGACCGGGGGTGAGTATTGTAGCTTGCCCAAATACTGTGGCGTATGCCCACCAGAAGCTGCTTGGCACATACTCACTGGGCTTGTCGCAGAGATTATCGACGCCCAGCTTAGCGCGGACACCCGATCAACATAAGTCAACATGGGACAGGACTCCCAACCTCAACCCGTCCACTAGTGCAAGCCTCCAAGTAGCTGGATTACAGGGGCACGCCACAACCCCCGGCTGTCGCAGAGAGCTTCTTTGTTTTTCGTGGACCATAGGTTAGTGATGGAGCTGATATTATTTCTGCCTTACGCTCCACACGGATTAACTTAAGGCACAATGGTGGTGCGTTTCGTCGAGCAGAATTTCTAACCCCCTTGGTCCCGTCCCTGCGGCAAGTGTTACGTGCAGTGCGGCGCGTTTCGTGGTCGCCTATGCTGATGGGCGCAAGTGAGAAAGCGCGTCGCGTCTCCTTCTGGTCCGGCAGTGACTAAACGCGTGAAACGCTGTACTGCACGTAACAAACATAGCGAGGACGAGAGGTACTGTCTTGGCGCATGAACTTTCGTATTGCAGGAAAAGCTACCTAGGAAGGTTCTGCAACTCCTCTATCACCAGCGCCAACAAGATTACACCTCCATGCTGACCCGCAATGTAGAAATCTGACCAGAGGGGTCAAGCAGCGCGAAGGAGCGGACTCCTTATCTCGGAAATATAAAGAGCGACGCGCGCGAGTCTTTCTTTTCAAGGGGATTAAACCCTCGCGCGATAAGAAGCTCGTTTATAAGCCCTTAAATCCGGCTAACGAGGCTCGACTCGCGATGCACCACACTGTCTGCAAAGTAAGGCACACCGACTATACTGCACGCAGTCTTCTCACACGCGCACGCACTCTATACAGCGGAGCAGCATTCTATTTTGAGCGACGAAGACGAAGCGGCCAGACCGACTTCCTAGCCGCCGCCGAAAGGTGTCACGCTGACTTGGCCTTTTTCTTAATCCGGGTTCGAAAGAACAATGGGTTATGAGTGCATGTGTTCTTGTTGCGGACCGCGAGACCCGCACTACGTACTATGGGAAAGCCACGCCGCGGACGCGTTGAAGTATAGGCCTGTCGTCGCGCTGCTTATAATTGGCGACCGCGGTGCTCGAAGCAGCCGAGTGTGTCGCGCCTTGTCTGTCGCTTTCGGCAGTTCTTTGCGCATCTTCGAGGCTGTAATGTACAGGACCCTCTTTTCTTTGTATAAACACCTTATCAGCATTTATCAGCATTTGAGCGCTGCCCAGCGTTTGGAAAAACGTGCACGCTGTGCAACAAAAGAAACCATTTTGCAGCTTGCTGCAGGAGTAGACGCGGCGTTCATGAGTTAGGCGTCGCTGCAACAGAAGATGCACTGGAGGAGTCCTCGGACGCTACCGATGAAGACATTCAAGTTCTCACGGTACAAATCAGAAACGTGTCCAAAAATCAGGATTGGACGGTGGCAGGGGACCTTGCCGGGCACCCGACAGAACTGAAAGTGGATACAGGAGCGCAAGCGAACATATTGCCGTACTCGTACTTTCGCAGGATGCGTTTGCCGACCATGGTGCGGCCATCGACCACAGTACTTACTAACTACGAAGGAAGCAAAATACATCATTTGGGCGTTATCAGTCTGCCACTACGTCTAGGAGAGAAGCAAGAGAATATCAGTTTTTTTGTGGTCAAGAGAGGCAAGCAAGTCCTACTCGGATTGAATGCAGCAGACGTTTCGGGCTGATTTCCCGCGTTCACGATGTATCTTCAAGAAGTGACGTTAGCACCGACTGGGTCACCGAGTTCCCGGAGTTATTCCACGGTCTGGGCTGCATCCGTAGACCATATTCGCTGGCAATGAAGGATGATGCGCGCCCCACGATCATGCCGCCGAGGAAAGTGCCACACGCACTGCGAGCGCCACTTAAGCAGGAGTTGGCCCGGATGGTCTCGCAGGGCATCATATGCAAAATGGAAGAGCCGTCAGACTGGGTGAGCCCACTTGTTCTTATTATGAAGAAGAATGGCCGCATGCGAATATGCCTAGACCCGCGGTACATTAATCGAAGCCTTAAACGCGAGCATTATCAGCTACCCTCACGTGAAGAAATAGAAGCAGAGCTGGCAGGAGCGGTGATGTTCACCAAGCTTGATGCCAATAGCGGGTTTCACCAGATCCCCTTAGACGAAGACACTTCAAAGATCTGCACCTTTAGCACGCCGTTCGGAAGATACCGATTTTTGCGCCTGCCATTTGGTATCGCGTCCGCCCCCGAAGTATTTCAGAAGGCAATGACGGAAGTGTTTGAAAACCTGCCGGGCACACGCGTATATGTCGATGATATTTTAATTTGGGGTGCATCAAAAGAGCAGCATGATCAACGCCTGCGTGCAGCACTGATGGCAGCGAGAAAGGCTGGCCTGACACTGAACAAAGAAAAGTGTCTGTTCGCGAAGGCCGAAGTTAAATTCCTGGGAGATTGTATCAGCAAAGAAGGAATAAAACCCGATGCTAGTCTCATTGAATGCGTTGCCAACATGCAAAAGCCGTCGAGTAAACAGGAAGTTCAAAGGTTTTTAGGTATTATGAATTACTTTGGCAAATTCATACCTAATCTCTCAAAAAGAACTGACGCCCTTAGGTCATTGATAAAGAATGATGTTGAATTCATATGGGAAGTTCACCATGACAAAGAATGGAAAGATCTTATTAAGGCTTTGACATCGGCTCCAGTGATCGCAGTTTTTGACCCATTGAAGCAAACGAAACTCTCAGCTGATGCATCAAGCTTTGCAGTAGGTGCTGCTCTTCTTCAACTCCATGACCAAGATTGGCGCCCAGTGGGTTATGCTTCAAGGGTGCTCTCAAAGGCTGAAACAAAATATGCCCAAATTGAAAGGAAGCGCTGGCCGTGACGTTTGCTTGTGAGCGTTTCCGGGAGTTCGTACTGGGGTTATCAGTGACAGTCGAAACAGACCACCGACCTTGCTTGCTATTGCACAAAAGAACCTGAGTGAAATGCCGCCACGATTGCAGCGCTATTTCTTGAGGCTAATGCCTTTTGATATCAAATTGCAATATGTTCCTGGGAAGCATCTGCTAGTGGCGGACACACTGTCCCGAATTCCAGGAACCCAACCGAGTGACGGAGAAAGCGAACAAGACGTATGCATCCATGCGACTCGCGTGCTAGCCAGCATCGTAAGTGAGAACACGAAGACTGAACTGACCTCTGCAATCCTGGCGGACCCATACCTCAAGCAAGTGGTGGAGGCACTCCAGGAAGGACGACCAGTCTCAGGCGAACTAGCTCCATGTTTGTCAGAACTGTCATATGTTGATGGAGTGCTTTTGCGGGGCAGCAGGGTGGTAATCCCAAAGAGTCTGAGGCGATCCATGCTGCAACGTCTTCATGAAGGCCATTTGGGAATGAGCAAGTGCAAAGCCAGAGCACGCCTTCTGATGTACTGGCCTGGGATGAATGCTGACATCAAGTCACTCATTAGCAAGTGTGCCACATGTCAGCACTTTGCCTACCGGCAACCTTCAGAGCCACTGTTATCGAGGGAAATCCCAACGCGGCCGTGGCAGCGAATTGGTGTCGACCTATTTGACCATGGGGGCAAGCGTTACCTGGTTGCGTACTGTGCCTACTCCAACTACCCAGAAGTGGAACAGTTGCCTCAGTCAACAAGTCAGGTCGTAGTGGACACACTAGGGACCATGTTGCTCGCCACGGTATACCCATTGAAGTCTGTACCGATGGAGGACCACAGTTCACATCGCGAGAGTTTAGACAGTTTGCAGTAAAATACGATTTTACTCATACCATATCCAGTCCACACTTCCCCAGGGCCAATGGTCTAGCTGAGAAAGGGGTACAGGTCGTAAAGCGCCTCTTGAAGAAAAGTGAGTACGCTGGCGAGGAGTTCTGGGTTGCACTGCTCAATTATCGAATCTCGCCCCTGATAGACGGACGCACACCAAGTCAGCTCCTTATGGGACGGATGCTTCGGGGACGACTTCCAGACTTCTCATCGGCTTCGACATCGTCAGTGCGGAAACATCCACAGGATCACGGCAAAGGCATACCTCTCACACCTCTCTCCGAAGGGGACGTCGTCAGAATAAGAAACGACAAGGGGTGGTTTCCGAAAGCCCGAGTAGAGAAACTTGCTGGCCCTAGATCTTACATAGTCTGTACAGATGAAGGCCGGCGTTATCGAAGGAATCGTCAGCATCTAAAAAGGACGCCCGAACACTTAGACCCACTGGATGACAAGGATGTCGCACCGATAATCCCGTCGCCTATACAGCATAGACAACATTCAACATCAGATACAGCGCCCGATTTGACAACAGCATCCGCATCACGAAAGGAACGACATCCGTCACAACAGGCGCCTGCATCGGATGCTCTACTGAACCAGTCAGCTGCACGTGCACCACCCATTGCAAGTCAACCATCAAGGGACCCCGACGTGGTCCCGTCCCAGCATAAGGTCACTTGCCAGGCACAAGAAGCAGCCGACTCGAGTCTCAGAAGATCAACTAGGCCACGTAGAGCACCGACGCGCTTTGCCGACTACATCACCTAAAGAAAAAGGAGGATGTACCAGGCGGGCCACCGCTTAATAAATCGGGATGATCCCACCTCACCTGGCCACCTGGAGAGAGGGCGCGCGCGCGGCGCGGCAGCCATCAATAAACAGTCCCTTGCTAGCTAGCGTCTCGTGTGGTTGTGTCTTTGCTGAGCGCGTAAAGCAGAACATTTAGCAAGTTTTTTGTTTATTCCGTGAGATAGTGGTAACGACCACCAGCGGCGGCGGCGGACAACTACGGCGCCACACGCAACCTTTGTTGTGATCTCATAAAAACCACCAAGGACACGATGGGATTTGAACTCGGGTCTTTTGCGGGCCAACCCAGTATTGTACCTCTGAGCCACGCCTGTGCTTGAAGCTCCTTCGCAAAATGATCCTAAGCAGGCTTGATGTCGGGAAAGGAATGGCGCTGGTATGTGTAATGAATAGTTTTAGAACCACGAAGGTGCAATCAGGCGTCAAACAACGCGAATTGCGTAAGGAGTGGGTCGTCGAATGCTCCAGCCCATTACTAATGATGATGATGATGGCCTAAAAACATGGCTCACACCCACTCTGGGGAATAGGCCGAGAAACGATTAATTAGATTGTGGATCACATAGGCTTCAAGCATAATTCTTCATTGTGGTCAACCACAGCATCAATAAATTTCACAAAATGCCTTGCAATAGTGTAGAGGGTACCACGTTTCTGATAAGAATAACCAGCCCCCACTTCAAAATAAGGTAGTAAATTCCCCCTTCCCGACAAATGTTTCCCATGCTCTTGTTCTTCACAAATTCCATTGGTCCACAGAGGCTCCCCGAAACATCCATGTCTGAGAACCACTCCGTTAGAAGCTGCTCGGAAGGTACCCAGTAGGCTTAGTATAGGCAAGGTATTTATTATTAATGGACCGGGAGTGAGTATTGTAGCTTGCCCGAATACTGTGGCGTATGTCCACCAGAAGCTGCTTGGCACATACTCACTGGGCTTGTCGCAGAGAGCTTCTTTGTTTTTCGTGGACCGTAGGTTAGTGATGAAGCTGATATTATTTCTGCCTTACGCTCCACACGGATTAACTTGAGGCACAATGGTTGTGCGTTTCGTCGAGCAGAATTTCTAACCCCCTTGGTCCCGTCCCTGCTGCAAGTGTTACGTGCAGTGCGGCGCGTTTCGTGGTCGCCTATGCTCATGGGCGCAAATGAGAACGCGCGTCGCGTCTCCTTCTGGTCCGGCCGTGACTAAACGCGTGAAACGCTGTACTGCACGTAACAAACATAGCGAAGACGAGAGGTACTGTCTTGGCGCATGAACTTTCGTATTGCAGGAAAAAGCTACCTAGAAAGGTTCTGACTCCTCTATTGCCAGCGCCAACAAGATTACGCCTCCATGCTGACCCGCAATGTCGAAAGCTGACCAGAGGGGTCAAGCAGCGCGAAGGAGCGGACTCCTTATCTCGGAAATATAAAGAGCGACGCGCGCGTGTCTTTCTTTTCAAGGGGATTAAACCCTCGCGCGATAAGAAGCTCGTTTATAAGCCCTTAAATCCGGCTAACGAGGCTCGACTCGCGATGCACCACGCTGTCTGCGAAGTAAAGCACACCGACTATACTGCACGCAGTCTTCTCACACGCGCACGCACTCCAAACAGCGGAGCAGCATTCTATTTTGAGCGACGAAGACGAAGCGGCCAAGCACAGGCCGACTTCCTAGCCGCCGCCGAAAGGTGTCACGCTGACTCGGCCTTTTTCTTAATCCGGGTTCGAAAGAACAATGGGTCATGAGTGCGTGTGTTCTTGTCGCGGGCCGCGAGACCCGTACTACGTGCTATGGGAAAGCCACGCCGCGGACGCGTTGAAGTATATGCCTGTCGTCGCGCTGCCTAATAATTGGCGACCGCGGTGCACGAAGCAGCCGAGTGTATCGCGCCTTGTCTGTCGCTTTCGGCAGCTCTTTGCGCATCTTCGCGGCTGTAATGTACGGGACCCTCTTTTCTCTGTATAAACACCTTATCAGAATTTATCAGCATTTGAGCGCTGCTACATTATCGCAGCTTCAATTATGAGCTGCTTACAATGCCAGCTATTCAACCCGTGCAACAAGACAATTTAAGAGCTAATTTGATATGTATTTTCTCTCTGTTCTTTTTTCATCTCCACGATATTTCTCTCTCTCTCTCAGAAAAACACGCTCCAAATATCTGGAGGACACTCACCGCACATGCGCTTGCTTGTTTGTGTGCTTGCATGCGAGAGGGACAGCGCGCGATGTCAGAAGTGTTTTTGACTCAAGCTATTTCAAGTGCTGTAGACAAAATAGCCATGTGAGAGAACGGAATGGTAACATGGATGACTACATCACAAAAATAATAACTTAATAAAAGTAGAATGCGAATTCAAAAAGACAAAAAAAGGAAATATCTTCCTCATTCACATTTACTCAATA
Source organism: Rhipicephalus microplus (assembly GCF_013339725.1). Classification (NCBI taxonomy): domain Eukaryota; kingdom Metazoa; phylum Arthropoda; class Arachnida; order Ixodida; family Ixodidae; genus Rhipicephalus; species Rhipicephalus microplus. The sequence goes on along the minus strand of NC_051165.1, from coordinate 178,429,905 downwards.
TACTTTGTTTTACGTACGCCAAAGTAACAAGTGACGCAACCGGAAACGTTTCTATGGCGACCGTTATATTGTAACGCTCTTCCGTATACAATATAAACGTGACACTTTCTCGCCGAAACTTTCATTGAATAATTTCGCAGGCCATCCGCGTACATCTGGAAAATACCATTTATGGCAATATGTGGAGTGCGGAAATCGCCTACAGAGAAATCGTGGAAAGCTGGGTCCAAGCGAATGTAGGGTAGCATAACTGTAGGACAGTATTACATAACACGTTTTTATTTTGTTTTTTTAGCATATTGCTATTTTGTTTGTTGGAGAGAAGAATCGTCGCGTTATTTTTGTATCGACAGCATAGACAAACCGCAACATCGAAGGAATTCAAGTCTCCTCAGGTTTTACATACTGTACAGCATTAGGAATAGAGATAATCGAGTTTTGCGGGCCATCAGCGTGCAAAAATGGCAAATACTGCAGAGAGTGCAGCAGTCGCAAGAGTGCCACACGCGTTATAGATTGAACGCTTTTGCGTTTTCGTGAATTGCGCGTGTGTGCAACAGTTACTCGTGAGGAATGGCGAAAAAAAAATCAGGAAAAATAATAAAGACCATACGCTTTGGCTCTCAATTCTACTGGTGTACGGCAATACAATTTTAACAAGGTCCAGCCGTGTAAATTTGCTTGTATCGTTTTATGTAAGTTTCTCTCAGACTCAAAAATCAAACTTTTCGGGCATCAATAAAAAAAAAAAGGGGGGGGGGGCGCACATTTGTTCAACCTGTGTTCTTCTTTTGCAATTGTACAACTTGCCTCCTTTGTGATCCAGCTGACCGAAGTTGTGGTTGCCACAATTAACAAACAAGAAAAGGGGGTAGGTGGCTGTTAGACACTGCTGCAACGCGAGGTTGTAGCTCCTGGTTCCTATCTACGAGCTTTTTGACTCGCCCTAAGAGTACCACGTTCACAGCTCATGTTTTTTTTTCTCTTTTTTTTCTATGCCCATCCTCCCCTCCTCTTATGTAACACACCACATTGTCAGCTGTGGGACAATCGAAGGTGTTACATTGTTTCGTATAACCTCTTCGGCGACAATAGCTGATGATGATGATGACAACGCTGTATACGATAACCCGGTGACGATCAGTCAGAACACCAGGAAACGGGAACCGACAACCACAGAGGCATGCACAGCTGTAGAGGCCCCACTCTTTCGAGCACAATGGGTCCTATTCGACGCTGCGCGCCACGCTGTAGTGTGGTGAGCAGTGAATGAATCCCTACGAGGAAGACTTATTATTAATAAGCATCGCGTGCCAACCTCCAGGGCCAGCGGGCCGCGAGCAACAAGACCCAACGCGAAGGAACAAACGATAGCAGTGTGGTCTATAACCTCTGGTCCCCCGCTGACGCCGAGACCTTTGCACTCGTAGCGTCGTTTTTTTTTTCTTTTACGGTCGTATGCTCGTACGAAACTGCTCTATAAGAATAACAAAACAAAGCCCAGCCATGTCGCTCACGCATACCAGTTTTATAAACCATGCTCTGGACTACTGCAGCCAAACTCGTCCTCTGGGTTATTGTTTGGCACAGATCGACGCATTTTCGCTTCGCTCATATACGGCAACCCGGAAGTGGTGTGATTTCCTGCTTGAACTTCGTGGCGCTTTGTACGTTCTTAGTTACCACCTGCTCAAGCGTGGACGAGTTGTTAGTTCGGAAAACTAAGAATTGGAGCGCACGACAATAAATAGGCCGGGTAAGGAGGTGCGGAGCGTAGAGGATACGCGGGGCATGAAATTAAGGAAGACAATAAACGACGCGGTATATTGTGCAGGGCAGCAGAATACGGCCGAAGAAACGAAGCGATAGAAATTTGCATGGTAGTGCGGGCTTGCTGGAACTGGAGTGGTTAGTTAGGACAGGGGGTGAACCACGCGTTGAATACAGGCTTTGAATAGAGGACGCTATGAGTGCGGGATCGGACGTGAAAAAATTTATTCGGGTGTATAAACTTGCATATGTCTGGGCACTAGCGCACACGAAGTTTCGAGTTTCGTGGACAGCATTGAAGAGGCAAATGCATCCACGATAGAACTATTTTGGTTGGAGGATTTGCGGCAGAATATTTCGGATACGTAACAAAATAAATAGTGGGGAAACTAAGGTTGCTCTGCCTTAATGCGCAAAAAGTTGGGCTGTGAAACTGTGCTTTCTTAAATGATTATTTAATTTATGCCAACCGCAGCCCCTTAGGGACAGAGCAGAAATGGGTGTACATACAAAGTGATTGATTTAATAATGCGTTTACTTTAGACCAAACTAATAAATAGTAAAAAAACAAAGTTTTTTTTAAACCTTGGCCAGCCAGGGATGAATCTTCTTCAATTACGCGCGCATTACTTGACAAAATAAAAATAAGGCAGCACGTCCTGTCGCCGAAACAAATGGCGCCACGCCGAATTTCCGCAAGTGTTCTCTCTATAACAACTCCGACATGATACCCCCCCCCCCCCCAAAAAAAAAACCGCCGCCTTAATTCACACATATATAACACAGGCATCGTAGTACGCGTATGTGACAGACGCCTAGCAACATCTGTTATGACTAGTATGTGTCGCACAGACAAACACAAAATGTTATTGATGATAAAAAAACAAAGCTAACTATACCTAATGGTGAACGTAAAATTTGTAACTATAAATACGAATGTTGCGGCCCACTCGCTTTCATCTTGAAAACGCTTACTTCACTCTCGTAGAAAATGGAACATCGTATGTTTATACGTTGTATCTCCGAACTCAAACCCGATGTAGTGAACTAGGCGTTCTCCACAACGCTTCAGTTATGCTTGGCATTTTTTATAATTATTTTCCTTCTCTTTATAATCTCGTGTCGCTATGCCAGATGAAGAATCCGTGCTGGCACTCCTGAGAACACTATACCACCGACAATACGTTGCCGAAGCCCGGACACTACATCTCGGAAACTATATCCTTCAAGTGGGGCCTTCGCCGACGTATATCGTGAAATATTGATCAGGGCGACCCGCCTTGCGGGCCGCCTTCGAGAGCAACGCCACAAGAGGGCAGACTTGGGCGCGTTTCCCGGTCCAACTTTCCAAAGATGCTCGCCCAGATGCCGCCATTTGTCAAAGCGGCTCAAATGGATGACGTATGAGGCGACAGTGTTCGATAGCGTCTTTGTTCGAGAGCTTGAAGAAGATGATGATGTGTCTTGCTTCTATAGCCACCTTTATCGATATGTTATATATAGCCGTCGAGGCTATCGATCTTTTTTTAATAGCAGTGAAAAGGTATATATTATAAGACTTTATTGCACCTCTGATAGCATTATTTCATAGAGGCTTTCATATTTCAGGGCTTCAAAAAACAAGCAGGGTACATTTCTCATAAGTCCTCCGTAGCGAAGCGCAAGCGATGCCCAGTTTATTGATACCTGGCTTAGCGTCACTGCAGATGCATGCCAAACGTGCTCTGCGGTATCGTTACACTTGTTATCTTGTTATCGGGCATTTAAGGTCATTCTTATCTTTCAACAGCAAATCGCCTAGCAAATCGCCTAGCAATCGTTCCTCGTTTCCATGAACAAGTATGCCCCCCAGAAATGTGGTAAGTCCTCTCTACCACTGTGATGACGTTTATTCGAGCCGAGAAGTCGCAGCGAGGTCGCAACGGAAAGTGGGCGTACGGCAAGTCTGCAGATGCGGCACAAACTCTCCGCGCAAGCAGAGCACGGGCACTTTTGTTGTCTTGCCGAAGGCGCATACGCGGTGGTGCGTATGCTCCACTACAATACCCCCGGGATGAAGGGTAGCCATCCTGGGACTCAGGAGTAGGCCAATGATGGTGTCGTTAGTAGGGCTTGAGACGGTCCGGACGTGTACGGGCTCGCGGTCCTCGACGGTCGCAAATCGGTGATTGTGTTAACGGCTCGATGATGTAATTCACCGGGGAGGTCGCGTCAATGATACGGTACGGACCATGGTACCGGGCCAGAAGTTTGGAAGATAGGCCAGGAACGTGCGGGGGCACCCAAAGCCACACAAGGGAGCCAGCACGAAATGTAGGAGCTATGCGGTGAGCGTCGTCGTGTCGAGTCTTTTGTAGACCTTGAGCCTCACTTGTCAGAGACCGAGCCAACTGACGGCAGTCTTCAGCGTATCTGGCGACTTCCGAAAGCGGGGAGCACTCAGATGCATCAGGGCGGTACGGTAGTATAGTGTCAAGGGGGTGGGAAGGTTCGCGGCCGTACAATAGAAAGAACGGAGAAAAACCGGTAGTCGCTTGCGTCGCGGTGTTATAAGCGAAGGTAACAAAGGGCAATACAGCGTCCCAGTTAGTGTGGTCGGAGGAGGTGTACATCCTCAGCATGTCGCCAAGTGTGCGGTTGAACCGCTCAGTAAGACCATTTGTCTGTCGCATTTTTTTTTGTAATTTCTCCCTCTCTTCGCAACATTTCTTTTTAACATCTATCATTCCCCTCACCCCTTTCCCCACCACAGGGTAGCCAGCCGGTCTAAGAACTGGCTAACCTCCCTGTCTTTCCGCTTAAACTTTCTTCTCCTACCATCAATTCATAAAGCGAGCCAGCCAGGGATGAATCTTCTTCAATTACGTGCGCATCACTTGACAATAAAAATAAGGCAGCTCGTCCTGTCGCCGAAACAAATGGCGCCACGCTAAATTTCGGCAAGTGTTCTCTTTATAACAACTCCGACATGATACCCCCCCCCCCCCCCCCCCCCAAAAAAAAAAAAAACGCCGCCTTAATTCACACATAAAGCAGGCATCGTAGTACGCGTATGCGACAGATGCCTAGCAATATCTGTTATGACTATATAGTATGTGTCGCACAGACAAACACAAAAATGTTAATGATAATAAAAAAACAAAACTAACTATAACTAATGGTGAACGTAAACTTTGTAACTATAAATACGAATGTTGCGGCCCACTCGCTTTCATCTTGAAAACGCTTACTTCACTCTCGTAGAACAATGGAACATCGTATGTTTATACGTTGTATCTCCGAACTCAAACCCGATGTAGGGAACTAGGCGTTCTCCACAACGCTTCAGTTATGCTTGGCATTTTTTATAATATTTTCTTCTCTTTATAATCTCGTGTCGCTATGCCAGATGAAGAATCCGTGCTGGCACTCCTGAGAACACTATACCACCGACAATACGTTGCCGAAGCCCGGGACACTACATCTCGGAAACTATATCCTTCAAGTGGGGCCTTCGCCGACGATATCGTGAAATATTGATCAGGGCGACCCGCCTTGCGGGCCGCCTTCGAGAGCAACGCCACAAGAGGGCAGACTTGGGCGCGTTTCCGGTCCAACTTTCCAAAGATGCTCGCCCAGATGCCGCCATTTGTCAACGCGGCTCAAATGGATGACGTATGATGGGGAAGTGTTCGATAGCGTCTTTGTTCGAGAGCTTGAAGAAGATGATGATGTGTCTTGCTTCTATAGCCACCTTTATCGATATGTTATATATAGCCGTCGAGGCTATCGATCTTTTTTTAATAGCAGTGAAAAGGTATATATTATAAGACTTTATTGCACCTCTGATAGCATTATTTCATAGAGGCTTTCATATTTCAGGGCTTCAAAAAACAAGCAGGGTACATTTCTCATAAGTCCTCCGTAGCGAAGCGCAAGCGATGCCCAGTTTATGATACCTGGCTTAGCGTCACTGCAGATGCATGCCAAACGTGCTCTGCGGTATCGTTACACTTGTTATCTTGTTATCGGGCATTTAAGGTCATTTCTTATCTTTCAACAGCAAAATCGCCTAGCAAATCGCCTAGCAAATCGTTCCTCGTTTCCATGAACAAGTATGCACCACAGAAATGTGGTAAGTCTCTCTACCCACTGTGATGACGTTTATTCGAGCCGAGAAGTCGCAGCGAGGTCGCAACGGAAAGTGGGCGTACGGCAAGTCTGGCAGAGGCGGCACAAACTCTCGCGCAAGCAGAGCACGGGCACTTTTGTTGTCTTCCGAAGGCGCATACGCGTTGGTGCGTATGCTCCACTACAATACCCCCGGGATGAAGGGTAGCCATCCTGGCGACTCAGGGAGTAGGCACAATGATGGGGTCGTAGTAGGGCTTGAGACGGTCGACGTGTACGGTCTCGCGTCCTCGACGGCGCAAATCTGGTGATTGTGTTAACGGCTCGATGATGTAATTCACCGGGGAGGTCGCGTCAATGATACGGTACGGACCATGGTACCGGGCCAGAAGTTTGGAAGATAGGCCAGGAACGTGCGGGGGCACCCAAAGCCACACAAGGGAGCCAGCACGAAATGTAGGAGCTATGCGGTGAGCGTCGTCGTGTCGAGTCTTTTGTAGACCTTGAGCCTCACTTGTCAGAGACCGAGCCAACTGACGGCAGTCTTCAGCGTATCTGGCGACTTCCGAAAGCGGGGAGCACTCAGATGCATCAGGGCGGTACGGTAGTATAGTGTCAAGGGGGTGGGAAGGTTCGCGGCCGTACAATAGAAAGAACGGAGAAAAACCGGTAGTCGCTTGCGTCGCGGTGTTATAAGCGAAGGTAACAAAGGGCAATACAGCGTCCCAGTTAGTGTGGTCGGAGGAGGTGTACATCCTCAGCATGTCGCCAAGTGTGCGGTTGAACCGCTCAGTAAGACCATTTGTCTGTGGATGGTATGCGGTAGATTTCCGGTGGATAATGTTGCATTCAGCGAGGATAGCTTGGATGACCTCCGACAGGAACACTCGACCCCTATCACTGAGTAATTCCCGCGGAGCACCATGGCGTAGAATGAAGCTGCGGAGAATGAAGAGTGCAACTTCGTGGGCGGTCGCTGCCGGTAGAGCTGCAGTCTCAGCGTAGCGTGTCAGATGATCGACTCCGACAATAATCCACCGGTTTCCAGAGCTACTATATGGGAGTGGGCCATAGAGGTCTATACCCACGCGGTCGAATGGGCGAGCCGGGCACGGCAGCGGCTGTAACATGCCGGTAAGGTGCCGCGGAGGTGTTTTGTTCTGTTGGCAAGTGGTGCAAGACTGAATGTATTTCTTCACAAAACGATACATTCCTCGCCAGTAATAGCGTTGGCGCAGCCGTTCGTAGGTTTTCAGGACACCTGCGTGAGCACTTTGGGGATCTGCATGGAAATTCATGCAGATGTCAGAGCGCATATGAGTTGGGACAGCAAGGAGCCACTTCCGACCACCAGGCGTGTAGTTGCGGCGGTACAGGATGTTGTCACGTAAGGAAAAGTGGGCTGCTTGCCGGCGTACCGCTCTCGTGGAAGGGACAGAAGATGGATCGGTAAGGTAGTCGACTAACAAGGCAAGGTATGGGTCTTTACGCTGCTCCGAAAGCATGTCAGTGCTGTCGAGTGGTGACAAGGTGGTAAAAGGGGGTGACAGAGAAGCCACATCTGGTGTTAATGGCGATCGGGAAAGTGCATCGGCGTCCGCATGCTTGCGACCGGAACGATATACGACACGGATGTCGTATTCCTGCAATCGAAGTGCCCAACGGCCCAGACGTCCGGACGGGTCTTTCAAGGTGGACAGCCAACATAGAGCGTGGTGGTCTGTGACCACATCGAAAGGACGGCCGTAAAGGTACGGGCGGAACTTCGTAAGCGCCCAGATTATGGCCAAACACTCCTTCTCTGTCACGGAGTAATTCAATTCAGCCTTCTTAAGAGCGCGACTTGCATAAGCGACTACGTATTCGGTTTGGGTACCTTTCCGTTGTGCCAAAACTGCGCCAAGACCAACGCCGCTTGCATCAGTGTGAACTTCTGTGGCAGCAGTAGGGTCGTAGTGGCGAAGAATAGGTGGCGAGGTCAGCAGGCGGCGCAGCTGGTGAAATGCGTCGTCACATGCAGGTGACCATGCAGATATACCTTTGCTGTTGGAAAGCAGACTAGTCAGAGGTGCAATGATGGACGCGAAGTTGCGCACGAAGCGACGAAAGTAAGAGCAAAGACCAACGAAACTTCTTAGGGCTTTCAGTGATGTGGGCATGGGGAAGTCAGCGACAGCTCGAAGCTTATCGGGGTCCGGAAGAACACCGTCTCTTGTGATGACATGTCCCAAGATGGTTAGTTTGCGGGCTGCGAAGTGGCACTTCTTGGTGTTAAGTTGTAGGCCTGCAGAAGCTAGACACGCCAGAACCTCGTGGAGACGACGAAGATGTGTCGGGAAATCAGCTGAAAAGACTACGATGTCATCTAGGTAACACAAGCAAGTTTTCCACTTGTGGGCCCGCAATATGGTATCTATCATGCGTTCAAACGTCGCAGGCGCGTTGCAGAGCCCAAATGGCATGACTTTGAACTCATACAGGCCATCTGGCGTTACAAAGGCTGTTTTAGGGCGATCACATTCAGCCATTGGCACCTGCCAATACCCAGAACGCAGATCCAAGTATGTGAAGTACTCGGCGCCTTGTAAACAGTCAAGAGCATCATCTATTCGTGGTAGCGGGTAGACGTCTTTCTTTGTAATCTTGTTTAAGCGGCGATAGTCCACGCAAAATCGAACGGTGCCATCTTTTTTCTTTACCAGAACCACGGGTGACGACCAAGCGCTTTGAGAAGGCTGTATGACTCCACGTTTAAGCATGTCATCTACTTGCTCCGTAATGACGCGGCGCTCTTCGGCAGAAACGCGGTAAGGACGCTGTCGCAGAGGCGAATGTGAGCCGGTGTCAATAGTATGAGTGACAGTCGTGGTGCGGCCCAAAGCAGGTTTCTGAAAGTCGAAAGAAGAGCGAAACTTGTTAAGGAGAGCAACAAGTTGGCTGCGATGCGAGGGGGGAAGGTCTGCGTCAATAGCATCGTCGAAGGCTGGTGAGCTTGATGGCTCAGACGCCTGAGTGATTGCGGCAATCTGACATGGCGTTTCGTCGGGAAGAATAATATCATTGATATGGTCGACAGGTTGCACATATCCTAACGTTTCACCACGAAGCAACCCAATGGGGTAGTTGCAGTGGTTGGTAACCAGCATTACGGTTTAAACCAGACGCAATCGTAAGAAACGGCAAATGGGAGCACGATGCCCTTGCGTTCAGTAAAAACAGGGGATGGCGTAAATACCACCGTGGCGTCAGGTTGCGCCACACATGAAAGGCTAATAGGGACTGAAGCTTCCGGAGGCAAGGTGATGTCGTCGTCAGCGATGAGTTTGCAGAGCAGTGGTGAATGGTCGGGCGATGGAAACTCACAATTTGGCACTAGGGACACTTCCGCACGGCAACAATCGATGATAGCTTCATGACCTGATAAGAAATCCCAACCCAGGATGAGGTCATGAGAGCAAGATGGTAGTACGAAAAATTGGACGATGTACAAAACGTCTTGGATGACTACGCGCGCCGTACACACAGACGAGGGCTGAATGTGTTGCGCGCTAGCCGTGGACAGCACGATGCCACAGAGAGATGTGGTCACTTTCTTCAGTTTGCGACAAAATTTTGCGTTCATCACAGAAACGGCGGCCCCAGTATCAATTAACGCTTGTGTGGCGACTCCCTCAACATTGACATCAACAACATTTCGCGGCGAAAATGGAGGCCTTGATAATTGCGCAGAAGTTGCAGTTCTTGCCTCTGGAACTGCACTGATTAGTTTCCCTCCTCAGGAGGTGGTCTACGACGCATAGGAGATGGTGATCGGCGACGAGGAGATGGGAAACGAGAAGTTGATGGGCGACGATCCGAGTCAGAATGCCTCTGTTCGTATGCAGACGAGGTGGCCTGCTGCGACGCATAGGTAGGAGTTCCAAAGGAGGCGTACGCAGGTGTGGGACGGCGGCGGCAAGTAGCGTGCAATGTGGCCAGCGATGCCACACGCGAAGCAGATAGGACGGTTGTCATGGGTGCGCCACTCATTAGATTGACGGAAAAAGCGAGGTGAGGGCCTGTAAACCGGTGGCGCTGCCGGAGGAGTTGGAGCCGATAAGGCGACTGGATGCGGTGGGGCGCGCGACCACAGCTGCGTAGCTGAGAGGTGAAGGCGGCGCAGTTGGTGCGTAGCCAGCAGTTGAGAGATCAGATGGCACCGAAGTGCACGGGTAAGAGGCCGGAACTGTAGGGAGTGCATTGCAATTTCAGTGCGTATGGCCTGCTGCATATTCGAAGGGAGGCTTGTCGTGGGCGCATCCACCTATGCGGCAGCAGGGAAAGCTGTCGGGCGACTTCCTCCCTGATGAAGTCTTTAATCTGGGTTCGACAGAGTTCCTTGGTGAACGTTGCCATTGGCGAGTGCGACGGCCGAGATGGAATCTGGTGATGGAACACTGGACCCATTTCAACGTGCAAAGACACAGAACTCACTGCAGCTCTGGATAGACTAGACAATCGGCCTTTGTCGGAACAAAGGATTCTGGGTCATTGGCCAAGCCCATCCTCAGCCCAGAAGGCTTTGAAAGCTTTGCTGCGCTTTTTGCGGACAAACTGGCCTCATAGACAGACTTTAGTGTCTTATACTCTTTGAGTTGCCTTTCCTCTGTCGCATTTTTTTTTGTAATTTCTCCCTCTCTTCGCAACATTTCTTTTAACATCTATCATTCCCCTCACCCCCTTTCCCCACCACAGGGTAGCCAGCCGGTCTAAGAACTGGCTAACCTCCCTGTCTTTCCGCTTAAACTTTCTTCTCCTACCATCAATTCATAAAGCGAGCCAGCCAGGGATGAATCTTCTTCAATTACGTGCGCATCACTGACAATAAAATAAGGCAGCTCGTCCTGTCGCCGAAACAAATGGCGCCACGCTAAATTTCGGCAAGTGTTCTCTTTATAACAACTCCGACATGATACCCCCCTCCCCCCCCCCCCCCCAAAAAAAAAAAAAAACGCCGCCTTAATTCACACATAAAGCAGGCATCGTAGTACGCGTATGCGACAGATGCCTAGCATATCTGTTATGACTATATAGTATGTGTCGCACAGACAAACACAAAAATGTTAATGATAATAAAAAAACAAAACTAACTATAACTAATGGTGAACGTAAAATTTGTAACAATAAATACGAATGTTGCGGCCCACTCGCCTTCATCTTGAAAACGCTTACTTCACTCTCGTAGAAAACGGAACATCGTACGTTTATACGTTGTATCTCCAAACTCAAACCCAAGGTAGTGAACTAGGCGTTCTCTACAACGCTTCAGTTATGCTAGGCAATTTTATAATCATTTTTCTTCTCTTTATATTCTCGTGTCGCTATGCCGGATAAAGAATCCGTGCTGGCACTCCTGAGAACACTACCACCGACAATACTTTGCCGAAGCCCGGACACTAGAGCTCGGAAACTATATCCTTCATGTGGGGCCTTCGCCGACGTGTATCGTGAAAGATTGAACAGGGCGACCCGCCTTGCGGGGGCGCCTTCGAGAGCAACGCCACAAGAGGGCAGACTTGGGCGCGTTTCCCGGTCCAACTTTCCAAAGATGCTCGCCCAGATGCGGCCATTTGTCAAAGCGGCTCAAACACGAATGACGTATGGGGAGACAGTGTTCGATAGCGTCTTTGTTCGAGAGCTTGAAGAAGATGATGATGTGTCTTGCTTCTATAGCCACCTTTATCGATATGTTATATATAGCCGTCGAGGCTATCGATCTTTTTTAATGGCAGTGAAAAGGTATATATATTATGAGACTTTATTGCACCTCTGATAGCATTATTTCATAGAGGCTTTCATATATCAGGGATTCAAAAAACAAGCTGGGTACATTTCTCATAAGTCCTCCGTAGCGAAGCGCCAGCGATGCCCGGTTTAAGACACCTGGCTTCGCGTCACTGCAGATGTATGCCAAATGTGCTCCGTGGTATCGTTACAGTTGTTATCTTGTTATCGGGCATTTAAGGTCATTTCTTATCTTTCAACAGCAAAATCGCCTAGCAAATCGTCTAGCAAATCGTTCTTCGTTTCCATGAACAGGTATGCACCACAGAAATGTGGTAAGTCTCTCTACCCACCATTAGTCCATCAAAAACTAATAAAGCAACAGCTATCCTCAAAAAGTGGGAAACATTTAAGGTAAAAGTTAAAGGCGATAGCGATATTCTCTTCCTAGGGCGTCCTTCAAACACTTAGTGTATGAAATCTTTTCGAACTTGGTATGCACTCATAACGTGACCTCAAGAGGGCCGTAGCGTGCGTGTCTTTTGTATTGGGTGACTGGCTTTAATCTAATTGATTAATGTGTGGGGTTTGACGTCCCAAAACTACCGTATGACTATGCGAGGCACCGACTGGCTCTAATCTATGAAGTCATTACGGTGATCCCATGTTCCGACGCCCGATGGCAATGTACGCTTGTGACACGCATTATTTAAGGCAATATTACGTGTTGCACTGTGAAGCATGCATACAGGACGCTTGTGTTTGCAAAGCGTGCAAGTTACTTTCACTGAATTTCCAAGCAGAGGAAGTTATTTTCACTGTATTCACAAGCTGAGGCGTGGCCGCGTGGTAGAACACCCGCCTGCCACGCAAACGACCCGGGTTCGATTCCCGCTCCGACCGTGAATTGATTATTATTCGATTTGCATGTTTCTCGATTTTTCGGTCACGCAACAAAGATGATTTTTTTCGCCCGCAACCAACGACGCCGACACCGGAATTTCTGCGAAACTAGCTGCTTAACGCTATATCGCGTTAACGAACCGGCATGTGGCACAGAAATTTGTGTGGTTTATCAGAAAACTATCGATCATAAAAGGGCATGGGCCACATAGCGGGTTTATAAGTGGTACTACCCACAACTCTTACGAAAAGAAAGAGTGCAACAGCTGCCTCAACAAATGGTGGCGAAGCTACGGTAGCCGTCCGAAGACCCCGAGAACGTAAAGCGAGAGAATACCTTAGGGAACTAAAAAGGCAAAGGAGGCTGCGACAAGACCCCTGTGCGATGAAAGGCCTACGCCGACGGTGACGTGGGCGTGTCGTGTTTGTGAATGTCTGTGGTTTAAACCTTCTGCACTGAGAATAAACGTAGAAACATCGTAGCATCACCTGGGTAACACAAAGGAGGTTTAAAAAAAATGCTGGAGTCGAAATTATTGGCCATGGGTGAAGCCGTAACCACAGTAAGATAACTGATGCGGCAGCCATCTTACTAGGGGCATGATGAGCTGCTGACGATTTACTGTGGCAACTTTTTAGGGTCAGATAGTGCTTAAAGTGCGTCTTTGTTTTACTATTTCTCTTCATTAAGCCTCGAATTCAAGAAACATTTTATTGGATATTAAGCCAACGATACTTGTTTCTGTGGGTTATTCAATTGAAAACAACTATATTTTATCTTTTCATTAACGTGTTGTTCAGACTAACAGATCAAAGCCACTTGATCTCTAAGTGGACGCCACCAGAAAAGAGCATGTTTCTGAGATCTTTCGAGGGCAAAAGCTGGATTCACTATTGCTGGCAAAGGATTGCGGGAGCTTCCACCCAAGCAAGAGCTTCCACCCAAACCTCCTTGGGTAACACCTAGAAAGAACCCTCGTCACCTAGCTATAAGGCCCAGAAACAAAGCTAGAGGCAACCAGATTAGTCTTCAGAATCGTTCAGTTTCGCTCTTTCAAGGCATTGCGTGGTTGCAAGCTTCACCTATTTCCCCCCTCTCTCTTTCTCTCTCTCTTTGTTTCCTCGCTGTCTGATTAATGCCTTCTTGCGTATACAAGTCCCAAATAGCCAGATCGTTCCCACTGCAGATAAAGTGAGACAACTGTCAAGAAAAGTTTTACCATTCTAGAGCGTTTTTCTATCAAGCGTTGCGAAGCTGGAATGCTCGGATGTAAGATGCTTTTGTTTACTTCCCAGGATTCCGAGGATTATACGTGCCAGAACCACGATACGATTATGAGGCACGCCGTTGAGAAGGACTTTACATTATTATTTTTCTTAACCTGCACGCTGATCAAAATGCACGACTGTCTTAAAATTACGTCATCGTCGAGTAACCCCTTAGTCGTTAAGCTACAACAGTAGCTTGCAAAGCAAGCTAGAATTAATGAATGATTGAATGAATCAATGAATGAATGCATTCTAGTCAATGAGAAATAACAGACGATGATGCCAAGGATAATATAAGGGACGCCTTAATAATAATACTTATACAAATGCGAAGAAATAAAAGTGGACGAAAAGATAACTTGCCGCTGGAAGGAACGAAACCCGCGACCTTAAAATAACGCGTCCGATGCTCTATACCAACTCAGCTACTGGAGCGGTCATGCCCCATCCCCTTTATGGGGTATATGTAAGCATTCAAATGCGGTAGTGTCAGTGAGCGCCGCTAGTAGCCATGACGGTGAGCTGTGAAACACTTTTTTCCTCTCTCCGTTGGCGTCATGTAGCACATATACACACAATAACGCTTTGAAAAAATTAAAGTATCGGCTTCTTTCTGTTGCAGTTGAGTCCAGTTGAGTCGTGACAAATCTCGGCATTTGATAACCCAGTACATTCGAGGAACGAGCTCATGAGGACAACCTAGCGCTCGATGGAGGGATTGCGAAAGGTAAGAGCGTTTTATTTCTTGTAGCTCTTTAAGGAATCACGTCTGAGTGCGTACATTTATCGTGTAGAGCTCACGCTTTGCAACCTCGCCGTAGTGACGCTTAATAGCGAAGAAAATGGAGCTCCGAAGCATGGCACAAAAGTTTCGTGGTTCCTTGTTCATAGAACGATCCGATCAGGCAAGCGACGAGGCGAAATTCGAAAAGGAAAAAATTGCATCGCCGTATATTTGTGCACACGCGACTGGCAAGGGCGCCCGTTGAGCCGTGAACTGTCGCGAGGCCATAGGGCGTCGCCGCAGCGCGCCTTTGTGGCTGCCTCGCTTGGCGTCACGCGCGCTACGTTGCGCTACATCCGTCACGCTCGTCCGCGTTTCGCGCAGAGTCAGCGTGTCCCAACAGCGTCTGGCGACGGCGACGAGGACATGTGGTGGCGCGCTTCGCACTCGCTTCATATGAACGTCAGTAGTGCGCAATTATCGTGGCCTGCAGTGGACGCATCGATTCTTTGAGCTGTTAATTAAGCTTAATTATTCCGTTCAACACACGCCAGTCCTTTCAGTGTATTGTCATTGCAAGGTTTTTGTTAAGAGGGATCCAGAAGCCAGCACCGGCAGTTGGCATCTCTGTCTTTTCACCTCCTCTCCATTGTTCTCTCTTTCCTAAAAGGGGTACTGGCACCACTTACCGAAGGCGAATTTACTGCGCCATACTAAGACCCTACATACAGAGACAACTTTAAGCAAGCGTGAAGCTTAGCAAACGCTGATAATTTTATTTTGATGATAAACCATTTTTTTCCCGTGGCATACCCACCAACATCGACATCGATGCTATAGCTGTACGTTCGTGCTGCAGTGCTAATTCTCGCGACTTCACGGAGCAGCAAACCGGCTAATCGTGATGACGTCAGGTACCAAAACTTCTAGAATGACCACTTGTGCTTCACCAATACATTCGAAAAGGCCGCTTGTGCGTCACCAATGGAACAACGACGCGGAGCGGCCGAGGAAGCGTCGTGATATCTTATTGGCTGACCACGTGGAGAGAACCTCGTACCGTGCTTATGACGTCAAGGTACAGTAGGAACAGAGACTAGCTTTTTAAACATACTGTAACAACTTTAGTAAGGGTGCACTCATGATTAGCGCATCATTTTCTAGGCTCTTCAGGGCTTGTCCTTTCATTCGATGCAAGCAAACTACAACCTAAAAATGTTTGTGTCAGGAGCCCCTTAAAAAAACGATGCAAGAAAATAATCTGGCTTCGGAGAATCATGGGTAATGAGTAACACCCCACAACATAGGCAAGCCTTAAGGACGCACATTAAGGTAACCGATACAATACGGTATCACCTCGTAATATGTTGTGATGAAATGTACTGAGCTGGGTCTAAACGTTATGGCTGTGCATATTTAGGAAGAATCCAGTGATGGGCTAGTCGGCACATGTCTTCAAATATACTTAGTGTCGTCTTAGCGCAAAAAGCATATCAAGACATAGTACGGAGCCCGAGGATGTTTGGCTATATATGAAAATGGTTGCATCTCTGCTGAATTTAGTGTCCGAGCAGAAATGAAGGACAGCAACGCGCTCTTCACACTATCTCACGTCAATCGAAGGGTTGACTCCAGCACCTGACCGTGCCTGACAGGCGTAGACTTGACAATGCGATGAAAAAAGTTATATGTTTATATAAGCATGAGTAGGTTGTGGAAACAGATTCCGCTTTCCCGTTAACAGAACAATTTACAAAAGAACCGTGGTTACGCAATCTCGTAGCGCGCCGACGGTCGACATTTTTTTAAAACTTGGCGTTTGTCAGAGGAGAAAAAAAAAGCATATGCGCGACAGAGAAGCTTTCAAGCAGTTGACTTGTCGGTCACACGAGTTTTCTACGTTCTGGTGCACTTTTGAAGTAAACCTAGACATTGTAACCTCGAGATTACGCAATGTCCTCAACATTTCTTGCGCTTAGCAACTGTACTCTTTTCAGTAGTCAAAATGCGTCTGTTACGAAAAGACACGTTGTAAACGTCAAGTGAAGTGATAGTAATTAACAAGCGATTTAGAAACGATGTATTTTACTAAATTAACATATACGTTCGTGCAACTACGTTACGTTATACTCGCGGAGTCTTCACTTAATTACTCTATGATAGCATCAGTAGAGGTGTCAGTGGTGGAGGTAAAAATGCCGAAATAGCAGGGACATGGGCAGAAAGTCCGCTCTGGTAGGATCATGTCACGTATCGCACCTCTCGCTCCTATCGCATACTTTTTTAGCGAGATAAGATAAGTATAAGATCCTGTCAAAGCACGTGAAAAGTAATTTATACGAGTGATGGATGAACAAGACATTTAGTGTAACCGCCGGATCGCTTGTGTCAAGTTTAGTGGGCATGCACCATTGAAGCGGATGCCGATATCCATCGGCTTGGCGTTTACACGAAATGAGTTCGAGCGCATAGCACGCTGCACAGAGGCGGCAAAGCAGGACGGGAAAAGGCGAAACTGAGATGCTTATAGGTTTTCTCACCCGTTCCTGGCGTTATTTGTCCTCGTCGTCGGTCCGCTGCCGGACTCCTGACCCGGCACCGGCGCCTGGTCAGCGCGGCGAGGCAGGCCATCGCCGTTGGTCGAGATGGAAAAAATCATCGCTTCCGAGCTCCGCTTCCGGACAGACGCGAAACGACGGAAGTGTCTACACGTCCCGCTTCGTTGGGCAATCCGATTCTGGCCGAGTCGGCAGTTTCTTCGTAGGACGGAGTAGCCGTGGCTTGCTGCGACAAGCGGAAGTGATTTAGTGACTCGAAGCGAGTGTCGTTCCGGTAAATCTTTGCCGTTACGGTCAGGGCACTTTGTAGTGGATAGCGACGTCGATTCTCGGATTTGAAGTCCGTCGGAAAGAATCTTCGAGAAGTGCGCTTTCACTCTTGTGTAGGCTGTACAAGAAGAGACTCGTGGCCTTGTAGACTTCTGTGCTCAACGCCGCCCGACGATGCGAATGGTTTGAGATCGCACACGGTTAACACAGACGTCCAGGGGAAGTCCTATTAACAGCGTCAAGTCACGCCAAGTCCTGATGCGACTGCAGTGCCCTCGGTGAGCTTCGTCGTGGCGTCTTCTGGTATAGTGTCCCGTTCCTTTTGTCTCCCACACGTCCGATGCGCACAGTCTATCCAGTCCGACTTTCCAAAGGTTTCGCGTCTTCAATAGCGTTCCCGGCCTTCAACGAGACACTGGAAGTCTTCCCAGTGTGTGGGCTTCTTACGTCTGTCCATGCAAGACTTCGATTCCAGACTGCACCGTGTTGCTCTTCTCCTTCCTACACATCATTCTGATTCATTCTTTTCTTACTTTCTTTATGTTCGCTAGTTGCTTCCTTCTTCGATGCAAGACGGGAGTGAGGAAATTGATTTAATTAACGGCTTACCCTCTTCTTGCGCGCTTATGACCTAATACTAAACTGCCTCTTCCGGCAGACCCGTCCCGCAGGGCTAAGAAACAAGTCACACATCAAGTATATTATATTCTGAAGTTGAAGAATTAAGATAAAAATACAACGGTACTTGAGTCGCTAAAGTCCATTTCTCCGCTTCGATCACTTGATCCGAGCTAGCGAGCCAGACATCCTCTCAGAAGAGGTGAAAAAAAAAATCTAGCAGAAGGACGGGAAGAAAAAGGGGGAACGGTTTCTCTGCTCGGGTTCCCGGAAATTCCACTCCTGCGACGAAATGTCACACAAGAAAGACACTCTTGGGTATCGAAAATACAATAAAAGGAGCCTGAAGCCGGTGGCGAACCGTGCGAAGACAGCGGATTGACAAGGCGAAGCGACCAGAAAAAAAAAAGAGAACTCGAGAAATCCCAACAGCGTCGAACGCAATCACAAGACTTTCTTTCGGCGAGCGAGCGCCCGTGGGGCCAGCTTTATACCTTCGCGCCACCGATGCAAATTGTTCGCGTCTCTCGCGCGGCGGAGACAGGCGGACGAGGAGGAGACCCGCTAGCGGTTCGCATCGGAGCAGAAGAGGAGAGAGAAATCAGCCACCGGCTGAAAACGAAAGCGGGCCAGAGCAAAGGGCAAAAAGCGAAAGCTCCTTTCTCCTTCCTGTCAACCCTCCCTGGAGCTGCCGAGCACACGCGATAAAGTTCTCTCAGCCTCTGCGCCCTCCGCCCCCTGAGCAACCTTTACTCCGTCATCCTCTCCCTGGGTGTCTTCCTCTTTCTTTTTTCGGGTCTTGCTCGAACGCGGTCCTTTCTCACCTCTCCGGGGTTAGAAGGGGGTTCTTGCGTGCGCTAGTAGTGCCGCAACCAACTAGTAACGAGAGACGTACCCAGGCTCGAAAGTAGAAATGCAGAGAGCTTTCTTTTGTAAGAGGATTCGGAGCACTCGGCTCACCGGCGATTATACCCGTCTCGTGTTTCTCATTGTTGGCCCTTCTGTGGGCCGGTGACTTATGTATGTGTGTTTACCCATCTGTACTTATTCGTGCGTACGAGAGCTGTTTCGAGTGTCTCTTTTTACTCGCTACCTATTCTGTTTCCCCCTTTGTCGTCTTTTGTTTCGCAAAACCATCAGTTTTGCTTGAAACCAGTGGGGCCTCAAACACCGGTGCCTTCGTGTTTTCTCAAATAGCTGTCTTCACTGAGGTTTCCTCTCGGAACTGTGCTTCTAAGCCGGATTTCCTACAGTAATTACGCAAATCGCGAAAACGAAAAAAAAAAGGAAAACGCTGTTTTTCGAGCAAGCACGCAAGCCCATTTTGGATGAGCATCTCGTAACGATGTTGAAAGCGATCCTCGTTGTGAAGGGGATAGAAAGTGGAGAGTTGGGTGGGAAGGTTACGTTAGGTCAGTCGGAGTAGTAGTTGGCGCAACCAGGGTGCATCGCAGACACGTCGTGCATGTTGTAACCGGTGAATTGCTCCGGAAGCATATTGCCCCACAAAGTGTGCGTGTGTCTACAGTGTAAGCTTCACGTGTTCAAGCTCGCCATATCAGTTTCACTTGCGCAGCGGCACATTTCGTTTGCCAAGGTAGAGGTCATCGATCAGTTTCCAGTGTGCTCGCAACAGTGTTATGAGTTTCGAGCAGTGTCCTATAGCTTGGGTGAACGTTCCTCGTTATCTGACGCGAACATGACAGCTACAGTCGATCTGCGCAATGCGTCATCGTCATTCACAGTGCTAAAACATACAAGAAGGCGATGTGAAGTAAAACTGCAAACTGCTCTACTGCAAAAGCCATCATAAGGAACAGCAGTAATTTAAGCGAAGCAGAGCAGAACGGTACGGAAGCGTTCTATTTCTAAATGGACATTGGTTCTTGTGTCGTTGTTACGGACAATGAAAAGCGAAAATATTGAAGAAATGACAGCGCGTGAATAATATAGGAATCACAAGTTCACAAATTGTAGGTCGATTGAGTTTGTATATAGCTCTCATTTGTGCACTTGCTGTGATTTTCAACGCACACGACAGCGCTGTTGCAGAATCGACAACGCATCCGGTTCAGCGCTCTGCTCACACTTTGGCTAGTCCAATAGACGCTTTAAACTTACCAATTAAGATGTGTCGGCCACTTAATGAATATCTACAAGTGACATTGCCACGAACGAACACATGAATCGCTTGCTGTGGAGCTTCGCAGGTGAAATTTTGTTGTTAGCCATATGCTTAGGGCATCCGCCTTGCCCATACTCCCAAACTGGTATCGAGCCACCATTTAATCATGTAATTTTCACTCTCTTGCACTTTCCTCACATCACACATGCCCCAGACTAAACGATAACGCAAGAATTAGGTTTCTACAGCAACAAAAAAAAAAAAAACGGTAAACAAGAAGGACAGGAAATACACTGATGTTAGCCAGTTTTACACCCAGCAATATAGTTCATACGCTTCATTTGGTTCATTTGAGCGTCAACAATAATAATGACGTCTATTACCTGCCGGAATGACTACGTGATAATGATGCCCGCCGTAACGGAGGGCTCCGGATATTGAGACAATGTGGTGTTTTGCTTAACATGTCACGGATATCACACAGTACAGGATCCCGGCCTCGACAGTACACAGACCGTCGAGGCCGGGATCGTACCCACCACTTCGGGTCAGTAGCCGAAGCACCGCAACTACTGTGCCGCCGAGGCTAGACACTCGTAATCGAGTGCTCTTCCTTGTTCTTCGCACATTTGGCAACAGCTTTCGACATTCGCTGAGATAATTAGGTGATCGCGGATATCCTTTCGCACTCTCTATTCGACGAAAAAATAGTCACGAAGTGCTGTAATTGTCGTCTTCAGCGAACACCTTTTGTGTTTAAGTATAGCGGCTGTTCACTTGCACAGGTGAATTAATAAATAGCAGCCGCAGTTGACCTGAGACGGTGTCTTGAAGCTATCACCAGCAGAAAATCCAGCTACCGAGCCGTCATGCATAGTCACGCCCAACCGTTCGTATAACCCCTTCCGACCTTTTCCTATTAATTCCCCCCCCCCCCTCGACTCTCACACAAGCGGGAAAATTGGCCGACGGCGGTGTTTACCTCTTATAACGCAACCTGACGCGTCGTGATGTAGTAACCGTGTACTATAGAAACGTGATTGCTGCATAACAGGTACTTGCGCAACAGTGGTAACGAAACACGATTGCGAGGCATTGGAAAAAGTGAGTCTATATATAGTGGACAGAAATTATGCAGACTCGGGGCACTTTAGGAACCGACGCAAATGCAATGCTTTATGTATCAGCAAGGTGAACTTTGGGCTGCTGTTTTAACAGAGCGCACATTCAAGCATACTTCACACTTTCGATGCAGTTCGCTCACTGCGGGTCACAAATATTTGTAGGTTCCAACGAAAGCAATAAACGTCGAAGCAGTTTCACTGTATTGTATTTCGATAGCTAAGACGTGTCTCAGCTACTGACATGTACATTGCAGGGAAATCGGAGCCTTTATTAAGCACTGAAATCTTCTGAATCGTATGAAACTATAAGAGCTTCACCTTTTAGAAACCAATGAGGTTTGTCTTAGAAAAAAAAATGGCATAAACGTCCTATTGGGGAGAGCAAACAAGGCAGGCGCTCAGGTGAAAACGGAGGCTTGAACTACCATTAGAAACAGTTGAGCAAGGAACACGATCCAGCGCCATTACCTGTCCAACAATTTCTCATCACTAATGAACATGTAGCGCGCAAACAATATTTACTCAATATGTGGCAACAAACCGACACTCTACGTTACTTAGCAAACAACCATAGATATTAAACCGTCCTTTAGACTTTAATATGCAACACTAGATGACATTAATTGGCGTTTTCAAATCATTACAGGGTCCTGCTTTTTAGTGTATATGATGCAGCTACAATTGTTGCGGGGGATGTGATGTCCGTAAATAAAGCCCTCGTATAGAATCTTTGTGGCCTCTGTTGACATCTTACGGCACGTTGTACATACTGCAAGGAATACCACAATAAATGATATATGACACGCAGTAGAAAACGCATACGGGGCTGTGTGCGCCTTCATTTGCATTTCCTCTATCTTATTGCACTGTTTCTTGAAGTCGGCCTTGTCAGCCAGCATCCACCCACTTGCTACGTTACGGAAGAAGAGAAGCGCAATTTTCCGGCGGATGTATCGCCCCGTACGGAAAGACGACGCACAGTGTCCCCCGCATATCTACATACACTGATGAGACGCGCTATGTCCTCGCGCCTCGCATGTAAATATATATATATATATATATATATATATATATATATATATATATATATATATATATATATATATATATATATATATATTATATATATATATATATATATATATATATATATATATATATATATATATATATATATATATATATATATATATATATATATATATATATATATACCAGCATGCGCGCTGCATCACACGGATGAGTGAGCGAACATTCTTTTTTTTTTCATATATTGTGAGTCCTTAGCGTGGGGCATGCCACCACTCTGGCGGAACGTTGACTTCCCGCGCGAACGGGAGCAAGGACGCTGTGCCCGGTACGGCATAGGGAAACAAAGTGTTCAGGTTGTCTCACCTATAAAGTGAAGCGAATGATCAGATTCGTGCTCTTGACAGTTCCAACGGATCGGGAATTGGAAATTGCAGGCATAGACGTGCGTGAAAGGGAACGGGCATCAGAAATATCGTTTCGCTACACTTTGTGCTGGTGTCTCGAAGCCCGTAGCTTCTGACGCGTATAACCATGTGGTATATTGGAGGAAGAACTTCCTTAGCAACCAGAACACTTTGGAACCGACACATACACAACACCCACAAGAGCAAACGCAACATATGAGATACACATAAAAATGAAAGAGAAAACGAAAAGATTTATACATGAATTAGTGGAAGATGAGACAATACACGTAAATGTGTATATATGCTATCCTGTTTATTTGTACCAGAACAAGAGTCCAAGTGCCGGGATGACCGCCGCGCAACTGCACGCATATCCTGCAAGGTTCACGTTTAAGCGACTTCCTCTTACAACATTGTGATCTTGATTGTTTTTACGTGCATGTGTACACGATTATTCTGCTTTTATTTTTCTTTAGTGATGTCATTATGGTATAGCCGCGAACTAAAAATGTGTACGTATGCATTTTACTTATATGTGCGTTATTGTTCTGACTGTCTAAGATAGGGGCAAGAACCTTGTCATGCTGCTATACATAGCACCTTTTTGTACTTGCCCGCGAGTTCGTTATGCTGCTGACGCTGGAACGAATGGGAAATAAATTGATCGTTTGACATATTGATTCACTGATGTCTGTACGTGCATGAAGACTATCGGCACGGATTCTATCCACGGTCATTTCCGTGATCACTCCGTACGTATACGGGACTCTGCCGTCAGAGGTATTCTTTCTATGCGGCAAATATTGTGTGTTGCTGTAATGATTCTAATTATTTCTACTGTTCCTATATCATTTTTTTCTCGTTTCTTTATATTATGTCATGATGATATGATATCCGGCTCTAACCTAGCCTGTATATTTGAAGGTAAATTGCTATGCGCAAATTTCATGAACCAACTCGGTCAGAAACATGTTTTAGTGCAGCCCACCTTCCCATATTTTCATGCACAAATGAAAAGATTGATTGATTGATTGATTGATTGATTGATTGATTGATTGACATTTGTAACTCCCGTACGCAGTTTGTGCAGGTAACTATGCGACGAGCGAGGCATTGAGCAAGGATGTGTGCTCTATGGGTGCAGCAGTCCTGGCGTTGACAAGTCGTCCAGCCAGCCGTGGTGGTGATTGCCTTGGGAGTAGACGCGGGAGACGGAGAGGGACGAGTTGCGTGCGCCGGAGACGGCGACGCGGTCGAGCGTCGCCCGCCTCACGCTCGCGCGATTCCGAATGAAAGCGCTGATCGGCTGCCCACCGGAAGCCTCCCCCGCCGTGGTTCAGAGTCAAGGTGAAGCGCTAAACACTACGCAACCCTTTCATTCCATGAAATGGCATTCGCCTTTCGTCATATCCCGAGGCCAAATAGTCTAGTCGCCGCAATACTTAATGGAAAAGCTTTTTTCACATCCACACTGTATTACATTCGCTTCAACTCCCTACATCTGTATCTACCTTCATTGTATTTTTCAAGAGGTTTGCTTAATAGAATACATCAAAAGTGCCAACTATTATAATTATTGTTTCTTCGTCTAATGTTTTTCTTCTTTCAGTGATGTCCCGTCATGGAACTGGAGCTGTTCCTTTTACAGCGAAAACTGTTATGAAATCACAAAAACTGATTTTCGGTGCCGTATTTGGCAGTCCCTGCCGACGGTGTACGCAACCGCTATCTCGGGAAATAAAAAAATTAATTCAGAAAAAAAAATTTCCAGGCTCAGATAGAACTTGAATCCGAACCCTCCGCGTCGCAGTCGAGTATTCCACTACAGAGCCACGCCCAAACTTGAAAATTCATCGCAAAAGAAAATTATGTCGGGCAAGTCATCCCGTTAACGTATGTGATAAAGCGTGGGGGAAGATTAAAATAACAACCATGCGTGACACAATGCGAACTGCGCAATGAGTGGGTCGTTGATGGTTTCCTACACGCTACAAAGTGCTCAGCCATAATTCTTCGACCAAAGCGCCCAGTAAGGGAAACGGATGGTATGCCATGCCTTCGGAAGCCTAACGAACGTCATTTCTCCAGCTTCCGCGTTATCCAAGTTCATCCATCGCACCTCGTGTACTATAAAATTCGCGCTGAAGGTTTGCTGAATTGTGAAATCGTCGTGGCGGCTTGTTTCGCAAGCATTTTTCTTATCGTTGTGACCTTCAACGTTGCGTACTGCCTTCGCCTAGCCCCGGCGTTGATTAGCAGGCCGAACATATTCGGATCTCAAAACTTTTCTTGGCCCGTGCAAGTGTATCAGTTGATCTCATTGAATTTCAACATTTTTGTGCACGAGCCCGCATGATGTAACCTGTGCATCCAACCAGAGCACGTGGTCGTGCCTTCCGTTCTTCCGCGATTGCCTCATCCTTTTGGCTATCCTGCAAGACAGGAGTATGTTGTTAGGCAAGTGAGCGAAATGTCATTGCGCGCACCTGGCTTATTGCAAATGTTGCAGATCTTCGAGACGAGGAGCAGGTTTGACCTTCAGTAGGAAGAAGCGACTCCCTCAGGCGGAAAGAAAAAAGCGTCACGTTGACGTTGCAAGGTTGAGCGCATTTATTTGTCGATGCCCCCTCTTCCTGTTCGCTCATTTGAGTGAATGATGTCTGAGCACAGTACTGAACAAAAAGAAAAGTTTCTGGTGAGCTGTTAGTACCTGTAAATTTTAATGGGGGTCTTGCTTCAATGTCATATGTTCGCCGCAGAGGTGTAGCGGTTATGGTGTACGGCTGCTGAGCAGAAGGTCGCGGGTTCGATTCCGAACGCGGCGGTCGAATTTCGATGGAGGCGAAATGGAGAAAGCACGAGTAATTGCGCAATTTAGGTGAACGGTAAGACACCAGGTGGTCGAAGCTTGCGCAATCCTCCACCACGGCGTGCCTCCCACTTGTATCGTGGTTTTATGACGTATAAAACTCCAGATCTTATTATAATCGTCACTGTCATCGGCGTTCATCTGCACAACTTTCACGACATCTTGAACATAACGTTAAAAAAGTGTGAACCACTGCAAGCAAACTGTACAATACCGGGATTATGTATTATACGTGTCTTTTTAGCTGCCCATTGTTCGTTTTTGAGTAACCTTCCTTCTTTTTTTTTCTTTTTTATCTGTGGAACTATAGAAATGAAGTAGCCGAGGTGATACAAACCTCAACCTCTCCAAACCAAGATGGTTAGAGCAGAACAGAACACTGAAAAGGAACGAGCACGTGACCGACGACAGGACAAGCGCACAGTCGAGCGCTTGTCCGGTTCGCTTGTTCTGTCGTCTCTCATATGTTTGTATTTTTTTGGCAAAGTCGAGATGTCAAGTATTCCCGAACTAGCAAAACAGGTTCTTGTCAGATTTGAACATTTCCATTCACAGAAAGCTTCGGAGAAACTTCCAATGCTTCCAATGTGAGTAGTCCTTTACGCTTCATATGTATACACGGGATGTACGAAATGTAGTTGGGCAAGCAGCATGTTCATTTACATATACACACACACACAAAAAGCCCAGTAGCAAGCGACCACGTCTATGTGCTCACCCAGAACTTTTCTGTTGACACGCTATTCGTGTTTTTTTTTTTCATAAATTATTCAGCAATCTCTAATGGATGAGTAAACACATGCCCGCACACACACACGCTCGCACTTTCGCGACGGCTTGCACGCGAACAGGCGCAACACAAACACAACCTTTTCACCCGCGGAAGCTTTTTTGGAAAACTATCGGGACCATCGTGCAAAGCCGACGTCCCCGGACGTTTATCCACGAATGGCTTTTTAAACCGCCCGCAGCCAACGACCTGCTATAGGGCCCTCCGAGTTCTCGTCGTCAAAAGCTCGCTGAACCAACAGGACCGCGGGCCATGCGTTATCGCGGGCGTCCCGAATAAAACCGTCGACACACGGTAAGGCTCATCAGACCTAGTTCCGGCTCGTCTCTTTGCACAAGCCCATGCCGTCATTACTTTTTCTCGCATTCCTTGATCTGTAGGCTTGCACACAAATAGCGTTGAGAGGTCGTCGGCACAAAGGCAGGCGAGGACGTACGGAAGATCAGAACGATGTGATAGCGTAAAGTTGAAAGAAATAAAAAGACGGTGGACTGCGGCTTGAAAACGACAGAGTTTGTGAATACCTGATGTGCGCATACGTTCCGTCTCCAGTATAGTTCCGTGCAGTACTACTGAATTTGAGGGTCCTGTTATCAGCCAATTTAAAACCTCTGAGGCCCGCTGATGTGTGTGTATCAGTGATGTAGCCAAGTGGAACGAGGGGGGGGGGAGATACACATCCCCCCCAACACACACACAAAAAACAAATTTATACTTCGCAAATGTTTTCACCCGGGTACACACATCAACGCTCGCACGAAAACACACGAAGTACAGTAAAGTAACCCCGCTCCCATACACACCCATACAAAAATCTTGCTAGTTTATTGGTACACATTTAATTGAAATGTGCACTGTGCTCACTGTCCTGAGGTATGTGGTCGGGACTTTTCACTCAGGAATTTAAAAACTTTGACTGCAGACTGATCTGAGCACGAAAAATATAGAAAAGATGGCAATTTGGCGTACCGCCAATTCTGCACTGGCGAACGTTATGAGGCGAAAAGTCTGAAATTTTGTGTATCTCGCTATAAGCCAAAAGTTGTGTTTCAATGGCGACACTACATGCTGTTCAGCATCGCATCCCTATCTATCTTTCATTACTGAAACTCTTTATTAGGACCTAGAAACATTCTTCAACAGAACTTTGTCACATGTATCACTCCGGATATGATTGTTTTTTTATCATACACTTTATGAGTACTCTACGTTAGGACTAAAATGGCTGCATCTCTTTAATGTGCACGCCAAGCACCCCACACTCCTCAAATAATAGACAAATTATATGTCCCTTTGTAGCATCACTAGCACATACAACCACTGCATCGTTGTTACGTTTCTAGCGAGAGGAAACGGGCGCCGGTAAGGATGGCACAGCCTGGTCGTGTCTCCTCCAGCTTTGGCAGCGCTGAACCGAACTGCACCACACACTCCCACCGATGGTGCAACGGCGAAGCGGCAGCGCGCTAAGCGGGGCGAGCATTGGCGCGCTGGCCAGAGATTACGGGCCGAGACACCGGTGGGCGCGTGTTTGGCCAGCCGCCAGTTTGATCAGGCACCACGAGGTGAGCGGTGAGTTAAAATGCCCGCCCGCGCCGTCATCGTGTTGTGCCGGTAGCGAGCACCGCGCGCAGGCCAAGGGGTCGGTTCCCTTGAAGTGGGTCGTCAGCCGCCACGACACCATCAATCAGTTTCGAATTCGGTGGCGTGCCTCCGCGACCTATGCGGTGGCGCTGATGTTGCACTGGCCACCTCGCAGTTGCAGGAAACGCTACGGACAAGGCAGGTCGCTGGGAGGCCCATTTAAGGGCTACCGTATGGAAGTAATAACCAATTTCGATTGATCAGAGATAGTGGCCACCGCAAAATCGATTTTTCATGCCGCGTTCTCTGTCCTGTTATTGAACAGTCCGACAGTCGCAATTATGGCAAGCTCTACACGAGATGCGCATGCCACACCAAGGAAACGTCCTGGAATGGGAACATTGTCTCCGTGTATAGCGACTGGCGACAAATATTTTTCATCTGGGTCGTCGTCATCACAATCATCATAAACACCATCACTACCATACCCATCATCATCGTCGTCATGAGCATCAGCATCAGCAAATTCATATTAGCGAGAACTAGCATGCAGTGAAGCTAGAGTGTATACTAGAGTGAAGCCAAGGAAGGAATAGGGGGCGTTGCGTTGTAGGCTCTGAACTGTATTGAAGTAATTATAACATAAATTGAATAAATTAAAAGGAACGAATAGAACACGTTGCCGCCGGTAAGGATTGACCCTACTGCTTTCGATCTCTACCTGTGACAAATTGTTCTGTCATCCAGCACTCGTCCCTGCCTATCCTGTTCGCGTCTACGTATTGCGCCCTTATTTCAAACGATACAGTTAAGTGGCAACAAATTAACGTTCTCTGTCATTTCCCTGGCTTCACAGTATGTTTTCTTTCATTAAAGTTGTCTGCGAAAGAAAAACAAGGCACTTTCAACTGCCCCTTTTTTAGCTCATTGAGCAGCGAACGAAATGGCACCACCAGCTGTACATATAAGCGATGCTCTACGGCACTATAATGAAATCTTGCTTTACGCACTTTACTTGTAAATTCTGATTGCCGCGTACGTCAAGCGTCTGCTTTATGCATCGCGATTTGTCCCGGTAGCGCCGTGTCGAGCGATTTCGTTCAGTCTCTTTCAGCCTCTTTCAGCTTTCCACTGTCACTATTTGCCCTCCGAAACCGCACGGAAATATGCAAATAACCAAATGAGGCCTACAGTGATCATGTGCACCGTAATGGGCTCTCTGTAGCAGTGTCCATTTTTCAGGTAGAGTGCATGTGCTAGAAAAGGTGGAGTGACCTAGAATAGGGGGAGTGTGCAAAGCGCCACACAAATACATGGGAGGAGTGAGGGCCTTTCGCGGTAACCTTCCATGCCACGGCGCTCCCGTGCCGGACCCGTGAGCTTGATTGATTGATATGTGGAGTTTAACGTCCCAAAACCACCATATGATTATGAGAGACGCCGTAGTGGAGGGCTCCGGAAATTTCGACCACCTGGAGTTCTTTAACGTGCACCCAAATCTGAATACATGGGCCTACAACATTTCCGCCTCCATCGGAAATGCAGCCGCCGCAGCCGGGATTCGAACTCGCGACCTGCGGGTCAGCAGCCGAGTACCCTAGCCACTAGACCGACCCGTGAGCTTTCTCCGCGGTGGAAGCCGCGTCAGAGCGGTGGGCGTCTGCGACCCACCCGATATTTCGGCCGTTATCAGTCAACGTTGCGGTAATATGGACAAGATTTATTATTGCATCGCTACGACGCAATACTGTAGCGACTCATCACCGAGATAACAAGTTTGGTAGCTGTGAAGCGGGAAATCTTGTAATTTCCTTACAGCTGTTTTATCACGGCAATCGTTCGCACTTAAGCGCCCGTTTGTGGAACGCATTCTGCGCGCAGCCATCGTGAGCGAAGGTACTTAACTCAGTTTCATGGGGAATGGCGAACGTAAAGGCGCTGCAGATGAAAATAAGCCGAAGACTGCAAAAATAACCCGGAGAACGTGTGATGCGGTACGAGGCGGGTTCGGTAGCCGTCAATCCCGTTCTGTCCGCGTTCCGTCCACTACCTTTTAGGGGCGAAGCTCCTTAGGGCGAGGGCTGTGCGTCCCCTGTAGCCTGTGTGTATAGCCACCTCTAGTTTAGTTCTTGCAGTGTTCACTAGATGGTGTTACCGTCCCCTGTATGTAGCCACCTCTAGTTTAGTCCTTGCAGTGTTCACTAGATGGCGGTACCGTCTCCTGTATGTAGCCACCTCTCGTTTAGTTCTTGTAGTGTTTACTAGATGGTGGTACTTGTAGCTGATGATGAAAAGATGCAAGATGTTATAAACTAGAAAGCGGTACTTGTAGTTGATGAAAGACGCGAGATCTTATAAAATAGGAATGATGTCACATATGGCGCGTGTCATTGGTTGAAGGCAATCGTTCGATTTAGTGCGGCGACGTACGCTAGGGGGAGCGTTGTAATAAAATCCGTTCGCTGTTGGCGCGCGCTCGGAGTCGCCGGATGGATAAAACTGCACAGCGGAGAGAGCGCAAGGCGGCAGCAGCGCGCGCTCGCAGACAGAATCCCGATGTGCGAGCGCGCGAGGCAAGGGACATCGCAAGCCATCCATCGTCTAAGAACAAACAAAAGTTGATTTGTGTATATACACACACAGCGTTTCTCACGTCTTTACATGATGATCGACTGGGCGAATTACACGGAAGATTCACAGTTTACCGATGAATCCCTCCGGAGCTTCGCCCATTCATCATCATTCACCCCGTGAATATGCCGTAATTTTTTTGTTTTTCTTTTCATTTTTGTCTTTCTATCACGAGTTTTCTTTTTTTTTCCCCTCGTCTTCCAACAATCGGCCACTGCGTCGTCTGCTCTGACTGGCTTAACGCGCTTCCTCACGCACATTATTGACAATTACACTGCACAAACAACGCAACATTTGTCTCTTACGCCGATGACACAACAGTTTTTATTACAAGGAGCATGGAAACAGAGATAGGAGAAATGGCTAATGAAACACTGTCTGCTATAGATACCTGGGCTTCAGTGAATTTACTAAAACTAAAGCCTTCAAAAACACAAGTCATTTTATATACGCCTAAAGGAAAAAACTTTGATAAATAAGATGAGCTTATTTCTGACCTCTCAGCAGTTAGACATGGTTGATTCTGTTAGTATTCTTGGTGTATATTTTTCACGACACCTTACGTGGAATGTACATGTTGATATTATATACTCTAAGATGTCATCGGCCATTGGTGTCCTTGCACGTGTGCGATCTCTTCTTCCCACTAAGGTGAAAATTATAATGTACTATTCACTGGTATTATCTTTGTTACAGTACTGTAGCTTAGTGGGATGCACAACCGGTGTGGCGAATTTGCGCAAGTTGCACTTACTACAGAAAAGGGCCGTACGACATATTGCGGCTGAACACTATCTGTCCTCTACAAAACTTCTTTTTCTAAAATATGATGTTCTTCCAGTTTTCTTCTTGTACAATTACAGGCTGATGTTATGCTATAAAGAGTTTGTCAAACATGGCACCAATACCACAATAAATCTTTCTAAACTTAGCCTGAACACAAGTGTTCGACTCACAGGCACAAAGAAGTTTGGACTGTACCCACCCCTAGAACTTTTTATGACAAACAATCATTGTCCTACAGACTACCTTCTTTGTTAAACATTTTAAACCGCGAATATTTTGATCCTTTCTCTAAACAAAACTGTCATATTAAACACTTCGCCCAACTTATACAATATCCTCAACGATACATCTCTCAGAATTTACGTCCATTCTTTCCTTTTTATCATTGCTTTTCATGTTCATGTCACTTCATGACCATACATTTGAACTACTTTCTTTTTATCTTAGCACTGTTTTCATAAACTTTTTGTATTTCTTTTTTGTGATGTTATACCTATATGTTTATTTCATATTTGTTGTGCATGATTGACTGCCATTCCTGCTGCTTTGTCAACTTGTGAACGGGGTCAGGACCTCGTCAAGCTCTTGAGCTGTTAGTCCTGTCCTCCACCTTATCTAAAGGAAATAAAATGATTGATTGATTGATTCATTGATTGATTGATTGATTGATTGATTGATTCATTGATTGATATGTGATTTCCGATGGAGGCGGAAATGTTGTAGGTCCGTGTGCTCAGATTTGGGAGCATGTTTAAGAACCCGAGGGGATCGAAATTTCCGGAGCCCTCCACTACGGCGTCTCTCATAATCAAATGGTAGTTTTGGTTTGTTAACCACTACATATCAATCAAAATCTACACACATATATACACTTAGTAAATGGCTCTCTCGTGGTAACACTTTTCCACACTTCATATCACAGGGTTAAATTACTTGTTCTGAAGCGTCCACGTGTTCTTCTTGATCACCACTAAAACTGACTACCTTTACCGGTAATGATAAACGCATCACGGGCCGAAACGCATAGGTCCAAAGGTATACATACATTTAGTGAAATCGCAATTAGTTCAAGTAATACGGGTACCATCCCTGTCACTTCATATCTTTAATATCAGGTGAAGTTGCTGATGCACGAGATCAAATATTCTGATTCTCCCTCTCTCTAAATTTATAGGACAAGCGGCATTTGTTTACACAATTTTAGGTCACCTGTAATATTCGTAAGACCACATACGACAGATAAAAATAACCGCTAAATTCGAGAGCAGTGTTGACTGGTTATGAACAATGAAGGTGGAAAACACAGAAGCCTCCCTGATTTAGAACGTACAAAAAAACTAGAGCTAAAATGAACACCAAAACTTTATAACGTATTTTTTAACACAGTCGTTTCTACAACTCATCTTTCGTATCCTACATAGTTTATGTCTTGACAAAAAAGGCCGCGCAATATAATGCCTTTTGATGGTCGAAATTTCCGGAGCCCTTCACTACGGCGTCTCTCATAATCATATGGTGGTTTTGGGACGTTAAACCCCACAAATCAATCATGCCTTTTGATGCCGCTAAGAATTGCAGTACATGTGTGACCTGACTTCATGGGAGCGAGTGGCAGCTCTACAACCACATTCACAACAATGACAAAGCCGTCGCGTGTTGTGCACTAGTGCCCGAACCCCCAAGCCAACGACTCAAGAGAAGTGATGAGGAAAACCGTTTCCTTGCACAATCCCCGACCAAGATGAACCCGAAACGATTTGGCTTAGGTATATAGAAAGCAAATAGAGAAACGCAACAGAAAAAGTCTGAATCGCGCATCGGATATTCCACCACCAGGTGTTCAGAGAGAGAGCACGCCTGGCGACCGGTAAATGGGGCCGATGAGAGTGAATTCGAGGAACGGGCAGTACAACCAGATAGCAGAGCAAACATCACTGCGATCCGAAAACATATCGTTCGGCGAAATGCAACGCGGCCACCGCGCGCTCCATGGCATCGTTCATCCCGGCACATCATTCCTTTCATGCCATCGTGACGCCTTCTTCCTCCAGCGAGCACACTTGTGATTCTGCTTTTTATTGCATTCTGTTGTGCATAAAGCTATGCCCCGCTTTCTCTCTCTCGCATCGCATGCAAACACTCGATCGGCGTGTAGGGCGGACGTGTTGGATCACTCGTCGCGTGCGTTTGCCACTTCAGAACGGTCATGTCCATTCCTCTTGCCCGCTTCGGGAGCCATGCATGTGCAACGGGGAATACAAAAGAGTGCGTGCAGTTCAGACCGAACCCTTTATCACGAATACCGGTCAGTATTCTGACTGATGCCGGCTGTGGCAGCTTGTTCAAGAGATAAGCCTCTAACCGGTTCAAGTATAAGCGTCGCGATGAGCAGGAGCCAGCGCTTTTGACCTGTTCTCACCAGAAGCGAGACGTATCTTTATCAAGAGTAACTAAAATGACTCCCCAGCCCTCAAATACTTGTAGCTTCTCTGCGTACGTGGTCTTTAGCCACAGGTAACAACTGATTGAATCGTCCAAGACCTTATAAACTTATCGTACACTGTCACTTAACATGGTCGCGCAATAACTAATGTACGGAGTGCAGTATGAAGAATAAATAAATTTAGGCTGCTGTGCAAAATTATGTCTCGGCCCTTTGCAGACTTTACACATGAATGCGCTTACAGTTTTCCGAGACTCGCAAAACTAGTGAGGATTGCTAAGACACGGTAACTTTATAGATAGCCATGGAAGGGATAGACGATTAACTAAAGAGTCATTGCTGAATCATTTGCGACTATGGCCGGCCTTGTGTTGCCCTGTAGCATCGACAATGGTGCACAGTATTAGAGAGACAAGGGTGGAACAGCGCGCGGTAGGCTGTTCGACATCAAGCCTTAACTAACAAGTGATTGCTGGACCATTTGCGCCTATGGACGGCCTTATGTTGTCCTGTAGCATCGAGAGTGATGCACAGTATTAACGAGACAAGGGGCACACAGCGTGCGAGAGGCTGTTCGACATCCGAGCCCGCGCCATCCGGCGTTCAACAACCCCGAACCAACGATGCGGCGCCCTGCTCATCAGGCCGCAGGGACTCAAGAACCGGCCTGTCCTCTTCGGCGTTGCGGCAAGCGCGGCAGCTATACAGTCACCGAAGAGCCGGCGGCCTGCGTAATAGAGCCAACCTTCTGCAACGCCGCTGCCGCCTCTGCGGGGCCGCATGGCACGCGGAAAAAACACGCAGTCTCTTCGCATCGTCCGCACTCGAAGCCCCTGTCGTCGTTATCGGTGCAAATGCACCGATTGTTGCACCGACCCGAGCGTTCGCGGCGGCCTCTTGCGGGAATCAGGATCACGACCTCGCGAGGGCGCGCGTTTCGCGAGGTCTTCTCGGTGTACGGAGGGAGCTCGATTATCTTCCAGCCTCAGAGCCCGAGTCGGTCGCACGTTGCATGGGCTGCGACCACGTTGGTTGCTTCCCATCAGAAACTTCGGGTCGAGTTTCATCTCTCTCCGGGCGGGCCTTGAATCGCTTTTGCAGGAACAACCACGATTACCTCCTCACTCGTATCTCCGAATCTGTCGAACCCAGCAAGCGACGTCCAGTGTTCGCTGAATGCCTTCCATGCATACGCCTTTCATGAACTCCTGCGACCTGCGTTTCGCTAAGATCTCACCTATACTCGCTTGCTATCTTGTTTGTGTGCTTGCTAAAAGTGGCGGGAATGAGTGGTCTTCAGCCATATACATCATCGTTGCGACGCTATAGACGGGCACATGAAGCACACTGTTGCGGGCTTATAACAATCACAAGTGCGGAGTAACTGTGCTGTTCACGCACTCATCAACTGACCAATCCCAGGGTCGCCAAGCTTAAGCGCGATTCCGTGGTAAACCACCAATCGCCACCAGTGGAGAAACACAACAACGTGAGAAACCACCAATGTCCACGATCTCCGGGTTTCTGTTTTTTTTTTTTTTTGAAACTCGTGAAACGCGGTGACTAAGCACATCACTCCTCCATTGCATCTACGTGAATCCAGCCAAGTTAAGCTAGCTCGCCGGTCTTCTTATTCTTGTTTGTGTGTTTTTATTCACGTCACGTTTCCGGCGTCAGTTGGCTTTTGTATTTCATTCACGGCAATCCCTTCGTTTCTCGGTCTCAGTGCGTAACCTGGACGGAGCGGCGGCTGACAAAAAAGCGCACTTCCTGATTGCGGCAGCACATTTCTAACGAGAGAAGGTGAGATCGAAAGATAGTCCTTGTCACGTGTGAATTACAAGTAGCGCTCACACATTACCTGTAAAGGATTTGCCAGAAGAGAGTCTACGCGTTTAAGTTGTATCTTTTGCCAAGTAGATCAACCAATTCAGGCACGACTCGTCGCCTGCACAAAACCGGCACATATAGTTCACTTCGTAAAACCAAGTAAAACAAAGAGGGAATAAAAAAAAAAGAGAGAACGCTCGTTTATTATAGGGCAAAGCAAACTAACTTCAGATTGAAACGTAAGACTGCAGCTTTTGCTGAAGGATGGTTTCCTTGTTTTTTTTTTTTACTACAAGCATGCATTTGATAAAAACAGGCCACTCGCGCATCAATGTACTATTTATGTACGGTTCTGCTTAGTATTCAAGAGTGCATTTATTTTGTTGCTTTACTGTGAACGGTAAACACCGAAAGTCTTACGATGTGGGTTGTTTACGTCCTTGACAGGCTCGGAATCGAAATACGGACCCCTATGTCACCGACCTTCGGAGGGGAACCGCGCAAAAACATCTACGAAGAGAGAGAGCGCCTCGGCGACACATAATGTGACTAAAGGCCGAACTGCTTCCGTTTTTGCTGCAGCCATCCGTGAAATCTACAATTATTCATGCAGGAATCGGAAAGCAAAACAAAACAGGTAAATGCGGTAGGTAAACATGAGGCGCTGCCAAGGCGAAATGCAAAAGCAAGCTAAAGAAGCTAAAGCAGGGGTGGCACCAGGATTTTTTTTTATCTGTGGGGGGCACCCACGATAGGCGAGTTCCTTCAGGGAGGGCAGGGTGGCAGTGAACTTATGCGTTTCATATTGATTATATTTGTTCTCAGAGAGTCAAGGGGAGCTTGGGGGGGGGGGGGGCAGAACATTTTTGGGCGCTGTAGCCCCCCCCCCCTCTACTATGCTACCACTGCCGCCGCCCCTGGGTTAAAGGGAGGTTTGTATGCCATATAGGCACTGATCCAAATCTGCTTAGATTATAAACAAGACATATTGTCCATGTAGATAGATATGGGCCGATATGAACGCTCATATTTGAACAGAGATCTGAGGGATTGTACCATACAATACGCAACACTATTTCGTGTCAGTTATTCCTGATTGGTCAACTCTGCCTGGCAATCACCAAAGTGAGTATATCCTGGACACTGTGGCCCTGTGAGCGCTATTAATTGGCCATTTAGAAGTACGTCATGGTTGCCCAGATGCGGCGTCCAAAAGTGTGAAGACACAGAACAAATGGAGTACATAGCAAATTGCATTCCGTATACGTGTTATGGTATGGACCCGCTGAACGCTGTAGGGTGACAGTAGAAAACAGTAGAAAAAACCGCCAGGCATACGTGGAACGCACAGCACAGTCACAGCCAAACCTGGAAAAGTAGCTTTCCAGAGTCTTTTTTTAACACTCTTTGTTGTGTACCCACTACGCCATAAATAATCATAATTTTTGTGTAGTATTCCGGCGTTAAGTATGCCATCCTTTGTAATTCTTCGGAGAAGCGTGGTATACGCTACGCACATGCAAGGAAATTTCTGCGGTTTTTTTTATGTAGCGGCTGGCGACAAAAAATTATACCTGAACTGGGTATGCGCCACAGTTAATAGGGGATCAAGAAAAACCTTTTGTAATTGGTTGGAGCATTGGACGACCCAATCATTACGCAATTCGCATTGTGTGATGCCTGGTAGTTCCTTTGCTGTTTTGAAACGCTTCATTGCTCATTGACACGATCGATTTCTCGACATCAAGCCTGCCTGATTAAGCGAGCAGTGCTGTCGATACGATCATCTCGGGTCAATCTACTTAGTGTGATCCTCCTTTTCGTCAGTATGGCCGTGATGTCACACCAACGTGTAGTAATATATAGACGACAACAGTGGTACACTAAATCGGAAAGGAGAAACCAACAAAATAAGGTGAAGTGTGAACGAATACCATCGTGTATTCAGGGGCTATGCACTGCCACTCATCACAGCCATGACCATGTACAGACTGGAGAGATTGTATTGGATTGGATAAACTTTTATTTGGTCCTCCAAAACAGAGATCACTGTGTTGCGGGCAGCTCCCACGTGGGGACTGAGATGCCAAGCTCCTCAGCCGCCTCGCGGGCTTGGTGGACAGCCCAGAGCTGATCTGCCAAAGATGAGCTGCGGATTGCCGCCTTCCATCTGGCAGAGGTGATGTTCGATATATGAGCGAATTTGGTGCACTGCCAGAGCATGTGTTCTAATGAAGCTATTTCCCCACAATGTGGACAAAGATTACTTGGGTATAGGTCAGGGTACATGATGTGGAACATCTTCAAAGTAGGGTACATCCGCGCTTGCAAAAGCCTTAATGTAAGTGCTTGAGGCCGGGTTAGATTTTTGTGAGGTGGAGGGAAAATCCTTCTAGACAGGTAGAAATGTTTAGTGAGCTCGTTATATGTTGTAAGAATTTCCCGGTTATCCCCTTCACCGGAGACTGGAGAGAAATGTTACTTGAATCTGGGAAACAATACCGAAAAATCACCGTCCAAGTGTTGCGTACATGTAATTAACGAGCGAAACCGAAACGCGTGCTCTTCGAGCGCCTCTGGTCTCGCGAGTGCAACTGTTTTTACACCGAAGTTCAGCGGACTTCCACCGGTGAGTTCGGCGGACCTCCCTTTCTTCTGTACAGGAGCTATAAGTTCTCCGGCGAGCACCTCGCACGCGCATCCACCCTCCAAGGCCGTTAGAAGTGTGGCAGCTCGGCCTAGTTGGTACGACATGACCATAATTATAGCGCGAGAACAAAACGACAACAAATATACAAGAAGTCCTTCCTGTCCTTCTCGTCTCTTTGTCGTCATTCTGTTCTCGCGCTCTAACTATCGTATCCAAGGCCCATTCGAAGCTCTCCAAACTTGGTGGGTCTTGTCATCTCGGTTAGCTGGGCAGTATACGCGCGGGAATTCGCGCCTGATTTCGGCAGAGAACAGCCCCAATCCCTTTTTTTTTTCTCTCGCTTCCTATCTCTTTTTCTTTTCCTATACCTTTCACGCCCCACATCCCATCCCTGTGCCGACCTCGTAAAGAGAAAATTATGTGTAGTCGCCTCTCTTTTGACTTCTCCCTTTTATAACAACTGCACACGTAGGGGTTCCCTTCAAGGGGGGTGAGGGGAGATGATCGGAACATGCCCTTTCCCTAATTAGTGTACCGGCATAATTAGCGCCTCCTTCTCTTAGGTGTAGACACCTGAACACTATCTATATCTATCTATCTATCTATCTATCTATCTATCTATCTATCTATCTATCTATCTATCTATCTATCTATCTATATATCTATCTATCTATCTATCTATCTATCTATCTATCTATCTATCTATCTATCTATCTATCTATCTATCTATCTATCTATCTATCTATCTATCTATCTATCTATCTATCTGTCTATCTATCTATCTATCTATCTATCTATCTATCTATCTATCTATCTATCTATCTATCTATCTATCTATCTATCTGTCTGTCTGTCTGTCTGTCTGTCCATCAGCTATTTAGCGTTCAAACAACCAAACAGGGTCACTTTGCGCTGTCAATGCGCAGCACCTGGACGGCGTCACGCTTTTTCTGAGCAGCACTTCACGAAGGGAATTGTCGCCACCAGCCCTGTTATGTTACCTAGACATACACACGAAACGCAAGATGAGAGTTTGGATATTGGCTCTCCCACTCGAAGACGACGGCTGCAACAATGTCAGTTCGAGCAAACACTACAACAAGCCCCGCACGCACCAACAAGCCTCACACGGCAGCTGCAGCCATGCGTGTTTGCTACCCAACGGCGTGCGTGCGTGCGTGCGTGCGTGTGTGTGTGTGTGTGTGTGTGTGTGTGTGTGTGTGTGTGTGTGTGTGTGTGTGTGTGTGTGTGTGTGTGTGTGTGTGTGTGTGTCATCTACTCGAAATGAGCGTTTCCTTTCGTTTTTCGCCACGTGCGGCATACACGCTTCGTCGAAGAGGGATGCGCCAAGCAGTAGAACCACTTCAACGACGATCAATAGCGGGATGTGGCACAATGGGCAGTCTATTACTCCCTGGGCCCTCTTGCACGAATGTTCTGCTTTGGTTTGTACAGATGCACCGACCCAGCAGCTTCCTGCGTCTTTGATCGGGAGACTCGAGATGCTGGACACAAAACACCGACTCGTGATTACACTGCCCTCTTAGCGGTCTACTCGTGGTATCTGGCAGCAACAAGACCGAATTTCAGCTGTCTTGCTGTACTCCGAACCACCAGAAGAAACACGACATTCTCGTTTTGGACCGTGCTTTTATTTTGTCCTTATTTATCGACTGTATAGGGAGGGAGCACAAGGGGTGGGATTCGACTCTGTTGTTTAGTGAGGAAATCTGTGATTATATAACGGCTTAGAAGCTGAGAACAGCTTTTACAACAGTCGGGACGACGACCTATTTAGATGTTTTAAATGTGAATGCATTTTTAGTCGGGCTATGTCAGGCGTCCGTCGAGATCCGTCCACCATCCTCTCCCACAGCAACAGCTGCGGGCGCGCGTGCTTATCCTCGCCACTAGCTACCGAAGCATGTGGTGTGAGAGAGAGTAGGAGAAGGTAGGTGCAGTGCTTCGCCGCTCCTTCTTTCACCGTTCGCTCTCTCTACTCCCTGCGCCCCACTTTCACGTCTGCTCGCACTTCACGCTCTACCGTTCGCTGGCTGGGCTCAAGAACATCCGGAAACGTGTGCTCGAGACGCCGCTGTGAAACGCCAACGCCGAGCCGAGAAAGCTATTTTGTCCACTTCATAGTATTTTATAAGCGCGCACGCTAGCTGCTGGAGCTGGAAACGCATACCGCGTTTCTAGTGGCCGAAAAACGCCACGTGCGGTGAACGGCGCTACTAGATGCACAGCGTAAGAAAAAAAAGAAACATTATTTTTTTCACGCTGAGTTCTCACGTGCAAAACGCTGTTATGAACGTTACGCAATGCATTCCCATTTCCTCACGATTCCCTTCGGGGAGGTGGGGGCATTTTTTTTCCTTGTTCAGGCAAAAGGACCACAACAAAGTCACTGCATTTATAACGTGACTTATCATTCTTAAAAATAAATAAATAAATAAATAAATAAATAAATAAATAACAACATGACTTCGAGCCTGTCGATCTGACACTATAACGACCGAATTCAGTGTTTATCATTCATTATTGACGTTATTATCAGCGTTTCGGTAGCTGGAAAACCCGGGGTTATGAAAAATAAAATCCGTTTAATGCCATATATGCGACCATTGTATTTTGCCACAAAGATTTAAGCAAATTATTACCTCATTTCTGTAGCAGTACAACCTTTTCGCCGTCTTGCATCATCTTTCCGTATTTTGCTTGAGGCTGCAGCTCATATTGAGGAATTACCAGCCGAGGTAGCTTAGCAGGTAAGGTGCCGAGGTTCTAAGCCCGAGATCTGAGGTTCAATTCCTGGCTACGGCGACCGCATTTCAATGAAGGGGGCAGACAAAAACAAATGTGTACTTATACATCTATACACGTCAATGAGGCCAAAATTGATGCGAAGCCCCTGCACTCCGGCGCGTCTGATCAACACATCACAAGTTTCACACGTAAAAAAATGGCAGCATATCCATGAATTATGAACAGTTGGGCGAAGCATCCGTCCGTCCATTCGTTCTTGCTTGTGTCCATCCATGCGTACGTGCGTCTGTGTGGCCGCCCGTGCATCCATCCGCCCGTCCGTACGTGCGTCTGTTCGTGCGTCCGCACGTTCATCTGTGCGTCCGTCCCTGCTTTCGTCCATGCATCCGCTCCTGCGTCCGTCCATGCGTCCATCCGTCCGTGCAGCCATCCGAGCGTCTGTCCATGCATCTGCCTGTGTGTGCGTTCGCCCACCTATTCAACACTACAAGAACCACCAGCTCGCATCTCTTCATCATATATTTCTCATATAGAAGCACCACCATCCAGCGGACATTCCAAGGACTGAACGAGAGGAGGCACACGCACACTTTCTTACGGCTTGCGCTTCGTGTCTACTTCCCACCTTAAATCACCTCGAGGTCATGGTATATACTAGTTCACTGTATTCATGGCACTGGGTCATGGTATATACTAGTTCACTGTATTCATGGCACTGTGGCTCAACGCTCGCTAAACCTTTCTAAAACCTGGAAGGTTACGCCCAGCGAGTATAACGTAGCAACCCTTTTTTGTCTTCTGTGCGTTGTTGAACAATAAAAAATTCGCAGCGTGCGCGCTAACTAAAAGCCGAATTCTCCTGTCTCTCAATCCCCCTTAGAAGCCATTGGCATGTACATTGAGCTCTATTTTTTATTGTTCAACAACGCATAGAAGAAATATTTCACCGGCACCACCTTGGAGGTCAAAATGTTATACCTGTTACACACTACTACGACAGCTACGAGGGACGAACGGGTGTCGCTATAAGGAGCTTCGCCCCTAAAAACCCAGGAATTTGCTTTTTCTCTTCTTTCTCTCAGGACCACCCGATTCGTTGCTTCCGACCTTTCTTTATTTTTGCCGCAGGCGCATCACGCTTGCGCTGTGCCGTCGAACACACAATAGTGAAAAACCAGTGCCGGACGCTAACGTAACCCGAGTGTTTTGTTCTCTCAACCCCCTTTGGCAAGGAGTAGGTGTTCTTCCTCTCCTGCGTGCCCTTCCGCAAGAGCCCCTCCACCGCAGGGTCGCCTTTCTTCCTGTTCATTGTATGCATAGCGCACGCTTAACCGCATCACATTTCCACGCATCCTTATCTCGGCCCGTCCGATGCGATGCCTATCGGACGAGGAGATCAAATTGCTTTGTCGCCGCTTCCTTGTTTCGATGCGCCCCAAGTGACCCGTCCGTAAACCCTGCACGCAACAAGGCGTCCTCCCCCACTCGTGCAACATTGTTCTTTTCACGCTCTCTCCTTCGGCTTTGTTTCCTGCCTCTCGTTTTCTTCGTGTTCGTGAACCCCTCTCTGTCATATCGATGCATACTCTGATATGGCAGCGCCCTGTCTGTAATTGGTAAGGAAAGCAAAAAATTGCTTTCCTCGTTCCGACGTAACCCCTTCTCTTTTGCCTCTGCTTTAGTGCGTCTAGATTTTCACTTAATTTCATGTTTGTAAACGGTTCTTATGTTCGTTTTGTTCTCTCTACGCACCGTGCCTGCATAGCTTTCGCCTCACCCAAAACGTCATTCATTTCCTTATGTCGTGTACCAATTTTTCCTTTTTTGTGTTTGCTTGCATATCTTTGGTTTGCGTGGTTCCTACTACTTTCTACCAACCGCTTTTGCATATCCGTACTAGGAGCTGGCATCATCACCCCCCCTCACCTCTCCATTTCCTTTCCTTTGCATCATATATGTAAATGGCGCGTGAATTAAAGTACCCACTCCTTCTCGCAACGTCACCTTTCTTGTGCTGCCGCTCTTTTCGGGTCTTTCATTACATTCTATTTTACCACAGCTCTCGTTGTTAACTTGGGTGTCTGTTTCATTGCTTCATATGTCACAGCTACCATCGACTTCTGCTTCCATCACTTCCGTGATTCCAACATGACTTCCATGAGTCAAACAGCAGCAGGCGTTACACCGCCCAATTAATCGTGGTCTACCTGTTCCTTCCTCGTTGGTCCTCTTCCTTATGGGCTTTTGTCTCTACACGGAACAGTTAAGCATATTCTCCGATAAGAAAGAGGCGCGCCGTAAGACGGCAATATAATTACGAATATTGAGCGGGAGAATCTTCTGTTTGTTGCACCGCACATGGGACGCGAAAAGAGTTGTTGAAATAAAGAAAAAAAAGCAAATGAAGCTAGAGGTGACGCGTACGTTATATCAGACGCTGGTTGTGTTTATGCGAGCCCACTAACCTCCGTATGCAGAAATGATGCTTGACTTGGACTTGACTTGCCACCGACTTCATGCAGCACAAAGGCCTTTCGAACGCGCTGTCTTTAAGCGGTACCAAGGCAGCACAAACGCACAGAAGCGTTTCAAACGTGCTTCATTGGGTGTATTCCGATGCCCACCGTAGACGGTTAAATACACAGCTAAATGGACGGCGGCCATCTTAAGTCTCATCCGAATTCTCACGTAACACGTAGACAGCTCAGAGAAAACCGCATCGTAGACAAATACGAAGCAGGCTACTTTGCCGTTTAAACAAGATGGCAGCTCAGCGCATCGCTCAGATGGATCGGATCTCATCGGAATGGTCGTCTGCACACAGGCAGACGCTTCTTCAGACGCTTAATGTGAATAACGTTTCTTTTTTTTTTTTAATTTCAACACGAAATAAGCCAGAAAATACAACTGTTACGTTTGTTTGTTTTGACTTTCTATTCTCCACGTGAAGTGGCTAATCGTCGCGTAAAAGCCGTTCAGCCTGGGGTGCTATTCTGGACACTGTCTAAATTCCGCCGTATTGTCAAATTTCGTAATGGCGACATTTTAAGCCAATCAGAGAGGTCGTAGCAGCTCATTTGGCCAAGTAGCATCGATCAATGACGGAATTTGACAACATGGCGGAATTCGACAATGTCCAGAATAGCACCCCAGACGTGTTCCAATTTTCGGACAGCATGGGCTCGGTGCTGTCTTGTGAGCAGTCTGCGTAGACTGTCTACATGCTGTCGAAGAATCGGAACACAACCTTTGAAGGCTGTTTCAAGTTAAGTTCAAGTCGAGAAGCGTTTCTGAATACGGAGGTGAACGTCTCGTGACGCGTTGAAGCCAGTTTTTTTTTTTTCTGAAGTAAGGCACACGCCTTATTTATTTTATTGAATATTACACTACGACACCAGGGTCATGGAAGGAAGTGAACGCACGCAGCGTTTATTTCCTCACAACTTACAGAAATACTGACAATCGCCTTGTAAAGAGCATAGAGCATTTTGGCGTCAGGGGTATGACTGGATTATTTATCTGTTTCGCTATGAACAGTTCGGTAGCGGAACACTTTTGAAGTTCGATATTCACAAGGCAAAATGCTAAAACAGTATGGTGCGCTAAAAAGAAAGCAACTTTATACACGTGCCGTCTAATATTC
Organism: Rhipicephalus microplus; assembly: GCF_013339725.1. Classification (NCBI taxonomy): domain Eukaryota; kingdom Metazoa; phylum Arthropoda; class Arachnida; order Ixodida; family Ixodidae; genus Rhipicephalus; species Rhipicephalus microplus. Next base: position 178,385,237 of record NC_051165.1, on the reverse strand, counting down.
TAGCCTTATCGCTAGCGCCCACGTAGGCTTCAGAATAGTGTGTAATGTTCACAAAGTGCGCGTAACTCTAACAAAAAGATCTACTGCAGTCCTGAAGCTTCTAGAACACTGGAGGTGCGGTTTGTGCTGAGAATTGATGACAGTGAAAGGGGGCGATACCAGAGGAAGGGAATGTGGCAATATTATCATCCAACTATATTATTATTATTATTATTATTATTATTATTATTATTATTATTATTATTATTATTATTATTATTATTATTATTATTATTATTATTATTATTATTATTATAAGGAATAATAGTATTATTCTATATCAAAATTTTAATATCTCGAATCATTACTTTATCGCGATAAACTATAGCACCAGTGCGAAAAAAAAACTGAAAAAAAAACGAAACAAAAGCGATCATTAACAAACTCTTATACGTTCAAATGGCCACAGATAGTGAATGTATTCCCTGCCTTTTATGTTTGTACAGATGCGGTGCCATGGCTGGCCGGAGGTGCAGCAACACGTGCTGAAGATATATGCGAATATTCACCACATCACGCGGTGCGCTGCTGGCTGAATTCAGTGCACGATTATTCTCGAACTGTGCATGATGATGTGTTACGACTAAACGGTCAACCTTCAGATCAATACTATGCTCACTATGTTGTGCTTTATGATCCTTCTCGGCTATGCGGGCCCCGACACCCGTCTGCAGTGCTCACACTTTCTTGTGTAATGAGATTCGTTGCTTCGATAACAATTTGAAAGCCTGCGGGCAGGACCCCTTGATAAATAATAAGTGCCATCCAATTGCATCTCAATTCATATTCTATCGAAGGCAACAGAAAGTAACACCGCATTATCTCAATGATCGATTGACAATCGCCAGAGCGCTTCTATAACCCTAACTGTATGTTGCAACGATAACTTCTCGGTCGGGGAAATGAAGAGAAGAAATAAACATTCTCTGTACATTTCTTCTCATTGTCCTGTTCTGCTTGTGTACTTGCAGCCCAGCTATTCATTTCTTTTATTCTCGCTCTCACCTTCCTGCTTGACGGACCGCATTCTATATTAAGCGAATGGGGCGTCACTTCTCTATTGAATGGCGACGGGCTTCGTTTTGCTTGCGCAAAGGTCCTTCAGCACATTTCGTATTCAATGATTTCGCTTGCGCGCTCATTTTTCTTGTTTTCTTGCATGGCCGTTTTGGTTCCCTCAGCAACGGATGTGCTTCAGCTCTTATATAACTTTATTACCAGAGACATGGCGCAGCTCGCGCCCTTATTTTCCTTTTTTTTGCTGCTATTTCGCTCATGTACTGCGCATCACAGTACGTCCATCTTCATTAGTCGAGTAATCAATTACCACTAAGCGATGGTCAGAGCCAGAAAGGCATCAAAGCGTCGCTGACGTTATGCAGGCGACATTCGGGAACGTCCGCTCATGGTCCTAAACAGCGCCGCTCTCTTTCTATCAGCAATCTATTTTATTGTAAGTGTTGCACTAGAAATATTTGCAGCGGTTTTTTTTTTTTTTTTCGGCCGAGTAAAGATGGGCAGCCGTGCCGCATGACGCATAGCAGCGACAGAGATAGAGACAAAACTTCGTAGCAACACATTCTATATAAGGGCAGAAATGTACGCGCATTGGTTGTAAATTTACCCTGCTTGTTTTATCAGATAAGCCATATTATAGATATTGCTTTATTGTTGAATTCGAGGCTGTCACTGAGTGGCGTAGCCAGGGAGTGACGCACCAGGCTCGTGCCCCTCCTCCCTCCCCTTTTCAGTTTTTTTTTTTATGGGTACCCAGCACAAAATGCACTCTACCACATTTGTTTGGCCGGCACTAACCAGGCGCTGCCATAACTTTTTTTTTTTTTTCAGCCGTATAAAGAAGGACAGCCGTGCCGCATGACGCATACCAGCGACAGAGATAGAGACAAAACTTCGTAGCAACACATTCTATATAAGGGCAGAAATGTACGCGCATTGGTTGTAAATTTACCCTGCTTATTTCATCAGACAAGCCATATTATAGATATTGCTTTATTGTTCAATTTGAGGCTGTCACCGAGTGGCGTAGCCATGGCAGGGAGTGACGCACCAGGCTCGTGCCCCTGCTCCCTCCCCTTTTCGTTTTTTTTTTTTGCATGGGGTACCCAGCACAAAAAGCACTCTACCACATTTGTTTGGCCGGCGCTGACCAGGCGCTGCCATGACTTTTTTTTTTTGTCAAAGGAAAAGGGGTTGCCCCCCCCCCAACAAAAAAAAAAATCTGCCCACACCCCAGATCTGACTTCTTAACTTTCGAAACTTGAAAACACTGCTCAGGCAAAAACGTGCTCTATTTTAAGAAAAGGGCGCAGTTCCTTCCCTATTCCATTCCGGATCCCGAAAATGTGGAATGATTCTGAAGTCGATCTAATTTCGGAGTGGCAACTCCAAAACAGGGAGGAGATTGCACTCAGTATGTGTGAGCTCTATTCCCACCCCATATCTCTCTTTTTTCCTCTCTCTCACACACGCACGCACGCACACACACACACACGCACACACACACACGCACACGCACACACACACGCACGCACGCACACACACACACACGCACGCACGCACACACACACACACACGCGCACGCACACACACGCACGCACGCACACGCACGCACACGCACGCACACGCACGCACACACACGCACACACACACGCATACACACGCACACACACACGCACACACACACACACGCACACACACACGCACACACGCACACACACGCACACACACACGCACGCACACACACACGCGCGCGCACGCGCGCGCGCACGTATATTTTTTTGCACAGAGGTGCACGCGCGAACGGACGGAAGCACGCTTCAATGTCATGCTTTAGCCAAGCGCATCCTATCGGGTTCGTAAATTCAACGCACACAGATTTCAATGAGCAACTAGTCAGCCGTGACACGGGTATGCGACGAAAGAAACGAAGCGTCAAGCGTGGCTGAATTGACTGAATGAAAGCGAAATGTTCAGACTGATACAGTTTCAAGCTCTCCCGCACGCGCGAGCATCTGGTCTGATCACGGCGTTAAAAAAACTGGCAAAGCTCACTCTGTATAACTCTGCATGTGTTACTGCACGGGAAGCAAACACAGGATGAGGCGAGGAATGAGAGCAGCCAAGGGCGCGCACCCTTTGAGTCGTCTTAATCAGCGTTCGCCGCCCGTGTCGCAAACGAAGTCGCCCTCAACAGAAAGTGGACGGATCAGTGAGCTCACAACACGGCCTCGATCGCCTCGCTAGGTACAAGACGCAATTACGCCCGGTAACCAAACACCGGCCGACGCTGAGGCCTTCAGAACCACACGCGCCACGCAATCGGGGCATTGCATTCCCCAATCATTCCCTAGCATCCCCATGAAACATGCCTTAGCATGACGAATTCGCAGCAGCACCCACGCAAGAGGGTGACAGAAAAAAACAAACGAAGAAAAACTGTACCTATATGACCTCGTTTAATTGAGCCATTACGCTTCTCGATTAACAACCACGTTACCGGTTCTTCATTGTGTCATTATGAGCTGACGGCGGCTGCTCTGTGCGCGCAGTAAATGCCGACGCCGGGGTGCCCACGTCGCATGAGGAGCCGGCGGCAAAAGGATGGTGACGCGCCCGATGAGAAGTGATGTCGAAAAAAGCGCGCTTGCGCAATCTTCTGGCACGTGGCTCTAGTAACGAGGAACGACGCCTTATCGCGTGAGCCCCGCACTTCTTTTATTACGGTTGTGCAATTCTCTTATAAGTACGGTTTATATAGAATTCCGCGCAAAAAGAGAGAGAGGGATAAGAAATTGCCAGCCAAGGTTCGTCGACATGATTTATATAGATTCAACCTTCCGTGCGTCGATGTCATTTCGTTTTGAGGTCACGTACAGTGGTGTAATTTAAATGGAGACCCGCGCTATCTTTCAAGAGAAACGGTCAGCGCACTTTGAATATCGGCGCACATTTATACACCAGTGTCGACGTGCGCCTTTCTGATGACGTGGCTTTGCCCGCATTCACATCACACGTTGCGGGCCCGCATATAGGGGAGAATATATTAAATATAAAGCTATGTGTCTCCCGTGCATTTTGTGTGTTTTTCGTGTCGCTACGTGAGTGAAATATATGAAGATATGATAATTTTTATGGCTTGACTAACACGAGCTCTCCTTGGGGGCTTTTGTTTGTTTGTGTTTTTCTTTGTTTCTTTTTCTTTGCACGGGTCGGGGAAGGGAAGGGAATTGCGCTGATTTTCACGAATTATATACCCGTGAAAAAGAGCAGCTGAACCAATACCAAAGTGCTAGCAGCATCTTCTTAAACTTTATGTTCGGCACAGTGTAAACATAGCTTGAGAAGTGACTTGTCTTCCTTCGTATCTCTTTTCCTGATTTCTATCATTCATTCAAGCCCTTTTCCCTGTACAGGGCAATGGATCTGTCGTATATTCATTCAGCCTACTCTCCGAGACTTACAGTTTTCGTCAAAAGTTTCGAAACCGCCCTGTGACTGATAAAGCATATTGTGCGCGGGGCGGCGCTGTTGAAATGCTTACGGAGCAAGCTTGGTGATTCGATGATAAAGAGGGCGCTATCAACTCTGTTCCAGACAATAGCCCTTGTTAGGATGAGCGAAAGTTCTACATATGATTACAAACTAGGAGAGTTGTTGGCTCTTCATTTCTACACGTATTAAGTTTGAGTAAGCAAGGACGGAGCAAAAAAAGAATAAAAAAGTCACAGCTTTGCCGCAAAGGCGAAGCAATGAACGCGCTAGCAACAAATTGGAAGTTCACGTGCAGAATGGCAAGCAGGTCGAAATGTGTGCCGCGTTTCTCACGCGCATATGATGCACGAAACGTAATCACAGGTACAGATGAACGCGAATAAGCGTCTTAGTTGTTACTTAGCTGTGTCTGAAAAGCGCGCCCTTTTCGCTAACGGAGGCTTTGCAACGATTGCGGAGACCTTTGTGCGCCCCGTAACTTCAACAGAATCGTTTCAAGCCTAACGCCAGCCAAGACATGTGATCCTCCCCACCCGCTACTCGCTCATTGCGCCATCTTGCTGAAAAAGCTGAAAACACGATAGTTCCCCCCCCTCCCCGAGATGCCCGCCAACAGCGGTAACGGGTAGGTATAGCTAGCTTGCCGTTTGAACGTTAGGAGGTAGCCTTCGGTGGCTTAATAAAGAAAAGAAGTACCCCTCGGTGGCTCAGTAGTCAACGCCTCGCATTCAGGACGCGGAGGTCCCACGTTCGATTCCGCACTCCAGAGTATTTTTTCTGGAGTTTTTCTTTCTTTCTTGCGTTTTCCTATATGTAGATACGTATACATATATGGTGCATGACATCGACGCTGACGCCGGAAATGAAATCCAGCCGAGAGTGTCCATATAATTGCTATCGCAATAAAAAAGAACACGACGAGTGCTTACAACTGAGTGGTTTGACCTGCTACGACGTGACAGGCCCAGTCTCTTCCACAGTTGCCTGACAACGCTCCACGAAAACTGGACTTGCAATTATGACGGTGCCCGATAGGTTTGCTAAATGTCTTGTAAAAGTAGACACAGATATGTGCTTACGGCAATCGAAACATAAAATTATTCCTACAAACAGCGCCACACATTTGTCTGCGTCCGGTCTTCTTGCACTAAACAGTGTTCGGCAAAACTTATTTAGTTCGAATGGAAACGCTGGTCAATTTTTTTGCATTTACGCACACACTTCTTTTCAAAAACTATAACCAATAATAATAATAATAATAATAATAATAATAATAATAATAATAATAATAATAATAATAATAATAATAATAATAATAATGATAATAATAATAATAATAATAATAATAATAATGTGTATTGAGCTTTAACGTCCCAAAACCACTATATGATTATGAGAGATGCCGTAGTGGCGGACTCCGGAAAATTAACCATGTGTGGTATTTGAAAGTGTACCTGAATCTAAGCACACGGGAACATTAGTCAACAGTCAGTGCATGCCGCTTTTCCACTTTCTTAAACATCTTTGTTGGGCATTTTATTGGCAATTTTATTAACACCTTTTTTAAATATTAAACTGATAAGACAACGCTTGATTGCTTCGCGACGGCCGTCGCAAGGCAATAACATGTTTTCATCTAATTTATTACTCAGTAAATATAAGCAATAAAAATAATTCAGCCACCATAAATTTTGTAATAAACAACGCCACCTTTTCCACTGCAAAATACTCAGAGCTCACACACACACAAAAAAACCTCTGCGTTTATATGTTCGCTACTTTTTGAGCTTGTTACGCTAAACTGAGTGCTTCGGTCGGCTCATAAAGGAGTCTTCTTTTCACACCTTGGGTTCGCCCTGTTTCTCGAAGCGTACGCCACCTCTACTGCAGAAGGAGTGGGCGCTTATCGCACCATCATAAAGAAAACTCACGTTTCCTCAACAGGGAGAAAAGAAAACTGCGGAACACCGCTATTACAACAGACTCTTTTCTCGGAAACAGTTTTAATCTGGTTAAAAGTAGCCGCCGCTTGCTTCTTACTCTTCTCTTATTTTGTTACATACACTCCGAGAGAGGTACTTCACGAACAAGCTGGAGCGCATTAAGGGGTTCCATGTGCGCCGCTATATTGTGCACTTTGTTCCGAGCAGCTTTACTCGCAATCTACTTTCCTTTATCCCTCTTGCTCGCACCTGCCGTCGCAGTAGCGTGCAGCGTTAAAAAAGCTACACCAGTGGCTTTGTCAAAGCGAGCCCGCGAAAAAAGCCCAACGAATATGGAGACGAAAAGGGAAACAAGAAATATAAGGAGAAAATAAAGAAAAGTCGGAATCGTGATTGGTAAATGTCGTTTGGTGCGACAAAAGATTTCATCAGAAAATCCTTGCGCTGCAGCTTACTGGCGGCAAGTGGCACCAGCGCGGCATAAAACAGAACTATCGAAGTGGCGAAGAGATTGAGGTCACGAACAATAGAAGGGAACAGAACCATGCACATCAACAGCAGCAGCGACAACAAATAGAACTTCCAGTGTAAGCCTCAAGATCGTGCGCTGCGTATACCTTGTCGATAACACCTGCTCGTCCCTGCGGGATTCCTTGAAAAGGAAAAAAAAAAGATCTAAAGACGAAAGAATAAGAATGATAGGAAGAAAGAAAAAGCAAACCGACAATACTGATCTTCGGGAAGCGAATGCCTCCCCCTTTACCCTATTCGTCTTTTCTTTCCTTTTTTTTTCAACCCCCCCCCCCCCTTTTTTTTCTCGAGGTTCAAATTGGAACGTTCTTATGAGAGGGGAAGTACGACCCAGCGAACCAAAAGGTACAGTTTGTCGGCACCGTCGCCTTGCAAAAAAAAAAAAAAAAAAAGGAACGCATTGATCTCAAGTGGACCGCGGCCGCGCCTTTAGTCAGAGCGACGTCTTCGTCTCTATGGCGCCGAAGACTTTACTCTTGTGTCTTCGTCGCGAAACAACGGTTGGCGAAAAAAAAAAAAAAAGCTTAGCGATCGAGAATTACAGATTGGTCTCCGCCCTAAAAATAAAGAAAAGCGTCTGTTCATTATTTGCCCAATCGACTTTTCTGGATCCCTTACTTAATTGTTCAGTGTTTTCCTCCCCTATTTTATGAAGCTGTCGAATAAAGCTCCTCATACATTTTAATAGGCATTTTTAGAATTCCTGTCAGGAATTAGAAATAGACTGGAGAAACGACGCTGTGACATCCAAAAGAAAGAAATTTCTGTAATAGTGAGGGGTGGTATATGAAGTAATTCGAGTGCAAATCAATTACTTTGTATGTTTTCCCGTGAAAGTTGTCTATCGCGCTGGAGCTGCGGTGTTATTCTCGGCGGCTGACCTCATTTAGATGCTGGCCCGCGTATTTGAATCTATATATAGGTGCACGTCAAAGAACCCGAGGTGGTCGAAATTTGCGGATACCTCCATTCCTCGTAATCATTCATGACGTGGTTTGAGACAGTCAAAGCCTAAATATTATTACTATTACGAATTTGACACCCATAATTTCCGAAAAGCACGCTGGCACAGTCGATTGCTAGCGCTATGTCTGGGAGCAATATCTTTACATTTGACGACGATTGGGCTAGGTGCGTCATCGATCAAATACGTTCTGTGGTTTCCGTGGTAGGGTAGGCAACCCAGATTCCTTTGTGATGTCACACATATGCAAATGACCGTCGTTAAAACGTCAGAACTGTCATACTCACACGCTCGCAGGCGCGTTGGTGCCTTCAGCGCAATGAAAATCAGTGCCGAACAAAGGAGAAATAAATATGCAAAAATGCTGCACCGGCTCAATACGAATAGGCCTCTAGAGCCTGAAGCCTGGTGCTCAAAGCGTGCACTTTCGTTTTAGGGGCGAAGATCCTTAGGGCGTGGTGTATGTACATCCTATGGGGTTTGTTGTTGGTGATGTATACGTAGCTACCGGTGGCACATACACGCTCTAGAGCGGGTATGTGCCACAGGGGATGCGAAATTGGAGATGGCGATACCTTCAAGATCCATGCAAGAAGACGTTGACTCTTCCAACGAGTTTACCATTGCCCTCCTCAACGTTCGTTATCTCAATGCACATGTGTATTTCAACATTGATATCGCAGACAGGACCAATAATGGGCTTATACAACATGTGGCTTCTATTCATTAATATGTGGGGTTTAACGTCTCAAAACCACCATATGATTATAAGAGACGCCGTAGTGGAGGGCTCCGAAATATTGACCACCTGGGGTTCTTTAAAGTGCACCCAAATCTGAGCACACGGGCCTACAACAATTCCGCCTTCATCAGAATGAAGCCACCGCAGCCGGAATTCGATCCCACGAACACTGTGGCTTCTAGATGTCCACAAAGATGTATATCATATGACCATATGAAACCAACCATGATCCGAGAAACATACATTGACCTAGTATTTGCAAATTTTCTGCTGCAACTTATACAGGAACCGCTCATAATGAAGATACATCATAATGAAGGGACAACCTATAGACAGGAACCATAAAGCCGTCATAATGAAGAGACATCGCACGCTATCCATCGTCTCTAAGAAGCAAATAAAATTTGATTTCTATATAACACACACAGTGTTCCTCATGATGTCTTCAGATCATGATCGACTGGGCGAATTACACACGGAAGATTCACGGTTTTACCAACGATTCCCTTCGGAGCTTCGCCCACTCGTCATGATTTACCCCGTAGATTTGCTGTGATGTTCTGCTTTATTTCCGAAATCGGCATTCTAAGTCGCTGTTGCGGCGGCTGCATTTTCGATGGAGGCAAAAATGCTGTAGGCCCTTCTGCTCAAATTTGGGTGCGCGTTAAAGAACCACTGGTAGTCGAAATGTCCGGAGCCCTCCACTATACGGCGTCTCTCATAATCATATGGTACATGGTTTTGGGACGTTAAACCCCATACATAAATCATCAAAGCACGGTGCATAAGCGTGACATTGTCGACGTTCAGACGCTGACATCACGTGTTATGTTATGACGCCACCGCAAGACGTTACGCCAGAACGTTGTGACACTACGTCATCGCCTGCTGACGAGAGTTCTCTTGCATTGAGTGGTGGCGCCGCTCGCCAGATGGAAGTCGAATTGCTCGCTTCACGGTGCATTTAATGCGTTCCCACTAATAAGTGATATCGGCTAGAGCAGAAGCCGAATTCGGGTAACTGCAGCTTGACGCCTCTTGTGACGGCGCATCTGGCGTAGCGCCTCCGTACTGACTTTAAATGTTTAGATTCCCGTCTTTAGAGAATCTGCTAATATAGAGACTTTTGTGCGTGTACTACACCGAACGAGACATTGTGTGCCGTGACTCATTGTGCTATACCACAATCACCCCTCATCATACCCTCCTTTTTCTTTCTCTTTTCCCCTTACCCCCTTGAGGAGTAGCAAGCCAGAAATCCGCTTTGAAGGCCGATCTCTCCTCCTTCTTCACATTAAACACCTTCTGCTTCTTATGTATAGTGTCTCTCTATATCTCAATACGCACGGTAATACCCTATAGAGCATGCACTTCACCGAACAAACAATAATCCACACTTCCGTGACTGCGGGGTTTTTAATGTTATTCAGCGTAGATATCCCAGGTAAGTTCATAGGTATGAGGGACAAAACAGAGAGGCCTTTTTATAGCGCTGTAGCGGAAGAACCTGAAACGCTTAGACGAGTGGATTGACAAGAATCCCGCATGATTACTTCCCCACCGCCTGGCGCCGCAGGCATATATCTACGGCGCGGCTGTGTTTCGAAATAGCTTGCAGGTGTCGCCACGCTACGGGTGTGACAGAGGCGTGTGCCAACGCCGCGTGTCATTGCCCGACCTTTACAAGCGGCACTCCCATACTGCGCCGCGAGCGATCTGCGCCAAAAACGAACAACGGAAAAAGAGAAATGGGAAGCAGAACCAAAGCGAGCGAAGTCAAGTGTACGCCTTCGTGAGCGCGTATGCCGTGGTGCCGCGTATTCGGGAGCTCATCATCCGCGGCTCGCCGATGCCTCGCGGCTCGCCCTGCATTGTGATGGATTCAATGTCAGCCTCGCGAATAACGAAGTGCCCCTGTGCGAGGTGCCGACGCGCAATACTCCGAGTGCCCATATAAGAAAAAAAAAAAAAGACAGGAGTGAGGTCGAATGGCGTCTTCGCACGACGTCAGCGGAGCGAGCAGCGCCGTGTTAGCCAAGCTGAAACGAACCATGAATGTGAAGGCTTTTTCGTGCGGATGGGCAAGGCTTCGAAGCATCCGAGAGTGGCCGCCATCGTGCGTCAGAGAAACGGTAAACAGGCGAAAGCAAACGGCCTCGGCTTACTCAATGCGTTCCCTTTTGTTCCCCGCGGGAAAAGAACTGCGCAATGGCACACGCCCCTCAATAGAATGCATTGGCCGTGCCTGTGTCATTCAGACGCCGCGAAGTAAGCTTAGTATACCTAGAGATTTATTTTTCTATGTAGTTTCTGTCGGCTATGCCACATTTCTTTCAGCTCGCTAAGGTATGCTCACCTGGTTATTTTTTCGCGAGGTCGCTTTTACGTTAGAATATTTCGTAAGACCGCTGGCTACACAAATGTACGATAATTCTTACGAGATACGACAAATATGACAGGTGCGAAAGCAGTCTGAACGCGGCTTTACAGGCAACGAGACACGGGGTAAGTGCACATGTATGTATGTATGTATGTATGTATGTATGTATGTATGTATGTATGTATGTATGTATGTATGTATGTATGTATGTATGTATGTATGTATGTATGTATGTATGTATGTATGTATGTATGTATGTATGTATGTATGTATGTATGTACGTACGTACGTACGTACGTACGTATGTATGTATGTATGTATGTATGTATGTATGTATGTATGTATGTATGTACGTACGTACGTATGCATGTATGTATGTATGTATGTATGTACGTACGTACGTATGTATGTATGTATGTATGTATGTATGTATGTATGTATGTATGTATGTATGTATGTATGTATGTATGTATGTATGTATGTATGTATGTATGCATGCATGTATGTATGTATGCATGCATGCATGTATGTATGTATGGCGAATGTGCCTTCAGATGGCATGAGACGTGATGATGACGACAATGTACGCCTATACGAGTACGTAGTACAGAGTGACGAGGGCGCCTATAGTTCAGCTTGTAACTGTGTTCACGGAAATTAAAAGAAGATCAAGACTAAACATGACCATTCCAGCTTTTTTAATGCTCGTGCATTCTTTTAGCTCCTTTGATAACGTTGGTTAGAATAGAGTTGTTGTGCGAGTGCACTCTCGATCGCTTCTGCGCTTGTCACTATGCACATTGTTTTCGCAGCATTGAACAGCCTACATTTCTCTACACAGATACCGAACTTTCCATCTTTATAACACGAAATACTGCGTTGTTGACACGCTCTGTTGTTTCTTGCATTTCTTCTTATGACGAACGTCACGCTAAAGTTACTCACGTTACAAGGGCCGCGTAAGCTGCATATAACAAGCTGTACAACTCGCAACGTAAAATATCTGGTATGCAATTCATGATACTGAATAATATATCAAGCGTGATGAGAAAACTTGAGGAGCTACATGGGTGCACCTGTTAGGAACGATTACTTGCACCCGCCTTATAAATTTCGCTGTGCTGCAAAAGCAGCGAGGTGCATCCTCATGACGGCCTAGATCTTTTAACAATTACCTGGTTTCTAATAAAGCAACTAATTAATGGCTTAAGCCCGATTGTAGAGACCGCCTCTGCAAGTCATCATGCACCGCATCTGCGCGCGTGTTTGCGCTCCTCCGCCAAGTAGCAAACAGTGAAAGAGTCTTTTAATTTAAAGCGTTATTGAAGAAAGATTCGGTGCCTGGTTGCCCCTTGATGCGCAAATAGCGACCGACTAATTAAGCGGTTTTTTATTCACGAGCCAATTTACCGCTGTCACAGGAGCTTAGGCGGGAGGCGTACCTTATTGGATACACGTCAGTGCAGAGTATCACTGCATCGCATTTCGGATTCGTATAACAAGTTTAACGTTTGCTTCCTTTTAAATGCGAAGCATTTCATAGCGAATTTTGGCGACTTTGAGCGTATCTATCTATCTATCTATCTATCTATCTATCTATCTATCTATCTATCTATCTATCTATCTATCTATCTATCTATCTATCTATCTATCTATCTATCTATCTATCTATCTATCTATCTATCTATCTATCTATCTATCTATCTATCTATCTATCTATCTATCTAGTCTGTCTGTCTGTTGTCTGTCTGTCGTCTGTCTGTCGGTCTGTCTGTCTGTCTGTCTGTCTGTCTGTCTGGTCTTGTCTGTCTGTCTGTCTGTCTGTCTGTCTGTCTGTCTGTCTGTCTAGCCGCTCACATTTGGGTGCTCTCGTGGTCACCCCTATAGGGGGTGACCACGAGTGACCAACATTATAAAGTTGGTGTGAACTACGATTAGCATGGGAGGGTAAGATGGTTTGACGAATACGACGCGCTGTTCAAGACAAAGTAATGTCACAATCCCGTCGCGTACGTCGTCCAACACTTCCCGCCAGACCGTGGCACATACCCATGGGTGGGTATGTGCCGTTGGTATGCGGGTATGTGCCACAGGAGTTCGACACTTAGTATTTACCCAAGAACGACGAGAACACGCATGGCCAATTTGAACGCACCAGCGTTAAGAAATACCCGACATCTGTAACGTCGACCCGACGAAATGCCAGAGTCCCAGCTAGAATGGAACCCACGCATTCTGCGTGACAATGAAGCATTTTACCACAGAGCTACGCCAGGTCTTGAAACTACTTTTCAAATAGATGCTAATCTTCGCGAAGGGTCAATAGTGGTTGCAGTGCTGCCTACCCAATTTTGTAATCATTACATATGTACTCCTTTGATACAGCCTTCACGTCGGGCTAAGGTCAATTGTGGTTGGTCGCCATGCATTGAAGTTGAATTACGTAGCAGTGTCCAAGGCCAGCATCCTCGCGAGCATCTGCGCTTCATATCAGCTACTGGTGTTGCTAATACGCATGTTCCAGTAGGCATTGTTGTGCAACTGCAAAAAACTGGTTAAATAAACATCTTCAGTCTTCAACATACATCTGTGCGTGCAACATTTGTACATATATTTAGCATCATTTTATGACGTGTCAATCAATAAAAAATTGCAACTCAATCACCTTCCCTCCGCAATTTTAAAGACGATAGTCTTTCTTGGAAACCTTCGACGCAAATAATTTGGCCTGTTTGTCTGTCTGCCTGCCTGTATGTCTGTACATTTGTCTGTTTGTCCACTTTTACCGGCGTCGGGTACTTGAAACGGCCGACCCCATCCGCAGCGACCACCAATGTTGCTCAAGTTTGAGCGTTCATGATCGTGCAATCGTCAATTAAAAAGCAACTATTGCGCATGTCTGAAGCACGACAACAACGCGCATATATTCTGCATATGCATCTCTTACTAGAAAAGGCATACATAAGTAATTTTAAGGACCGTAGCGCTTATCACGCTGCGCTTACCATGCAATGCTTGCACTGAACGGGGAGCGTTTCCAACGCTTTGCTAAGACAAGATGGTGGTGGCACCTACCCGTCGCCTCGCGTTCTACAGCTTATCACGTCTGAGACGGGCGCGCACGGCGACGCGCTTTGTTTTCCAAAAGAAACTGCCAGATGGCGCTCACGTGTGACGTGACTTGATGCGCTCGTTCGCCTCCGCTGCACGCTCGAGGCCCTCTAACGCAGCGCCTCTGGAATACCATTCACGAATTTTCTTGCGCAGAACACCAAATAAATGTTTGTTCACTCTCTCCACACGCAAGATTATCGTCTTTCGACGACATTTGCAGATTACGTGCCGATAGGGGGCCAATTTTTTTCTCAGCTTATCGCACTGCCACAACATAGCAAAATAGTTGGGTGCGGCACAGTGGTTGCAGCACTGCAGTAATACGGTGGTGTTCGTGCCCATGCATGTTCGTGCTTGCTTCCACTGGTGTGAATAAATAATAGGTGTGCTTTTTTGTAGTTGCATGCCTTGCATAACTGTTTTATAACGGAAGTGGGAATGGGCCAATTAAGGGCTCATTTTCTGGTTAGACTGAACGCAATTACACCAACAAGAAATAAAGTGAAGCGAAGTACGGGGGACGTTATTTGTACTCTGTATAGCTGCGGTGTACTGTTTACGCCATAAAAAGAAGCGAATCACCGCGGACCAAGAGATCGATTTCATTCTGGTCACGACCGAAGCGACATCCTTCAGATGTCGGTATTCAATTGAGATACAGTGGCGGTCATTGTCCCGTGCATTTCATTAACTATGTCCATGTGCGTGATTCTTGGAGTAGTAGATGGCGCGATTCATAGCCGTGGGGCTAAATGTGGACCACTAATTCAGCCAGGGGGCGTAGCGTAGCGAGTGATACATTTCACGAAATGACAGCTTAGACCGTGATCGTAAAATAAATAGAACTTGCGTGAGGCCAGGACATCTAGGATCTTCGTGAGAGGCCTTCGCCTTACGGTTAATATATGTCATGACGTTAATGGCCGGAATGCTGGGTATTTTAGAGCTATTGGTTCCGTAGATTTCTAAGATCTATCCCAAGTAAAATGTGTGGATTAAAACAACACATCGGCAATAAAAAACTGCACTAGAGTGAACTAGCGGACGCACTCACTAGGGCACTCGAGAACTGTTGTATTTGCAATCACGTATGAGCGAGTGAACATAACCGAAGCTATGTGAGTGGCACGAGTGAAACCTCTTACTCAGAGATTTTGAAAAGCATGCTTTTCTGTATGACAACAAAGTTATGCTGAACAGCCAACTTTATGCCGACAAAAGTGTTTTTGGCATGCATGTGGAAGACAGCTGCTCTCATCAATGGTAAACTTTTGCGAAACGACAAAGGTAACTTTTAGCGTGCCCTACGTTCGCCACCTCTTCTTTTTAGCTCCTCTCTTTAACAATAAACAAATCAATGCGTCGACGTAGAGCGCGGAGCTGTGAACCGGCGTCTTTACTGAGTAGCTCGGTGATCCATCATCGGCGTTTACAAAGGGAGCCGCTTCTCTGAAAGCGCGAGCATGTTTTCTTTCTCTATTTTTGCCTTTATCGCTACGTCGAGTACGTAAATCTGCCGGAATACATCGCGTTTAAACAGGCAGGTCGGGAGAACAAATGGCGAGAAAGAACAACAAGAGCAAACTAAAGAACGGTCAATGAACAACGCAGAGGCCGCGGCATCGCCAACGCCAACGACAGCCGCAGCAACCGCTAGACTACGCCGCCACACCTGTCAGGACGAAGGCGAATAAAGGGAGGGGAGGGGGGGGGGGAGCTAACCACGGAAATACCGGCGGTCCGCCGCGCAATATTCTGGCCGGACTCCAAGAACCCAAAGGGGGACGAACGTGTCGAGTGAAGACCTCTGCAACCAGTGCGATAGACCCGGGCAGCAACTGGCAGCTTCGGCGAGGATGGGAAGGAGTGGCGTCTTCTTCCTATATGACATGTTCGGTCGGGCATCGGGCTAATTAACATTCGCGCTTTGTGTCGCACAGTGAAGAGAAGGGAGAGGCGACAAAAGCGTGATTTCCGTGGGAACTCCACATCACTGGCAGTGCTTCGCGCACGCAAACAAGCACACGCGCTGAGGAACAATCGAGCTGTGTTGCTGATGAGGAGGAAAGAGGCGACAGTGAGAGCGCGGGAGGCAGCAACCCTCCCCTATCTCGAGTGCCCAGAAATCAATACGACGGCCAGTTTCGCACGTATAGCCAGGTACAAGCCCGGTTGAAAAGAGGAAGCAAGTCACGGACAATGCTCGAAAGAAAAGCCAGAGCTCGGTGCTGCGCAAGAAAAAAGAAATTTCACATGCATGCGCACGCTCCGAGTTGAAGACGCGTTGAGAGGCAGTACGATATCTCTGTGCACAGTGTCGGTGGGTGCGGTAGCGGCGAAGGGACAACCCCCTTTCCGGCGTCACCAATACCATTGCAAACAGGCGGCCTTACAACGTTTATGCCGCTGCACACACCCAAGTTGTTGTTATCCCATTCCCTCTTTTTGTTGTGCCGCTGTTATGGAAGTGATGTTGTCGTGATGAACCACCTCTGCGAAGCACACGCGCGCGACTGTGTTTGGAGACAACATGACCTGACGTGCCTCGCAAGAACGACACCCCATAGACACCGTTTCGTGCCGCGATCGCTCAAATAAAGACAGCAGCGCTTGGCAACGGGGCTCGCGTATGTATCGCTAGAGTTGAACTTCGGCAAGACATAGCTGAGACCTCGATATAACGGCTCATATCGCTTCGGACAGAGCAAAACACAACAACACAATGCAATGCGCAAGTAAGCATAGGGACAGGGTGGTCTTTGAGGCCTGACCAACACGACCGGCAAACGCCGCAGCGGACAACAGCGAGCCGTGCAAACGAATTGCCCGCAGAACAGCGGCGGTCGAGTCGCCGGAGCCCTCACCGTGTCGCGAAGACGTTGCCACGGCGACTGGATCAGTCGCTCGCCGGTCCGGGCTGGCTGGTTGCTGCTGTTGCACGGCCAGAAGCGAGTTGACAGCAGCGGGCCGCGATAGCGCAGCTCACGCGGAAGGGGACGCATCGCCAGCCGACCACAGCGTCGTTGCTGAGCCCGCCATTCCGCCGCTGCTGCGCGATAGCGAGACGTCGTCGAGAGCGGTCGCGTCCGGATCACTGCCGGCTTTGAACCGCGCGACATCTGGAGGAGCCGAGAACAGGCCGATGGCCCGCGCCTAGGGCGCGAACCCGCGAGGGGGCGTGAGGCGTCCGTCAGTGCCAGGGAGGTTTAAAACATCTTTGGTACGCGCTAGAGTAACCGTCTATTCTCCGCACGGGAGCAGAGTTGCGCGCGAGTCCGCCTCTGAGCTCAACGGCTGTGCAGTGAAGCCACTCGTCGAACGCGCAGGAGAAAAAATACGGCACGATGTTCCGGCGCCGGCAGCGTGCCGCAGACTTATTCGCGCGAGCCGTGCAAGATGGCACTGTCGCAGTGAGGCGGTATATTGCTATAAGTAGCGAAAATGCTTCAGACCTTGCTTAGATTTAGGTGCATGTTAAACAACCCCAGGTAGTCGAAATTTTCGGAACCCTCCACTACGGCATCTTTCATAATAACATGATAGTTTTGGGACGTTAAACTCAACAATTATAAATGAGGTGAAAACGATTAAAAAAAGTAACTCTATCGTATAATGCCACACCGCGGTTTTAACACCAGACGTACAATGCACAATCTTTCTGCAGCAACAATTTTGTGATGGCCTGGTCTATTTCTGTGAATGGATGGATTTATATGGCTGTATTCTTTAGATTGGGTGGCAGCTAACGCCACCTAGCCTACTCCGCTAGATGACGCCACCTATATAGTCTCTCGGGGGCTCACACGTTTGCGGCTTCGATGTTCTGGCCATTCTAGCTTTAGTAATCCGGCTGAAATAATGTAATCGCTTTCGGCACTCGCACTTCGACTTATTTTGAAACGATGTCCAGAGTCTCCGAACTGCGGATATCGCGAGTATCTGCGAACGAAGGTGGATTAGCGTAATATCTCCGCAAACGTGAACCCTACCAGGCGGGTTGATTACGTTACGTAAACGTTTACGTTCTGTAAAGACCCTCGTGTGCTCAGATTCTGTCCGGTAACATAGTAACGCAGATCGTTCACGTACAAGCTAAAAGTCCCTAATGGCGGTCACGATGAGACTGCAGCTGGTGTGGGCAGAGAACGCGCGAACGCCACACCATCGTGCACGTAAAGTTGGCTTCACTGCGTGAATTGAACATCCACGTCCCTTTCCACCACGTGACAGCGCTCACCTGACAGTAGCGCGAGTGGTGGAAGGAAGAGGCATGCGCAAATCTGCTACCTAAAGGTAGCATATACAGTATCTCTAGGCTGGCTGGCGGGCTGGATGGATGGATGGATGGATGGATGGATGGATGGATGGATGGATGGATGGATGGATGGATGGATGGATGGATGGATGGATGGATGGATGGATGGATGGATGGATGGATGGATGGACGTGGCTGTACCCTTTAGATCGGGCGGCGGCTAACGCCACCTAGCCGCAATACTTAGTGAACTAACCACTAGATTTATGTTTTTTTCCTTTAAATAGTAAAGTTGGACGGGTACTCTGCAGTGAAGGGCTTAATTTTCACTCGTGCCTTGACTTTAGCCACCAATCAGATAACCTCCTTCTAGTTAAGTCTACCCGCTTAAAGTGTATTTTGCCCTCCCTGTCCCTAAACCCCAGTGATTTGAAAAACTCTGAGCCATCATCCTGAACTATAGGGTGAAGCCTTTACAGAATTATCAAGTGTTCGGCAGTTTCTTCTTCCTCTCCACACACTGCATACTGTGTCTACCCCTTCGTATTTGGTCCGATATGTCTTGGTTCGCAATACTCCCGTCCTGCAGCCTCAAACAGTAGAAAACTACCCCGAGTATTATCATAGATCTTTTCTTTGGCAATTTCCTGCTTAAAATTTCGATAGATCTCTAGTGCGGACTTCTTAATCATGCCAATTCTCCACATGTCACTCTCCGTTTCCTTCACTTTCTTCTTAACCGATAGGTCTTTTTGGTTTGACCACCTGCTGTTTTCTAAGTATTTAGCAGTCAACTTCCTGGTTCGCTTCCTCAATTTTGTATCGACATTCTTCATGTACAAGTAGCTGAAAACCTTCCTAGCCCAACGCTCCTCTCCCATTTCTCTCAATCGCTTCTTAAATTTTATCTTGCTGCTAGCTTCCCTGCCTCAAATGATGACCATCCCGTATCACCTTGTACTCCCTGATTTGGTGTATTCCCGTGAGGTCCTAAAGCAAGCCTACCTATTCCACGTTGCTTAATTTCTAATCTTGCTTGAACTTCTGACCTCATGCACAAGACCGCATTGCCGAACGTCAGACCAGGAACCATGACCCCTTTCCATATTCCTGTCACAACATCATACCTATTGTAATTCCACAGTGCCCTATTTTTCATCACTGCTGCATTCCTGTTACCTTTAGTCGTCACGTATATTTCGTGTTCCCTTAGGTACTCGGTCCTATTGCTTATCCATACGCCCAGATATTTGTATTTATCTGTTATCTCTAGCCTGACTTCCTGTATTCTAAGCTCACTACCTTCGTTATCATTAAAAATCATGACTGCTGATTTTTCCTTACTGAATCTAAAATCTAACCTATCTCCCTCATTACCACAGATGTCCATCAATCTCTGCAAATCTTGCTTGTTGTCCGCCATTAGCACTATATCATCTGCGTACATTAATGCTGGTAGTGCCTGATCAATGAGTTTTCCTCGTTTGACTAAAGAGAAGTTGAAGCCAAGTCCACTTCCCTCTAATTTGGCCTCTAATCCTTGTAGGTACATCATGAATAACAAGGGTGACAGTGGACACCCCTGCGTAAGTCCCCGTTTCACCTCTGTGGGCTTGGATACCTTATTTTCCCTCTTTATAACTACCTTGTTACTTTTATAAATTTCCTTTAAAATATTAGTAACTCCGTCTTCCACACCCAGTGTGTCTAGTATTCCCCACAAGTCCTCTTGAACCACGCCATCGTACGCTCCCTTCATATCCAAAAATGCTAGCCACAGGGGCATGTGTTCCTTTTCTGCTATTTCAATGCACTGCGTCAGTGAGAACAGATTGTCTTCCAACTTCCTGTGTTTCCGAAACCCGTTCTGCAGTTCCCCCAGCACACCCTCATCCTCTATCCATGCCTGCAGTCTTTCTTTTATAATCTGCATCGCCAGCTTGTAGACCACTGATGTCACTGTTATGGGACGGTAGTTGCTTATGTCATCTTTGTTCCCCTTTCCTGGCGCAATGAGTGTGATGCGCACTCATTGCGCCATCTCACGGGTACTGCTAAAAACACGATACTTCTCCCTAGGTGGCCATCGCCAGCGGTAAGTGGTAGATATGAATAGCTTGCTGTTTCGACGTAGAAGGAGGTCCACCTTCGTGGCTCAGTAGCTAACGCCTCGCGCTCCAATTCTGAGGTGAGAGGTCAATTCAGCGAGCCGGAGTCTCTTTCTGTATTCTTCTTCTTTCTTGTTTTTCACACACACACCACACCACACACACACACACACACACACCACACACACACCACACACACACCACACACACACGCACACACACCATATATATATATATTATATATATAATATATATATATATTATATTATATATATCGATCCGTATACATACACGGCGATTGACGGCGGCAAAATCCAGCCGAAAGTGTTCATGTAATTGAATAAAAAAATTTTTTAAAAGCAGAAATTTACCTTGTGTCTTCGAATGCTAATGCTCCTTCCAGGAACACATTACGAAAGACTTCACCAATGACTTGACAGAAAGTGTTCCCATTTGCTTTGTTCTTTCAATCTCTGGTAAAGAGTATTTATATGGTTAAAATACATTGGCACTCGGCCAACTTTGACGCTTAGCTATGTGGTGAAGACACTGCCTCTGAACCGTTACGCCCCAGGTGCGAAACCCGGCCCCACTAACGTATCTTTCTTTTACTGTTTTCGTACAGGAGTTTCGTTACACTTTTTTAAACCCCATAGTATTCAATTTATTACACATATTCCCACTTCGAAATGATCTCTAAGATGTGCTAGTTGCTCATGCTGTAGACGGACAACTGCGTAGTGACGCGAAAAACCTTACTTGAATGTCCTCAGGGTAACAATATTTGTGATAATGAGCACACTTAGACTACAAATACACTTACTTTGATAGAGAAAACGATCTCCGTTCCTCCTTTATTTTGTTTCTTAGTTGGTAAGCCTGCTTCTCTTGCTCTCTTCCCCAGCACATGGTAGCCAGTCATTTTAAGGACTGACTAACCTCCCAGTCCTTCTGCTTGTTCCTTCCTCTCTTCCTTTCTCCCGAGCAGAAGCTTCCCCTGATGCTCTGGCTTTCCCGCAATGCATGCCGAATAGCAGTTGATCAAGTTGAGGCTTTTATCACCGACAATAAGGCTCAAATTTTGTCTGACGTCACGCCTTGTCACGAGGGCGTACTGCACGTTTGTGCCGAGCTAAAGCGTCCGCTGAGAAGTTGGCTTCCCCGCAATGCACAGTCAAAACCAGCGAAAAAAAATTCACAGCATATTTACGTGGTGAAAATGGTGATGGTGGGCGAAACTCCGGAAGGAATCATCGGTAAATCATCGGCGGGAGGAATCATCGGTAATTTAATATTCCGTTTAATTCGCCCAGTTCATCATCATCATCATCATCATCATCAGCCTGACTACGTCCAGTGCAGGGCAAAGGCCTCTCCCATGTTCCATCAGTTCACCCGGTCCTGTGCTTGCTGCTGCCAATTTATACCCACAAACTGCTTGCTCTCCTCTGCCCACCTAACCTTCTGTCTCCCCCTAACCCGCTTCCCTTCTCTGGGAATCCAGTTAGTTACCCTTAATGACCAGTGGTTATCCTGTCTACGCGCTACATGCCCGGCCCATGTCCATTTCTTCTTCTTGATTTCAACGACGATATCCTCAACCCCAGTTTGTTCCCTAATCCTTTCTGCTCTCTTCTTGTCTCTTAAGGTTACACCTACCATTTTTCTTTCCATTGCTTGCTGCGTCGTCCTCAATTTAAGCTGAACTCTCTTTGTAAGTATCCAGGTTTCTGCTCCGTAGCTAAGTACCGGCAATATACAGCTGTTATATACCTTCCTCTTGAGGGATAGTGGCCATCTACCTAGTGGCAATCTATCGCCCAGTTCATCATCATTTGAGGACGTGAGAAATGCTGTCTGTGTATATATATATACAAATGAACTTTTGTTTGTTGCCCCGCCATGGTTGTCTAGTGCCTAAGGTACTCGGCTACTGACCCGCAGCATGCGGGATCAAATCCCGGCTGTGGCGGCTGCATTTCCGATGGAGGCGGAAATGTTGTAGGCCCGTGTACTCAGATTTAGGTGCATGTTAAAGAACCCCAGGTGATCGAAATTTCCGGAGCCCTCCACTACGGCGTCTGTCATAATCATATGGTGGTTTTGGGACGTTATACCCCACAAATCAATCAGTCATCAACTTTTTTTTTGTTCTTAGAGACGATGGATGGCTTGCGATGTCCCTCATCATGACGGCTTTATGGTCCTTAAAGGGAAGGGCGAGTGGTTCCTGTATTGGCTGTAGAGGAAAATTTTCCATCCAGCAACTATACGCTCGCGCCAACAGCGAACAAATTTCATTACAACGCTCCCCACAGCGTGCGTCGCCGAAAGATTGTCATCCACAAATGACACGCTCCATATGTGACATCATTCCTATTATAACATCTGGCATCTTTGATCATCAACTATAGGTACCGCCATCTAGTTTTAAATTTATCAACTACAGGAGAGAGAATAAAACATTTATTTGCGACAGAGAAAGCGATGTCGATGAGTTTGATCCTTAGTCCGGGATCCCATTGGCACGGGCCGCTGTCCTCGCTCGTCTCATGAGGGCCTCTTGGGCCATTCGGATCCGAACTGGACAGAGCTGCTTCCCACCCTACAGAGTTGTGCTGTGCTGAGGGTTGTAGAGGTGGATTGTGTATGCATTCCCATACTATGTGGTAAAGGGTGGCTGTTTTAGTGACGCAGAATCTGCACTGTGGTGCGCATGTGTCAGCATCTATCTTGGAGAGTATGTATGGATTGGGGTAAGACAAGGTCTGCAAGCGATGCCACCCGAGATTCTTTACTGAGCTTTGACTCCGCGGGCGGAAGTTTCAGTCTTCCGAGTCTTTGATGTTCTAGAATATCTGTCCATGTTAGGAGCGGCTCCATAGGCATAACCGAGGGTGGGTGCGATATGCCGGGGTCGGAGGTCTGGAAGAGTAATTCTCGGGCCGAGGCATGGGGAGCTGATTGCCTCTAACTACGCAGTGGCCGGGTATCCATACCAGCTGTTCCCATTCACCCTCTGAGCGTGAGGACGAGAGTTGTGTAAGAAGTCGATGCGCAATGGGGCCAATGTAGCCTTTACAAAAATTGCAGTAGGCTGCTTTAGAATCTGTTAGAACGAAAGTGGACCTTGGGTTTCGTAGGGTGAGGGCGATTCCTGCTTCTTCCATACGAGTTGTATCTGTGTCCTGGGCTGATATACAATCAACTTGTTTTCCACAACTGAATGACGCTTGCTGTATATTTGCCGTTCACTGGTCCAGCTGCATTGACAAAAGAAGCGCCCTCAGTATTTGAGTAGCTGTCGTGAACTTTTGCCCACTGCCCGATGTCGATGTTCGTGGAATTGAGGTTGCGTGGAAGTGGTTTCATGATGAAGTCCTGCCTCCATCCATGTGGGATACGTTGTTTTCCCCTTCTCTCAATGGGGGCTTCGATTCCAAGTTCTGCTAAGTGTTTTCCGTCCCGTTTCATTGATGGCGAGGCGTATGACTTGATTCGTGTGGTGTGCATGGAATAGTTCTGATACGATATTGTGAAGCCCCATTTGAAGCAGACGTTCCGTGAGGGTCTATGGGGGGAGGTTCAAAGCCTTCTTGAGAGTGACACGTATAACTCTGTCTATTTTGTGCTGATTTGATTGATATGTGGAGTTTAACGTCCCAAAACCACCATTGATTATGAGAGACGCCATAGTGGAGGGCTCCGGAAATTTCGACCACCTGGGGTTCTTTAACGTGCACCCGAATCGAGCACACGGGCCTACAACATTTCCGCCTCCATCGGAAATGCAGCCGCTGCAGCCGGGATTTGATCCCGCGACCTGCTGGTCAGCAGCCGAGTACCTAAGCCACTAGACCATCGCGGCGGGGCGTCTGTTTGTGCTCGTCTGCTTTCAAGACCCTCAGGTAAGGAAAGCTATAGGTTATGCGACTGATAACAAATGCCTGAATGAGTCACACTATGTCGTGTTCTTTCATTCTTCGTCGTCGGTTAGCCACCCAACTAATCATGTGAGAGACTTGTAGGCAGGACGTTTTTAGTTTATATATATATATATATATATATATATATATATATATATATATATATATATATATATATATATAATATATATATATATATATATATATATATATATATATATATATATATATCTGTAGAGAAAATGCGTTGTTGCCCCGATTATTTAAGTGGGCCCCCAGGATTCAGATGGTTTCAACTTCGTCAATTTGCATTTCATTCAGTTGCACGTTGAGGGATGTAATGCCGATTCCTGATTTCTATATACTAGGATTTCTGATTTGGTGGGGGAGCACTAAACACCACTCTTGCGTCCCATCTTTTCTATGATGGAAGGCTTTTCCTATCTGACCCAGGTTACCAGACTGGCTCCAGACTGTGACGTCATCAGCATATATGGCGTGGCGTACTTGCGAAACTTCATTTGGGGCCTCCGGGAGGCGCATGAGGGTGACACTGAAAAGGAGCGGGGAGAGGACAGCCCCTTGGGGAGTACCAAAATCACCCATGGTGATGGGTTGAGATTCAAGGTCCCATAAGCGGATAGTGGCTTGTCTGTCTGTAAGGAAGTCCCGCACATATGCATATACTTTTGGACCGAACCTGAGTTCCCGTAAGTTTTCCAAGAAAGTTAGGTGCCGAACATTGTCAAAGGCACCCCTGAAATCAATTGCAAGAATGGCCCTTTCCGTTTGAGTGTATACCGCTGCGTAGGTTGACAATCTCGTATTTTAGTTGGAGTAGGATCTCCTGCGCTGACAAATGAGGACGAAAGCCGTACATAGTGTCAGGCAAGAGTTCCGTTCTTCTAAATATTTAGTTGGCCTTATTTTTATGGCCTTCTCCATTACCTTACCAGCGCGACGTGAGGGATATGGGATGGAGGTTATCAATATTGAGCGCTCTGCCGGCTTTAAGAATGAAAGTGAGCTCGACCGATTTCCACTCTACGGGAAGCGTTTGGTGTCCCAGTACTCGTTCATTTTATCTACCAGCAATATAACTCGTATATATGTGTTGGAGGGAAAGAGAGAATAGAACATTTACTTGCGACAGAAGAAGAAGTGTCGGTGAGTGGGCTCCTTAGTCTGGGATCCCATTGGCACGGGCCGCTGTCCTCGCTCGTCTCACGAGGGCCTCTTGGGTCTTCGGATCCGAGCAGGACAGAGCTGCCTCCAACACTACAGGGTTGTGCTAGGGTGGCTAGAATGGAGAGGTGTGATGAGCGCGGTGCTTTTGCTTGTCGGAGAAGGCCTTTTGGGGTGCCGATTCCGCTAGGGGCGCTAATGGCAGCGGCGTGGGTAGTGCGCGGCGCACTTCGCAGAGTTGTCCGCGGGTGCGCTGCTTTTTAGGAAGCGAAGCTCCTTAAGACTTCACGATGTCCACCGTCTCCCGTCTGTCCGTAACACCATGTAACCTTCAACTTATAAGCAACAGAGGGCGTTGGCGGTAACCGTTTTGCATGTAACCTTCAACCTATAAGCAACAGAGGGCGCTGTGGGTAACTGTAGGTGTGATGGTGCTGCTGTTAACGCTATATATATATATATATATATATAACCACGTTCCATACCACACATTCTCTTCTCTCATATAGACGAAGATGAACGCAGGAAAGCGCGACGTGCTGAGTATCAGTGTCGCCGTCGACGGGAAGCTACCACGGAGACAAAAGAGAAGGGAAGCGGATGCAAAGCGGCGATGGCGACAACAAAGCTCTACACCACAAACTTGGGCTAAGGAAGCAAAGGCTAAGCGGGAAAAACGCCAAGCTGACAAGCAGTTGAGGCAACTTGAAGCGGATGCAAGGTGGCAATACCGACAAGAAAATTCTACACCAGAGACGATAGCTAATGAAGCTGTGATTATGAAGTCGAAACGTAACCCAGAACTCGGAACCTCATATCAGCTATAAAGAAGAATCACCGCTATATTACAATCAGTGTCAGTACTATCTCTTTGAATAAAAAATTATATAAGTATCACAAACACAATCAGACTCAGTACTATCTCAACTTTAATCACATAATCACCTCCGAAAGCTTCGCCCCATAATTATCTTCAAGCGGCTTGAAATGCAGTGTTTTTTTTTTTTTAGGGGCGGTAGCTGCTTTACAAGTACTTCATCAAACGGTGATTGCGCTGGGTTACTCTGAAATGCTTGAAGGTGTCAACGACAAAAAAAAAAAAAGTAGAGCCAGCGTCTCTGTATTATGCTTGTCCGGAAAACTTAATGCTTCAGTTTAGCCTCTTGAAGAGTCCTAAGGGTGGCAACGTGGATCACTCAGTAGAGGAGTCACTCTGTCCGTAGAGAAAATACTGCATGAGATGGAAAAAAATGAGGAAGACTATACGAAAGACTTCCATCTGATGCACTAGCAGTGTCTGTCGCCCATGAATCGTACGCCGCTGAGCGGCGGATGGTCGCCCTGTATATTATGTGGCAAGCTACGATGTGAGAAATCTGGTACTTCGTAGTAAAATCGTGATGAGTGCAAGAACGCCCGCCTTGTTTCACAGTGTTGGTGGTTACGCGTTAAAAGTAACACCGTTGCTGGTATAGAACGTTACTTCGGCAATTAGTATTTGACGCACTCGTTATACATGTAGACATGGAGCTGCGGCTTAAATTGTGCGAGTTGTAGTTGTCAGCAAGTCGTTCCTGCAACACGGTAACGCTATTTATCAGTTATGTTTCCAAAATAAAATTTGCTTCTGCTGATAGTACAGGTGCGGAGCATTGTCTGCAGTACCTGGAAAAGCAAGGCTCACGTTTCCATAAACAGTTGCAATTCTAGCGGGCCCTGTGTAGGTTAAAGGGGCAAAAATTATTTACACTGCAAATATTTTACACAGCAAATACCTGCGATTATGGTCCGCGAGCAGATGCAAGCTGCCAGAATTACTGTAACTTTTTTAGGTCAGTGATAATATCTTTGCGGAGAGGGTTGACGGCGAAATAATATTTAGGCTTTCTGTGACAACGAGAAATGGGCTTAACATGCGCCACGTTGTTATAAGCCATAACATGCAATTCTCCTGTGCACATTAGGCCACTGTGTTCTACGTCCGGCATCTTTTGCAAAATTTGCTCGTTTAATTCACCTAAATAAGCTATAGTTGTTTTGGTCAGAGCCTTCATTCTTTTTGAGTAGGTCGAGGAGCACGGGGCTAAAAGCTCAAGGGATTGACAAAGTACCGACCTAGTCACAATTTGGCAAAAGAGCAATACACAACAGACATTCATACATGTAGAATAAAAAATAAACTTTACAAGTGTAAAATGACACCAAGTACGAATACAAAAGTTATAAAACAAAGCTCCACAAATAGAGAGCGAGAGAATACATCTGTATCATGACTTGGCATGAACCTGAAAAGTAAAAATCAATAAGTAGAGTGACCAAATTTCTGGGAGATCTACTATTCGGGAAAGTGAATTAGCTTGGCGAAACGTCTAATGGGGCAATTTTTATTATTAAAATTTACATATATCTACAGTTCTACAGTTGGGAAATAATCGTAAGAAACTAATTACACATAATATTATTATGAAGTGTCAGAAATTATCAGGATCAAAACTATACACTGATACACAGAGACATCACACTAAAAGTTACAATACAGTAATAAGAATTATTTTAAAAATGCGCAAGACAGCCAATCATAGCGACGTTTCTTGCAATATTTAAATATATTCATAGGAATTTCTCAATGGCAGAAGGAAAGACAAAGTGTCAATGTCTTCGTGGTTTAAGGTGGTTAATAGGTAAGGTAGGCTGTAGAACAATGTTCATTCTAAACGCTTCTAGGAATAGGTAAAATCCACATTTCATTCTTCGTGCCTAGTGAGGCAAACACTTAGGTTTACGCTTATCTTAGCAAGATAAATTATGGTACTACAACCATCTTTAACAAATGCTTTATGACATGTCAATTATAAGTAAGAGGTTTATTAAAATGATATTCTGGCTCCCGCAGCACGGGCGCATTGATTAAAAGTTTTGATCTTGGAGTAAAATCGATAAAGAACCCCAGGTGGCCAAATGTTCCGGAACCCTCCACTGCGGCTTCTCTCATAATCGGGACGTTGAACTAAACATATCAAGGCCTTTTCAAGAATGGTTTTCAAAGGTGAGACTTTAAAGAACTTAGGTGCCATGTACTGCCCTATACTTGCTCGATCAAAATGATTTCCCGAAAATAGGTCACCACCTCACAGCGTGGGAACAATTTTTGTGGAGAGCAGGCGTGCTGTCTCGTTTGTCTCCTCCGCAAGGTTACCCGATAAATGGATGAATGGATGTGGCTGTACCCTTCAGATCGGGCGGTGGCTCACGCCACCTAGCCGTAATACTTAGTGAACTAACCATTAGATTTATCTTTTTTTTTTTCATTAAACAGTTAGGTTGAGGAATCGTACTTTGCAGTGAAGGGTTTAATTTTCACTCGTACTTTGACTTTAGTCACCAATCAGATAACCTCCTTCTATAGTTAAGTCTACCCGCTTAAAGTCTATTTTGCCCTCCCTGTCCATAAACCCCAGTGCTTTGAAAAACTCTGCGCCATCATCCTGAACTATAGGGTGAAGCCCTTTACAGAACATTATCAAGTGTTCGGCAGTTTCTTCTTCCTCTCCACACGCACTGCATACTGTGTCTACCACTTCGTATTTGGCCGGGTTATGTCTTGGTTCACAATACTCCCGTCCTGGCCTCAAAAAGTAGAGAACTACCCCGAGTGTTATCATAGATCCTTTCCTTGGCAATTTCCTGCTTAAATGTTCCATAGATCTCTAGTGCGGACTTCTTAATCATGCCAATTCTCCACTTATCGGTCTCAGCTTCCTTCACCTTCTTCTTAACCGATAATTCTTTTTGGTTTGGCCACCTGCTGTTTTATAAGTATTTATCACTCAATTTCCTGGTTTGCTTCCTCCATTTTGTATCGACATTCTTCATGTACAAGTAGCTGAAAACCTTCCTAGCCCAACACTCCTCCCCCATTTCTCTCAATCGCTTTTCAAATTTTATCTTGCTGCTAGCTTCCCTGCCCTCAAATGATGTTCATCCCATATCACCTTGTACTCCCTGATTTGGTGTATTCCCGTGAGCTCCTAAAGCAAGCCTACCTATTCCACGTTGCTTAATTTCTAATCTTGCTTGAACTTCTGATCTCATGCACAAGACCGCATTGCCTGAACGTCAGCCCAGGAACCATGACCTCTTTCCATATTCCTCTCACAACATCATACCTATTGTGATTCCACAGTGCGCTATTTTTCATCACTGCTGCATTCCTGTTGCCTTTAGTCGTCACATATATTTCGTGTTCCCTCAGGTACTCGGTCCCATTGCTTATCCATACGCCCAGATATTTTTATTTATCTGTTATCTCTAGCGTGACCTCCTGTATTCTAAGCTGACTACCTTCGTTATCATTGAAAATCATGACTGCTGATTTTTCCTTACTGAATCTAAAATCTAACCTATCTCCCTCATTACCGAAGATCTCCATCAATCTCTGCAAATCGTCCTTGTTGTCGGCCATTAGCACTATATCATCTGCGTACATTTAATGCTGGTAGTGCCTGATCAATGAGTTTTCCTTATTTGACTAAAGAGAGGTTGAAGCCCAGTCCACGTACCTCTTTGGCCTCTAATTCTTGTAGGTACATCAATAATAATAAGGGTGACAGGGGACACCCCTGCCTAAGCCCCCGTTTTACCTCTGCAGGCTTGGATATCTGTTTTTCCCACTTTATAACTACCTTGTTACCTTTATAGATATCCTTTAAAAGATTAGTGACTACATGTTCCACGCCTATAGTGTGTCCAGTATTCCCCAGAATTCCTCTTGAACCACGTTATCGTATGCTCCTTTGATATCCAAAAATGCTAGCCACAGGGGCCTGTGTTCTTTTTCTGCTATTTCGATGCACTGCGTAAGTGAGAACAGATTGTCTTCCAACCTCCTGTGTTTCCGAAACCCATTCTGCAGTTCCCCCAGCACCCCCTCATCCTCTATCCATGCCTGCACTCTTTCCTGTATAGTCTGCATCGCCAGCCTGTAGACCACTGTTCTCACTGTTATAGGACGGCAGTTGTTTATGTCAGCTTTGTCCCCGTTTCTTTTATAGATCATGCTGATCCTGCTAAGTTTCCATCCATCGGGAACTTCACCATTGATTATTAGTTTGCTTACTGCCTCTCTCAAAGCCTGCTTAGACTTGAGACCTAATGTCTTTATCAGCATAATTCGAATGCCATCTGGGCCCAATTGATGTACTACTAGGAACCCTTTTCTCAGTCCTTTCTCACTCTCGTTGTGAAAATGGAGCCATTGCACCACTTGATTCATCCTCATCTATTGTGGTGCATAAAGCACTTCTTTGTTGAAGTTTTTCTATCACCCTTGTTCTTATATATTCAATAGCTTCGTCCCCTTCTAGCCTAGCTCCTGGGGCTGTAGTTATAAACCTCTGCTGTAATCTCGTCTCATTTCTCAGGGAGTTTTGATGGTTCCAAAATTTCACAGCTGCCTTTCTGTCTTTTTTATGTACTTCTGCCAGCCAATGAGCTCCCTTTCTTCTAATCTTTTCATTCATCAGAAGGGATGCATCCCTCTACAGCTTAGGAAGGTTTCCCATTTTCTTTCAATATCATCTGTCGGTTCACCCCGCTTCATAGCATGTCTGTGTTCCCTAGAGGCTTCCTGGTGTTTTGCTATGGCTCTCTTAACTTCCTCATCCCACCAACTTTTGGGTTTGTGTCTTCTTTTCCGGGGTGACTTGTCACGCGTCTCAGCAAGCTCTTCTAGCTCAAACAGTCTAATCAGATTCGTGTATGTCCACACTGTTTTATTATTCTCCGTGATTACTTTCTCAATTTTTTCAGTGGCTATTTCAACTTGCCTTTCTGGATAAAAATTTTCCTGTAGTTGCTCATCTTGTCTCCTTCCCACTTTCACTGCTCTTTCAAAGCTTGATACGTTTGTGATCGCTACCCAGACTTCTGTAGCCACCTTCATCTATGTGCATTCCCATGAGCTTATCATACATCCTATGTGACATCAGTGCATAATCTATCGCCGACTGCAGCCTTCCTACCTCCCATGTTATTTGCCCTTCAGACTTCTCGGTACTGTTGCAAATGATCAAATCAAGCCTTTCACACATATCCATAATCATTTTGATTGTCGGGTTGGTATACCCATCTATATCTTCTATGCGCGCAATAATATCTTCTAGTATAATTATCTCGCACTCTCTTCCTAACTCCTGAATGTCCTTTGAGATACGCTCTACCATTGCCTGGTTTTCCGCTCCCGTCCACAAGTACACGAAACCAAGAAGTGTCATTTGACCTGCCACTTTCCCTTTTAGCCATAAATGTTCCTTGCGCTCCTGCTTCACCCTTTGCCAGTCTGTACTTTTATGAATGAATGCCCCAATACCACCCCCCTTTCTGCTACCGTCTGTTCTATTACGATATTCCCACGCGTAGTCCGGATTGTTCGGAGGTTGTTCCATGTCCCTGAGATGTGTTCCTACAAAACCGTATACCATCGGCCTCTCTTCCCTTAGCTGTTCTTCTATCTCTTCCCACTTCAGCCTGTTCCTACCACCCTGCATATTAATATACCCTTTGTCTGAATTGGCTCGGCGCTCGTGGCTACGTCTATTTATGCCCCGGACTCGGCCTATCTTAGATACTGGTGCCACTTTGGAATCGTATCTGTCCATACCACCTGTCAAAGAGTCTCCCTGGTTGTTTTCCTCGATAGGGGGGGGAGGCAAGCGGGCCCTTCGGGGTGCTTTCCTGCACCCCGAAGGGCCCGCTTGCCTCCCCCCCCCCCCCAAAAGAAAAGCTACTGCGCGTCCTGCAAGTCGCCAACCCACCTCATGACCTAGCCGCTCATTGAAGTGAATTCTGTCTCGTTGAAAACCACTCCACCTATGCACCTCTCTGTTTATTTCCACCACCTCAAAGCCTTTCTCTTGACTCATCCGCCATATATCTTGGTTTGCGTTGACAACCGCTCTTTGCAGGTTGCTATCGCGCACCGGCACCTCCAGTATCGTGCATATCACTACCAGTACCTGAGGAGAAGTGGCGCGCAAGTCATCGACGCCTTTCGCCAGTGTGGTTGCTAGTCCTGCTGTATCTTCATTTAAGACATCGTTTAAGCCGCCTGAAATTATCACGAGGTTTCGTCTATGAGCTGTAGTTTTGAGTTTTACGCTCGCTTGCCTCATGACTGCTTCCAGCTTGCGTCCTGGGAACGCCCCTACTGCAACCCTCTTGTCACCTCTTACCCTCTCTTTGATGGCTTCTGTGCATGGATTTAAATTCGAGTCTCCGGCGATTATCACATGCTGTGACTTTTCAGCTGGAGCGTCCTTCACCTGGGGGCTACTTGCACCTGTGACGCCGGCTGCTTTGTCCCCTCCCAGCCCCACCACTACCTCGCTGAAGTTGGGCCTTGTGACAAGTGAACCGGCTGAACCTGTTTTTTCCAAACTTGCTTGCTCTTTCTTCTCCGCCGTTCTGGTTGCCGGTTACATACTGTTCTCTCCGTAGGCCGCTCCTTTGTTCAGCTTCGCTAGTGCTTCCTCTGCGGACTTCAGTCTTTCTCCCACTGCCCTCGTTTTTTCTTGCTCTGTCGCCAACGCAGTCTAGAGCTCGGCGATTCTCATCAGCAGTTCACTCTTAGCAACCATCATTTTATCCATTTTTTCCTTGACCTCACATTTCTTACACTTCGCGTCAGCCTCTTCTTCATCCACTTCTACACTAGGGTCCACTTACCCACTCCACAATCTGAACACTTTACAGTCTATTTAACCAAGTCTTTCTAACACCCAATTGTCCCTATGTGCAAAATAACAAAAACAAAACGCCGACCAAGGTGAAATACACAAATTTAAAAAGACGTTTCGGCTCCGCACACGGGAGCCTTGTTCACAGTATTTGTCCCTATACTCGATAATTATTGAACTCGAGATCTGCATTACAGAAAAAGTAAGTCTAAGCTCTACTACAAAAATTTGCGTGTTCCACGTACGCGCACCTCCCCCACAGGGCGGGAAAAGAAAAAAAAAACGACAAAAAATTCAAACACACACGCACGCCATAATAAATACCTGGTGACTGCCCTCGAAAAAGCCGTACCATAAAATAAGTGCTACGAAGATTTCAACTGCTGCCTTATAATTATAAAGACAAGCTCAAAACATGTGAAAAAGCTTATCTGCGCAGTCGATCGCGAGCGCTCAAAAAACACGTCCATCCACCGTGACAGTCCGAACCTGACAGTCTGAACCCGCGCTGGTGCATGCAGCGCCCCAAGCGGAATCGGCGCGCTTTGGGAACAGTGGCTAGGAGAAGTCTGATAACCGTCAAGCGGCGTCTATGGAAAGGGCTGACACCGCTTAGCTATGCATCTGCTAGGTGGCACTCGCTGTCGCATACACGAAATAGCAGAAAAGAAACACAGGCCCCTGTGGCTAGCATTTTTGGATATCAATGGAGCGTACGATAGCGTGGTTCAAGAGGAAATGTGGGGAATACTGGACACACTAAGCGTGGAAGATGTAGTCACTGATCTTTTAAAGGATATCTATAAAGGTAACAAGGTAATTATAAAGTGGGAAAAACAGGTATCCAAGACTGCAGAGGTAAAATGGGAGCTTAGGCAGGGGTGTCCTCTGTCACCCTTATTATTCATGATGTACCTACAAAGATAAGAGGCCAAATTAGAGGGAAGTGGACTGGGCTTCAACCTCTCTTTCGTCAAACAGGGAAAACTCATTGAACAGGCACTACCAGCATCGATGTACGCAGATGATATAGTGCTAATGGCCGACAACAAGGAAGATTTGGCGAGATTGGTGCACATCTGCGGTAATGAGGGAGATAGATTAGATTTCAGATTCAGTAGGGAAAAATCAGCAGTCATGATTTTTAATGACAATAAAGGTAGTGAGCTTAGAATACAGGAGGTCACGCTAAAAATAACTGATAAATACAAATATCTGGGCGTATGGATAAGCAATGGGGCCGAGTACCTAAGGGAACACGAAATATACGTGTCGACTAAGGGTAACAGGAATGCAGCAGTGATGAAAAATAGGGCACTGTGGAATCACAATAGGTATGATGTTGTGAGAGGAATATGGAAAGAGGTCATGGTTCCTGGGCTGACGTTCGGCAATGCGGTCTTGTGCATGAGATTAGAAGTTCAAGCAAGATT
This sequence comes from Rhipicephalus microplus, assembly GCF_013339725.1. Taxonomy (NCBI): domain Eukaryota; kingdom Metazoa; phylum Arthropoda; class Arachnida; order Ixodida; family Ixodidae; genus Rhipicephalus; species Rhipicephalus microplus. The sequence goes on along the minus strand of NC_051165.1, from coordinate 178,350,372 downwards.
AGAAATTAAGCAACGTGGAATAGGTAGGCTTGCCTTAGGAGCTCACGGGAATACACCAAATCAGGGAGTACAAGGTGATATGCACTCTAAAAAAAGAGCGAGTAAAAAGGGTGCCTTTTTGTCCCACAACAATAATCGCCATCTATAATGCGTTCCATCCTTGCGCTATCACCCCGTGCGTGGTACATTCCGGTCACGGTCGACATGCCCCTTATCAGGGTTACATTGCATTCTCGATAGTAAAGTGGCCAGCGCCGAGTTTTCAAGAAAGGAAGCGCGCGCAAGCCTGATGACGAATATTGTTGTGGGACAAAAAGACACCCTTTTTACTCGATATTTTTTAGAGTGTGGGATGGACATCATTTGAGGGCAGGGAAGCTAGCAGCAAGATAAAATTTGAGAAGTGATTGAGAAAAATGGGGGAGGAGCGTTGGGCTAGGACGGTATTCAGCTACTTGTTCATGAAGAATGTCGATACAAAACGGAGGAAGTGAACCAGGAAATTGACTGGTAAATACTTAGAAAACAGCAGATGACCAAACAAAAAAAAAACTATCGGTTAAGAAGAAAGTGAAGGAAGCTGAGACCGATATGTGGAGAATTGGCATGATTTAGAAGTCTGCACTAGAGATCTATCGAACTTTTAAGCAGGAAATCGCCAAGGAAAAGATCTACGATAATACTCGGGGTAGTTCTCTACTGTTTGAGGCCAGGACGGGAGTATTGCGAACCAAGACATATCGGGCCAAATACGAAGGTGTAGACACGGTATGCAGTGCACGTGGAAAGAAGGAGGAAACTGCCGAACACTTGATAATGTTCTGTAAAGGGCTTCACCCTATAGTTCAGGATGATGGCGCAGAGTTTTTCAAAGCACTGGGGTTTAGGGACAGGGAGGGCAAAATAGACCTTCAGCGGGTAGAATTAACTAGAGGGAGGTTATCTGATTGGTGGCTAAAGTCAAGGCACGAGTGAAAATTAAACCCTTCACTGCAAAGTACGAATCCTCAACCTCACTATTTAAGGGAAAAAAATAAATATAGTGTTTATTTCATTAAGGTGTAGGGCTTGGTGGCGCTAGCCACCGCCCGATCTAAAGGGTACAGCCATACCATCCATCCATCCATCCATCCATCCATCCATCCATCCATCCATCCATCCATCCATCCATCCATCCATCCATCCATCCATCCATCCATCCACCATCCATCCACGTCAAGCTCGCGTGCATTTGTCCGGTCAGGAGCGATCAGTTGAGCTTAGACGTGCCCGTAAAGTGCTTAATACGTGTGGAAATCTTTGTCGACACGATTAGCTGCCTTCGCAGCGCTTCGTAAGCATCCTACAGGAGTTTGCACTTGTACGTGGTGCAATTCGCCGGCCAGGCTTGTAATATGTGCCGGCGACCAAGTCACCGTTTTGTTCCCGGATGCGTGACTGGTTGCGAATCTTGCAAGCGAAAACTTTCATTTTTCGGCGTACTTTCATTGTTCGGCGTAATTTTATCAACTAAAAGCATCATCAACTACAAGGACCGTTATCTAGTTTTACATTTATCAATTACAAACATCATAAACTACATGCACCGCCATCTAGTTTTAAATTTATCAGCTACAAGCAACATTATTCACAAGTGCTGCCATCTAGTATGAAGTTTATCAATTACAAGCATCATCAACTTCATGTACCGTCATATAGTTTTAAATTTATCAACTACAAGCAACATCAATCACAAGTTCTGCCATCTAGTATCAAGTTTATCAGTTACAAGCGTAATCAACTACAAGTACTGCCATCTAATTTTAAATTTATCAACTGCAAGTGCCACCATCTAGTGAACACTGCAAGAACTAAACCAAAACTGGCTACTTACTACTAATATTATACTGCTACATACATACATACATACATACATACATACATACATACATACATACATACATACATACATACATACATACATACATACATACATACATACATACATACATACATACATACATACATTGGAGGATGTACAGTGCCACGCCTAAAGGAGCTTCGTCCCTAAACAAGTTGAAAGGCTTGTTAAGACTCAGCTTTTGTCTGACGTCACGCCTTTTCACGTGGGCGTACTGTATGTTTGTTCCGAGCTAAGGTGTGCGCTAAGAAGTTGGCTTCGCCGCAATGCATAGTCAAAACCAGTGAAAAAGTTGAGGCTCTTATCACACCAGATAAGGCTCAACTTTTGTCTGGCGTCACGCCTTGTCACGTGGGCGTACTGTACGTTTGTTCCGAGCTAAAGTGTCCCCTGAAAAGTTGTCTTCCCCTCAATGCATGGTCGAAACCACAAAAAAAATCTTGAGGCCCTTATCAGCCTTGATAAGGTTGAACTTTTGTCTAAAGTCATAACTTCTCCCACGGGCGTACTGTACGTTTGTTTCGAGCTAAAGTGTCCCCTGAAAAGTTGACTTCCCCACAATGCATGGTCGAAACAAGCGAAAAAAAGTTGAGGCTCTTATCACCCCTTATAAGGCTCAACTTTTGTCTGACGTGATGCCTTGTCGCGTGAGCGCACTATACGTTCGTTCTGAGCCAAACTGTCCCCTGAGGAATTAGATTCTCCGCACTGCACAGTCAAAACCTGCGAAAAAAGTTGAGGCCGTTATCACCCCTGATAGGGCTGAACTTTTGTCTGACGTCACAACTCGTCACGTGGGCGTACTTTAAGTTTGTTCCGAGCTAAAGTGTCCCCTGATATATTGACTTCCCTTCAGTGCATGGTCAAAAACATCGAAAAAACTTGAGGCCCTAATCACCCCCGATAAGGCTGAACTTTCGTCTGACGTCACGCCTTGTGACGTGGGTGTATGTACGTTTGACAGAGCCGAAGTGTCCCTTGAGAAGTTGGCTTCCGTTCAATTCACGGTCAAAACTAGCGAAAAACGTTTAGGCCCTTATCACCCCCGATAAAGCCCAACCTATGTCAGACGTTGCAGCTTGCCTTGAAGGGCGCCCACGTGAAAAGGCGTGACGTCAGACAAAAGTTGAGCCTTATCATGGCTGATAAGGGCCTATACATTTTTTCGCTAGTTTTGTCTATGCATTGCTGAAAAGCCAACGCATCAGGGGAAGCCTCAGCTCGGGAGACTAATATAAACGTACAATATATCCCCCGTTGCGCGATGTGACGTCAGAAAAAAGTTGAGCCTTATCAGGGGTGATAAGAGCCTCAACTTTTTCGACTGCTTTTTGACACTCATTGAGGGAAAGCCAACCCATCACGGGAAGCTTCCGCTCGGGATGCTCCGATACAAACACACAGTGCATCGTTCGTGACAAGTTGAGACGTCAGAAAAAACTTCAACCTTCCCAGAGGTGATAAGATCTCCCACTTTTACGACTGCTTTTCGACATGCATTGCAGGACAGTTAAAGCATCAGGGGAAGCTTCTGCTCAGAAGGGCCCTACGCGCACAGGAGGTCTGTCTTTGCACGGTGTGAAGTCACACTGAAGCTCAGCCGTTATCACAGTTTCTTACAATAATTTTCACACCTATTATTCAGCTCCAGTCTGCAGTTTGTAACCTCGGGATATCTCCTGCATATTTAACTGCACTGTATTACAATTTTTCCTACTCGACAAATAAAGACTGATTGATGGCTTGATTTACTTACACTACTCGAAAGGAGACTGAGTGGAGCTTCTATATACGTCGATGGCGTAGAAGCCACCTCTATGATTAAATGTGTTTGTCAATCTACTCATGTCTCTGCCACGTAATACAAATCGCACTGAAGAAAGATATGGAGAAAACAAATTAAAACTTGTAGGCTGCGTTGACTTTCGAAACTACTGGCTCACGCTCCAAGGTCGAGTGCTTTACCCACTAGGCTAAAGGCCCAGAGATGCACAGCATTACTATCTCTGAACCTCGTTTATGCGCCATGAAGAAATTCACGTATGAAGTAAAGAAAAATTTACAAGGCTGCACTGAGTTTTGAACCCAGGGCTCCACGCTCCAAAGACAAGTGTCTTGACCACTAGGCAAGGCCCTGGCTTAATGAACGTGTGTATCCCTCAACTTTATTTTCGAGCTAAATATAAATTGACGTATAAAATAAAGGAAAACTTTGAGGCTGCACTGAGTTTCAAACCCATGGTGGCACACTCTAATGTCGACTTTCTCGGCCACTGGACTAAAAACAGCACACTTGTAGAAGTTAGGCCAGCCTTTTTTTACGACCTTCTTTCATCTTTGAGGTATTTTACCGTGTGAGCCATTTTTACACCGTGCATTTCTGGTTCAGTAGGATAACCCAATGACCGAAGTCCTAGCTTGATTAGCCTCCCTGCCTCTCTACTTCGTTTATCTCTCTCTGTCTCTCCCACAATAACAAAAGAATAAAAGTACGTAACGAAATTGTTCTAGTTGAAGAAAAATTCGTCCTGGTCCCGGAACCACGACGCATTTTCCTTTAACTAGAACTTTTTTCCAAGAATTCTTTGTGAATTTTCTCGTGGGTTGATGTTGCAAATGTGTGGCTGTCATTTCTACTTTCAGAAGCCTTGGCTACCTTGCGGGATTTCACAGAACTCATTCGCTGTAGCAAGGCTCAGAAAGTGGCACCCTTGGATAGCTTCGTAGCGCACTGCTTCACATGACCATGCTGCGATGAAGTTTCAACCGCCCAAGCCGTTGCTAAATAGAATTTTTCAAATCGGGTCGTGTGTTACCTGTGTGATGAGTACCCAGAGATAGGCTTTTTAGAAACATCTTCCTTTTAAGTCACAGAATTGCTTGTCGCGGAGCTCACGCAAACAAACGACCTTCCAATGGCACAAGGGTACATGAATAATGAAGACAGCAACAAACATGTTATAATCCTTCAAACATATGTCGTTTGAACAGGAAAAAGCGAATAACTTTAATACAACAGGTCACAGAGCAAAATGACATCTCGACCATGCCGCGGGTTTTCCTCATATATACACCATGGAATATCATTGCGCTATTTCTTTTATTATAAAGCCGTTGCAAAGGACACCTTATAATTAATACAGAATCATCACTCAATTTAGTTGGCAGCATATATCCATTTGCTTGTGGAATTTATGACATGAACAAAGCCTTCACAATAATCGTTAAGATCATCGTGATTAAAACAAAACGTCATTTAAGCACACCGTTCAGTATTACACAATGTAACTGTATCTGTTGCTCGCTTTTAATTTTATTTACCTTCGCCGCAAGTAGACTGCTATTTCGGTAGAACTCGCTGTTAAAACACAGGAAGCCTAAATATTAAAACCAGCACTCTACGACAAGCACTTCACGTTGTTTACCACAAACCACGCTGGAAGAGATGGGCGTCAGTTCCTTGAAACATTTCCTGCTGGGCTCGCTCTTTACCGAAGCGCGACTTGAAGTTCTGTGCAGGTAACGTACACACACTTCGGAGTGAATACAGACTAGATGCAATGTCTTCGCATGAGTGTCAATAGATGCTGTATTCTTCTCTGTTCGACGCGAGAAACGGTTTGTGAGAGGTCCGCGTAAACAGGAGTGCGAACTGGTGTTTCAACGAGAGGGCCACGGCATCCCACTGAAGTCCACTGATCCACCAAGTCCAGCGTCCGCTTCCAGCAAGCTCATGATAACGGCTATGGCCGCCTCGTCATTTCCTTCACTGTAGCCCTCACTTCTGGCCGTCAGGTTGTCCCGGCTCACGAAGATGTTCACCAGGTCTATATCTAGGATGAAGAAGCAGAACGTAAAGCTACAGGCAAGATCTCTTATTGGGGTAAGTATACGTGAGTGTATCACAGTTTTATTTGAGCGAGAAATTGTTGGTATACACTTGTTTCACGCATTTGCTATTGCATATTTCTTCTGTTGTTAGAATTATACGTCACCCTTTAAGGGGGCCCTAAAATATTTTTTTCACGTAACCATAGAAAGGCTTCACCGAAGGAGCTTTTTGCCTCACGAATTCAACGCCGCAAAAATTTTAAGAATCCGTCCAGTGCGTGCGGAGTTACAAATAATTGTCGCACGCTGCAATCGCGTTCTCTCTTCTCTCGTACCGGCGAAAGCGCTGTAGGCAAAACAGGGAGGGATGGCAGTATACGCGAGTTGATCACAGTCTTATTTTGAGCGATAAATTGTTGTTACACTTGTTTCACGCAATTTGCTATAGCATATTTATTGTGCTGTTAGAATCGTACGTGACCCTTTAACAAGCTTGTTGGGTTCGAGGATGTAAGTAACGCGTCGTTCCAAAGAATAAGAATTAGAACGAAACGGTCACCTTTGTTTTGGAAGCAAAACATGTAGCCACCATGAGAGGTGTAGACAATGATGGTATTACACGTCGTGTGAAAAGGCCTTTGTTCGGCATGTTTTTTTTTTCCATTCCATTACTACTAATAATAATACTTCTTAGGGTATAACGTCCCAAAACGACCATCTAAATATCAGAGACACCGTGGTCATGGAATCCAGAAATTCCGACCACCTTGGGTTCTTTAACGTGCACCTAAATCTAAACACACTGGCCTCAAGGATTTTCGCCTCTATCGAAAATGTGGCCACCGCGGCCGGTGTTCGATCCCGTGTCCTGCGGATCAACAGCCGAGTACCTTATAAACCACCGTGGCGGGTTGGTTTAGCCATCGCCATACGTCTGCTCAAAACCTAATTATTCTCGGCATGGGACTATGTTTGTAAATAATACAACACCAAATTACGATGGCCTAATCTTAAAGCTCGCCACAAGTTCAATTTCTGGTGTCATTATACACTCACCAACGCCGAAAATGTAGTCATCACAGACAGCACGTACTGCTGATTTCAGTCACCTTCCATTGTTAATAACTGATCACAACACACCATCACAAACCAGCTTCGTTAGGACATAGTGCTAAAACCAGCATTATGCGAACGTCGCACGTATGATGCTGTCTTAAAATGTGCTGTCCGAGAAATTATAAGCAGTTGTAGTCTTTAACCTACTGCCCTTCAAAAATGAAAACCTAATTTGGGTACCTGGACCAAAGGTTGAGAACACTTCGAATTATTATTCACTCAATATGTGCGTTCTTATTTTCATCCCTACTGTCACAGAACGAGCGCTAAAAATGGGCGCGCCGCCAAATTCTTGCGGTAACGCGCGGAAGAGACGCCGGGAGGTCAAAAGAAAAAAAAAGAAAACAAACATCCAAGGCTCCCCGGGCGCGCGCTCCCCCCTTGGAAGCGTGGCTTCGCCGACGAACCTCCTCACCCCACATCGGCGGCCGAGATAGCCCGCGAAAGTTCTAGAACGAAAGGGGCGTGGTCATACCGAGTTGAGTCATCGGCCGCGGAGGACATTACAACCGTCTCGCCCTCTTCCCAGCCTTCGCTGCGTATCGCGCCGACGAAATGACGAGAACCTTCTGGAATGTCGCACGCAAGGTGTTTAACCGAGCAGCCGAGATGAGAGATCAGGAGAAGAAGGAAGTGAGCGCCAGAGCGCGAAGGGATCCCGTCGTGTAGTCGGCGGAGGTTTTGTCCGTAGGGACGAAGCAGGAGATGAAGAGGATTTCCACCTGGGGGGTGAAGGCTCGAGCTACAGGCAAGAGCGTGGGTTTACCGCTATCGAGCAAAGACGCGTGGCAACAGCTGCGTGTGTGAAGCCGACGTGTTCGGGCGAAGAAGTTTGGAGCTTCGAGAGTGGCCAATTGAAGACGCGAGGTTTCCTGGAAGAGAAACTTCGAGGGCTGCGGAACGACAACAACGCTGGACTTTGAGTGAGTGATTCTCGGAAGAGTATCATCCAGACTTTGGTTCCAAGAACTTTGGACTGAATAGGTTTTCTATCTCTTTAGTCTTTAAGTATCTTGGTTGTTCAATGCATGCGACTGCATTGTAGAGCGTATCGTCCGTTGTCTGTGTCCGTTGTTTTGAGTGTGGCTGATTGTACTGTGTAGTACGTTGTTTGATTGGTGAAGTATTGTATGTAAATATTGTGGAGTGTGCATTCTTGTGTATTGTTTTCGATCTGCCATTTTTGAGAATATAATATTTGTTTTGTTTATCAACTCTCGGCTTTGACTAGTTCTTTGGACCAAAACCGGCGTCCGCTGGCGCGCCAAAAAGGACCACTTCTAAATTGTCCACGCTTTCGTGGTGCGGTTCGGGGGGCCGATACTTCGGCTCTTGGAATTAGCCCGGCGATTGCCTCCCTAATAAACAGGACCTGGGTGTGACACCTACCTGAGACAAAAAGATTGCGCTTGAGCAAGCACTGCAGGCGATTGAATAGCTTCATACATCGGTTTTTGACTTCAGCGGAGTAAAACGAGATTGTGCACTTTTAGGAAGCCGAAACTTATTTTCGACTGCAATTCGCCAGCGCATATCATGAAATACAGGTGTGCTCAGCGAAAGATCTAATATGGTTGCACTCCCCGCCTTGCTCCATGACGTATCATTCCAAGCAGTACACTTTCGTGGTCTGTTCAAACTCCAGGACACATCTTTTCACAAAATTGTAAACTTGCCTCAACTATAGTTTACAAACTATGTCCTGGATTATTTTTTGGGAGTTATGACAATGAAGTGTCACCACGCTCAGCATTCAAAGGCGGTTGAAGCAGTTAAAGCGTGCTTCAACAAGGATTTTGTCTGCTAAGGCTCAAAACTCTATGTAATCATGCAGCATAAATTTAGAGATTAAAATTTTAGTGTTTTCCTTCGTCGAAACAGCTGACAGGAATGTTTTTAGATGCTGATAGACAAGAAGCTGAAAAGATCTTTGTTTGAATGCGAAACAGGAAACTAATGTCGGCAGGCCTCTGTCGAAAAACCGGATGGCTTCTGCACAGGTGAAGTATCCGGTGTGATAGGAACCTGTCTAGTCGGGACAAAGTTGTGAGAAATTTGATAGGAAAAGATTTTTCGATGGCTACGCGGCAGCCTTGTTCACAAGTGCCTTGGAACATAATGAAATGCTTTTGGAAACGACGTAAGAACCTTCAAGGTCCTATTCGCCGTCTTGTCAACTTCGATTGACTCACATGGCAGCTGCGATCTCGCCGATTGGTTGAAAATGTGGCAGTTTCACAAGATGTGATGGTCCAGTTTGACAGCGTACAGAATTGCATACGGAAAGGAAAGAACCTACGCAGTAAGCGACGATCTGAAAAAAAAAAAAGAAACGTCCATGCATTATGGACATTTACGACACTCGTCATAAAGACCAGTAATAACTCTACGACGTTTGGCCACACCTATTGTTTCATTATTCACATAAACGAAAGTTGGGCCATGCCTTGTAAAGCTAGATGTTTCTTCACCCCCCCCCCCCGAAAGAGTGAACAGGCGTTGTGCCCCTCCAGGTGGCAGTTGCCAGCTTGCTCTCTCCCTCTTTTTTCTGTGTCCTTGTGTATCTGTGTATGCAAATCAAATAAATAAATAAATAATTATCTTTGTTCTCAATGGTAAGAGAGAGAGAGAGAGATAAATAGAGAGGAAAGGCAGGGAGGCTCAATGGTAAGCGTTTGCATGCAATCAAGGAAAGAAAGTACTACATGTTCGTCGACAGCGTCATACATCTTAAGCTCCTTCACAGGTCACATACCGACGGAGCTAACTTTTCACCTAGCGGGAAGGGCACTTACCATACTCTGCCACGTTCGAATGGCTGGCGACGCGGATCTGCAGCGTGACACGACTGAGGCCGTGGCTCGGGCGAATCGGTCTGCATCTCGCCGTTCCGGTCACCAGGCCCGACGAGGACGGTGCTGATGGGCGATGGACTACCGAACACTTTCCTCATTTCCGATGGAGGCGGAAATGTTGTAGGCCCGTGTGCTCTGATTTGGGTGCACGTTAAGGAACCCCAGGTGGTCTAAATTTCCGGAGCCCTCCACTACGGCGTCTCTCATAATCATATAATCGTTTTGGGACGTTAAATTCCACATATCAATCAATCAATCAATCAATCAATCACTTTCCTCGCTTCTTGAGATCAGGACAGACCGTGCGCTGTCGTGTAATTATGACCAGCGGTTATCCTGTCTACGTGCTACATGCCCGACCCATGTCCATTTCCTCTTCTTGATTTCAACTATGATATCCTTATCGGTGGTTTGTTTCCTAATCCACTCTGCTCTCTTCTTGTCTCTTAAGGTTACACCTACCATTTTCCCTTTTTTTTCACGATAAGTATTCGCAATGAGTAATATTCCGCCTCGTGGTTATCATGTGATAAACACTTTTGCGATTCTTGCTGCAAAAGCTTATCCGTGTGGGAGTGCAAAAGAATGTGCGACGTGGCACCAAACAATGTCCAATAAAGACAGCCACAGAGTAGCTACAGTAAATACGACGAGAGATTGCTAGTCTATTGCTATTGTTATCGCTAGTGAAAATAAGCTTCGTGGGTAAGTACGAACTTGAGTTATACGAACGTTATTAAGGGGAATAAACTTTCAGAATTCTAGTTGCGCAATCACTTACCTGTAAGACAACGTTTTTTCGCGTCCTCGTCCGACAACTTGAGTGCTTGTAGTGCCCTTCCGTGTACGAATTTATAGAGCCTGCATGATCGAAAACAAGTTAATGGTACAAAATAATGGTATGACCACCCGCCGTAAACACCAGTAATGTTCTTGGGCATAAATGATCCATGAGTCTATTAATGAGTTTGATTCGTGGACTGATATTGGTAATGCAAACAAGCGCTGCGAAATATCGCAGCACAAAGAACAATCACTTAACGAATACATGGCATCGTGTTCTCTACAATCATTAGCCAGTAACAGTGCAGTGAATGTTCAGCTAAGTTTCTGTAAAGCACGTGCATTCAATGGAACATTGTACGTCGACCCTAATTATCGTGACGAGTATGTGCCACGTATGGTCTAGATGTGCTGCACGAGTACGGTCAATTTGTCCAGCTTCCGGGGGATGGCCTTGCACATGGGCACCAGGAAGGCCATCTCGCTGATGTACATGTTCATCTCATCCTGGCGTCGCTTTATACTCAATCTCGCTGTGCTTCTGCCTGCAAATTTAGCTTCAGCCGTAAGCCAGTTGGCTGAAGGTTTAGCGAAACACTTAGAGCGACACTTCTACCGCTGTAAAACCTTTACGATGTCTATCCATTATCGTGCTTTGGTATGAAGAAATAAAAAAAGTTATAGGCTATACTTACTTCGAAATATTCATAAAACGCAGGCACACATTCTCTGACAATGCACACCAAAACCAAACGTATCTAAACTCTGCTAGCTCGGGCGCGTGCATTTCTTGTCATCTGACAGCAAATTCTTACCATATCTTATAGGCGTATCAACCGGGGGGGGGGGGGGGGGGGAGGCAAGGGGGGCACGAGATCTCACTGAGGAAAATTGGGGGGGCCGATCCACTTTCGACAGTGGTCACTATTGACTGCACGCTGGGGAAACCAACTGCGGCGAAGTTTTCCTTCACCACACTAATCGCTCAATGATACTGTTCCAAAGAAATGAAAATGTTACGAGGGAACGTTCCAACATAGTCAAATTTTTCCACCATTTCTGCTGTAGGCTCATTGCAGTACGAGCCGCCTATGCAGCGCTTTCGTGCCTTGTGCTGTATGCTATAGCATACTGCAGAGCAGGCTAGCGCTGAACAGGGGCCCCATAGCATTACATCTGTTGTTCAAGCTTTTATTTCGCCGTGACTGGCCGATGCAGCTACGGATGGGAACGAGCCAATGCGACCTAAATTATCAGGCCTGCTCACATTCGCCATGACGTATTCTGCCAAAGCGAGCGCACGTACGGGACGCTGTGATTGAATTGCCACCATCGTCTCCCACTAAAATATAAAGCGTTGGCGGCGAGTTTTACATGCTTGAACCCCGTATTCACAAACGCTCTTCGATTCGACTTTCGCCCTTCACTTGACAAAGTTGAGCTCTGCACCACTGTTCGCGGCTGAAAATGACGCTGCGCTACTCGAGAATCGCAGCAGGTTATCGCTCATATGCAGTGACTTGTCGTGCCTCGAGACGGCGCTCCCATCGGCTTTCTCAAGTGAAGGTGAAGCGCAGAGTTAAGGGACGTTCTAGAATATGGAGGTAACAGCTTCATTCTGGCTTTTGGGCGAAAAAAATGGCGCTGGTGTCAGTAATGTATTGCGCTTGAAAGCGTTTGGAGATTCGCCTGCGAACCATTTATTCCATGAAAAAGTCAAACACACGCGTTTATAATTATAATGCTAGGGTTTACGCCAACAAGTGAGGAGCACACATGACATTTATATTAGAGCAAAATCGGAACATGGTGGATAGATAGATATGCGAGGTTTAACGTCCCAAAACCACCATATGCTTATGAGAGACGCCGCAGATGAAGGCTCCGGAAATTTCGACCACCTGGGTTTCTCTAACGTGCACCCAAATCTGAGCACACGGGCCTACAGCATTTCCGCCTCCCCGGAACATGGTGGAGCTGGGGTCATTGGAACGACTTAGAAATATGTAGTACGGACACACGTACCATCGGGTCGGGAAGAAAACGGATGTCGACGTCAGCTTGACGAACGAAACACTCAAATTTCGTCCTCCAGTTGTCCTTAGGAAATGAGAACACTTGTGTCTTCAGTCGACAACAATTCTCCACGCAGCAACGCTCAACCGTTCAGATTTGCAGCCGTACAGATTGCGAATATTCAGTGCAGAAAACGCATCACGTATCCACGCTGCAGTTCACGAACACAGAAAAAGACGGTCTTCTCAAGTCGCCCACAAGCTCACCAGCACGCCATGAAAACGTTCATCGTGCTAGACAATCCACGTCTGACGAGCAACGAGAGCAAGTGTAGGCACGTGTGTGTAGCGAGACACACCAGTCTAACCGGAGTGACGTCAGAGTGCGTGGCAGACACAGTGAGTAGGTCTGAAATCATCTAGGTGGCATTGAACGAGCAAACTTTTTATCGACCGATCAAAGCATTTGCTGCTTTTGGAAAGTAATTTTCTTTCATCGAAAAGGAATAGCATCACCGCTGCTCAATCGAAGCTGCTGTGAGCCGATGAGTGTTACAATTTTTTAAATTTATTTAGTTTTACCGTACTTGACGCGCCAAAAGAAGCTTTCCCCTTTAATTTCCGATAAACCTGATCAACCTTGCTTACAGTAACTTGGAGCGATGGCGGCAGCTTGAGAAGTGGCGACGAGTAAAGCTATGGATCCAGCGCAGTCGCAAGCTCCGCTTCCAAGCTTCCCTGCAACTTGACCACGAAGAAGGTGAAAAAACATGCTTTTTACCACTATAGGGGCTTAATTAAGAGCCGGGCTAGTTGGTTGGTCAGTTTTCATTTAACTTTAATAGTCTTTTACATCTTAAAATATAACTTGGACAGCCAAGAAGCACGCTTGCGGCGCTCCTTCTTTCTCTCTCTCTTCCTCTTTTTCTCAGTAACGGTGAGCTCACAGAGATGCACATACGCACAAGCCACTAAACTCTGTTCTGCCACATAGTGAAAATATTTTATTACACTAATAATGTCATCGGCGGCTGGCCTATTTGAATTGCATTTTGAAGGAGATGCTCTCCGGCAACTTCAAAAAGCTTTAGGTATCATTCAGCACGGGAATGCGCTGTGTAATGTGTGTGCATTGTAATAAACACCACGTCATTTCATAAATTCGTGACGTCATGTACCAAGCAGGGAGTTTTATGGCAGCCAAAAAAATTTTACATGTCGAAGAACCAAAGACAAACAATATGCCGTGTTGAAAATAGTTCCTTCTCTTATTTTTTACGTAGTAGTGCATAAGCCTTGGTCATTACGCGATGGGTCGTTTTCACGTCATTTGTCAACTCGTGTAACGAGCTGGTGCAGTGTGCATGACACAGCATACTTAGGTCAATCATATACAGCTAAAACCCACTTCGAAAGGAAGTATTATACTGACAAATTCGCGGTTGCATTGTCAAGTCTCTTGATGATTACACACGTGTTGCAATCAGAGCACATGTTATTATCGCAACATGCACGTGTGTCAACCTGGCTACGCACACAGGCATGTGAGAATGAAAGCGACACATATTCTTCGTCGTTATGTATAAGCGCCGCGAATTGACCACACGTGTATCGTTGTTGTGGAAGAAAATGGCGTCACATTGCTTTCGGCATACAAACACGTCATCTGCTTTGTGAAACGAAGCGTTAATAAATACCTAAACGCTGGGCATAGACGCCATACAATAGGTAATCAATTGTCTGCGATAGCTGTTTTTGAGTTGATCTTTTTTGTCGTCCGGGAAGATGCTCCTGCTCACAAGTGTTGCAGATAGCAAAAAAAACTATAGATGGGGTCAAATACTTCAGAAAGTATACAGATAAAAAATTCTTGAAGATGGGTGACGATGAAGCCGATGTTTCAATAATGATCTTCGTCAAAAGGCTTTAACTGCATCCCTTAGCGCACGGTGTGTGTGCGTGTGTGTGTGTGTGCGTGTGTGTGTCATCTACTCTCCACCAATCACTAAAAGCAGAAGAGGAGGAAAGGGCAAGTGCAAAAGTGAGGGTAAGGTAAGAAACAAAAAATGAAAGGACAGGGCGTCAACTGACTTGCCCTCTCCTACTAATCTGCTTTCGTTGAGCGAGAGTGGACGAAACTACACACGTCCATGCATGCATGCATGGACGTGTCCACGCATGCACGCACGCACACACACACAGAGAGAGAGAAAGAGAGAGAGAGAGAGAGAGAAAGAGACGTGTTAAGGTATAGGCAGATGCTGCTACAAAGTAGACACTAGTCAAAACTTCTGCGCCAAAGATGCCCCTCCCCTCCTCCCCTCTCCCGTGTTCAAGGACTTTTTACCTTTCCAAGCATCCATCTTCCCCTGAGCTTCTGCCTTATTCAGAGGGAAACCACGTGAAAGCGGCAGAGAAAGCTCACTTTTATACAAAATCGCCAGCATCTTCGTTGTTTCGTCATTGCAGTAGCTGTGAATATCGTACCTCTGAAACGTAAGTGCTTTTTGCAGCAGTTTCCAGTCTTGGAATCTGTTCCGGATTGGCGATGTGGACTCTTATGTCCGTAACGCCTGGCTGTTCCCGGGGAGGGGGGGCAAGGTAGTCCTCACCTCGATGACGCCGGTGGCACGGCTACCAAGGGTTGCTCGAGTAGCCAGCAAGCAGTGGTGGCCACGGCGCTCAGGAGGTAGCCCCGTCGCTGGAAGCGCATGGCATCCAACTTGGTCACTCAGGGCACCAGCAAGGCAGCAACAACCGGATACGTTTTGCTGATCCTGCTGCCATGGCCTATGTGGTAATGTACACAAGAAACAAAATCGCTGCCGAGGCCTGCGGCCTCTGATAAAAAAATGTAGTCCCTAAAGAGGCCCTGCAACTCTTTTTCCAGTAGCTTCATTAAACGAGTGCATCGCCTCACGAATAAAGTGCCGCAAAAACTTGTCTTTAGAACGCGCCAAGTGTGAGCGTGGATACAGGGATTTGTCGCACGCTCTAAGCACTTTGTTCTCAGCAAGTCCGTTGAAAGCTACGCAGGAGGGAAAGAAGGGTAGGACATGGAGACCGGAAATTACGTCTGTTCGTCAGCGCACGCCATAACCTTGAGCAATAATACGAAAAGACAGGCTGGTTTCGCTATTAAATCTCGAACTCTTTACTTCTTTTACTACAACGCACGTCTTATCTTCAGCGCTGAAAGTAATTTGACGCAGGGATTACCTTCAGCGGCTTACCTTTGCTCACTTATCGTGGCCAAAGCGGAAGCTGCATCAACGTTCGCCTTCGGGAACATGAACGCTCATTATCAGTGTCAAAACCGTATACTCTCTCGCCGCTCATTGTCACGAATGTGGCTGCGTACCCTTATTCAACGACACAATGATACTGTCGCATCATAAAAAATCAGTTATCGAGAGAAGTGATTGAAGCCTTCCACATCCGAAGGAAAAATGATGAGTTTGTCAGCACGACGTCACTTGCGCTGAACGGCGCAGAATTTAGCCATCTTTCCAGCACCTGCAGAAGATAATACCAACGTATATTTTTTCTCCTTGCTTGCGGCGTGTTTGGATGTATTGCTGGTTTTTTTTTTAATATTTTGTTAAGTTGCACTTCACCTGTATATCATCTGCTCTTTCCCAAATAAATGTTAGTTGTGAGTCAGCGCCTGTCCGTATCCTTTTACCTCGTCGTCGTCTTGTGTGCGCTGTTTATTCAAGATGAGCCCCTAATGGCGGTCACGATGAGACTAAGTCGGCGCGGGCACCGCGCCATCGTGCACGTAAAGTTGGCTTTGCCGCGTGAAAGTGAACCTTTGACGTCACTTTGCACCACGTGACAGTGGTCGCCGAATAGCGGTGTAAGCGGCGGAAGGAAAAGGTATGCGCAGCTCTGCTTCCCAAAGGTAGCATATACAGTAACTATAGTAAGTGCTCACTAGACGCCTTCTAGAACTTCGAGGAAACGCATTTGCCGAACCATGTGCTTGGCACGATTGCGCTTCGCCTCCCACGCGAAGTTGTAAGTGTTGGGTAATTGGTTTATGAGAGCGTAATGACTTGGGTTTGACCATCTTGGCAGGCTAAGTTCAGGTGAAGCTGCATGCTAATCAAGTTAGTTCGCTGACGGAGTTCTCTGAATACGAGTCGAGCTTCATTCCATGTTGCGACCGCTACGGGTGGTGGTTGCACATCAGCAGAATTTCTCACGAGGTGTATTTTTTTTTCTTTTTGTAAATAACCAAGCATATATCAAGGTGCGAGGATGTCAGACGAAGAGAAAAGAATGTTTACGAGCACTCACTTCGTGTGTCGTCTTTCCCGCGCTATAGGAAATTTACAACAAATAAATACAAAAATAGAACAATACGAGATATCCCCCCATCATCATATCTCTGTGTGAGTAGAGTTACAGAAGACGCCCCGATATTTGTGATGTGTCTGGAGACGGTATGCGAATAAGGAACACGCCCTGCGGAATACGACAATGTTCCCTTTTTACCGTTAGACTTTACGAATGTTTCTCCTGATGGTGTCGACGATGCCCCCTTTTCACCACACTAATTTACATGAGCTTTGCTACAGGACGCATCTATACCAGGGGGTGTGGAAACTCCATATACCACCCATGTATTCGCTTTGGCATGCTGATACGAAGCGGCAGCGCCACCTTTACCACTGGCGGTTGCCGGGCATCCTACGGAAAATAAATCACAAACACAAAATTTCTTTCATGACGTCACTGGTGAGCTCACCAAATAGAGGGAAAGGACGAAAACTCGAGAGGAGGAGGCTTGCCGCGGAAGCCCTCCTTTCCCACTTCGCACACGAGCGCCTTCTTTCAGGTCCGCTGGCCGCTTGGGCGATGCGGCCACTCGTAAAATCTTTATAATGATTTTTTTCCCAATTTTGTTCGTGCGTTCTGAAGAGGTGAAAGTTAAGCTGATCTCATGTCTCAGTAAAAAACAAAACTCAACTGGCACAAATCATTTGAACTTTTTTATTGCACATTTCCTATATGAAAAAAAAAAACACATACTCGTAGTGTGATAGTGTCAATCTATAAAATCAGTTTTAACTTACAACAGACGTACGGACATAATGAGCAAACTTCGAACCTAGAATATCCGAACCAATACAAAATTTAACAACAATGGCGAGTATGACACGTCGTATTTGACCCAATCACGTTTCTTATGAAGGCGCACTTAGTTTTCTTACAGAACTTGGGTACCAAACGAGACTGAAGTTCAAAGACACGGAGAGGCTTGAAACGATCAGAAGTTTTTTAAGAAAGAAACACTGGAAACGTTTCGGCAAATTGACTTGTCCTCGTCAGGGCAACGGCGTTGCTATGACGCAAGAAAAGTTCACTTTTCAAAACGTTAGCTCCACCGACATTCTCTGTAACAATATTTAGAAGCATTTAGTCTATCGCGTTAGATTGAGTGACAGTATTAGAAGCAAAGGCTCACAAATTTTCAAAGAGCAGCTACAAGAATTTCATGAGCAGGAAGCAGCCTATAATTACTTGAAATCGTTTGAACTACACGCCTGGCAGCATTTTCGATGGAGGCCCAAATGTTGTATGCCCGTGTGCTCAGATTTCGGTGCACGTTAAAGAACCCCAAGTGGTCGAAATTTCCGGAGCCCTCCACTGCGGCGTCTCTCATAATAATATGGTGCTTTTTAGGACGTTAAACCCAGCATTGGCATGCTGGGTTTAACATGCCAAAAGTAAAAGAAGCGAAAACT
Organism: Rhipicephalus microplus; assembly: GCF_013339725.1. Taxonomy (NCBI): domain Eukaryota; kingdom Metazoa; phylum Arthropoda; class Arachnida; order Ixodida; family Ixodidae; genus Rhipicephalus; species Rhipicephalus microplus. Next base: position 178,332,119 of record NC_051165.1, on the reverse strand, counting down.
ATGTAGCCGAGCCAGTTTGAATTCAAGCCTTTTGACACGCATTTTCGCGACAGGAGATTGGCTGCCGTCTTCATCATTTAAAGAAGCGACACCACACTTCTGTCATTACAGTCAGGCTTGCAGAGAACAGGGTTTACTCATGCACTCATGCAAAATGAATACATGCTTAAATAATGGGTCGAAGTTCTTGTGCTCACCCGTTGTCTTTAGGAAACGCTGAGAAACCTTCGCGGAACTATAGTATCACCAGGAAAATACACTTCAGAGCCTCGGAAAACACGTGTTTCCCCATTAAGCCATCTTCGACAAATGCGTGGTTCACTTGTTCGGCGTAGCTCACTGCGGCTTCCGTTCTCTGACCGCCACCACTTGCTGTCTTTATCTTTACCGCAGTTGGCATGCACGCCAACCGAGCGAGATAATTGAGCGCGATCTAACTTCTAATATCGCAGAGCGAGGGGCGAGAAGAAGAGAAGGCAAGCGCTACGAACTCAAGCCAATTACTTCACGTGCTTTTCATGGTGTAACATACAGAAAATAAGGCATAAGAAAGCACATATAAACAAAATAGAAGATTTAACAGGGGTATCACTTTTTCATTTGTAAAAACTTGTGAAAGCCAATAAATGCGAGCATTAACATCAATCTCACACTGTTCAACCGTATGTTTGTATGCCCACCAACCGCTACGAGCGTTCATGTTCCTTGAAGCTATAGTGAACTAGAATATGATAGTTTACTATACTTGAAACCTAGAGTGCGTCGATGGCAGCGCAGTGAGGCACTATGAATATTGAAACAGAAACTGTACCGATATTCCAGGGTTTGTTTATATTGCAGGGCGGATAACTTTGGAAATCGAGAACTGAAAAACATAAACGATAGTCATACCAAGTTTATGAGTTAGTTACTGAGTTGCTGTTGTTGTTGCTAGTGATGTGATCATTTGATCGATGTGCCATGATGCTTTGAATAGATTGACAACCGGAAATTGTAGCGCAGTCTGCTTATACCTACAAAGAGCGTCCACGCGGAGACATACGCCGCCATTCGTAGGGCAGTGGTAGATACTTAAAAATGACACGTAATTATGACGCCACGTCAGGAAGAGTGAAAAATTAAAAATAAGAGCAGTAGAAGAAAAAAGACTCACTCAAAAAGAAAGGGCAGCGCAAAAACACCGGGAAAAAAGACAGTAGAGACAAGAGAAGGGGATAATCGAGCAGAAGAGAGGGAGATTTCACCGCGCCATATGATGGGTGGGTTGGTATATAGCTTTCATACTTACAGCGAGATACGACACCACATAAGAGGGGCACACTAGACGCACACAACACTTCGTGTCTGTATTGCGTGACTCTCTTCTGTGGTGATGCATCACGCTGTAAATATGGAAGAAACAGCCGGGGTCTCGTTCACTGACGGGGTATGCCGGTGGTGGCGTCCAGCAAAGTACGGGCGCTCAACGGAAGAGGATAGAGAAAATGGATATAGCCATCCACCTGTTTCCCTTTCTAGCTTCGTGCCACGAACCAGTCAAACACTTTTTTTTTTCTTTCTTCTTTTACAACGTTCTTCCACCTTATAAGGGAATACAAAGAGTAGTTTTGAGCAGGAAAAAAAAAGGAACCGAGCTGATCTCAACATTCTGGGAGTAGATGCCATGCGAAGCCGTGGGCGTATAGCTCCCAATACCGCATTTTATTTTAGTGATTTGAGCCAAGCGTCTCAATATGAGCGACGTATTCAGTAGTTATGGGTATATAAGGTGGGGCTTGCCGCACAAGTCGACACTTGAGCCCGAAGGGTGCTATGATCCGACGTAATGTCGTAGCGTACGTTGAAGCACTATGTGTCAGTTTCATCAAAACAAACTGTACGCTGCGTTGCGGTGATGTACACATCACAGACAGAGGTCGTCGGTGCATTCCTTTGTAGGTTCACAAGAGCTTGGTAAGTGGTAGGAGCTCATATAAAAATGATTATTACATTTTTTAAAGCCGATAACCAAAACTGCAGCCACGATTTACATTGGCCCGACGTGACGCCTGTGAAGTGTAATTTTTTTTTTGTCAAAGCATTTGTAAAAGTGGCGTGGCTCTGTGGTAGATTGCTTCACTGCGGACGCGCTGAGAGCCAGTGGTTTCCTGGAAAGGGGAGACCAGCACGAAGACGATGCTCAAATAATACCCAAACAAAGATTTTATTCTCCCTCTCTGCCACGCAGAAGACTAATGGTAGCAAAACGTTTATTGAGTTGACTACAGCGAGAGGTCTGGATGGGGCGAGTCTGTAGGGTCCGCCTTTCACAAACAAAGCAGGCGAGCACCACTGTGTCTTGCTCGTCTGCTCCGCCCTTGCTTGGAGCTCGGAGCAGCCGAGCAGAACAGCGTCCCAGTCCTCTCCGGTGAAGTGAGGGTGGTGTTAAATCTGCCCGTGCTGGCACCGGGTTTTCTGTTTCACGTATACACTTTAACGCTGTCGAGATAAGCGAGGGTCTACATAGACAGTGAATCCCTCGTGGCGCATACCCGCATCCCACAGGCCTCGCTCGGGATGGGCATGTACCACACGTGGATAGTATAAAAAAAGATATTATGACGTGCGTGATAGGAAAGTCGTGATACTTATGTAATGGCCTGCGAATCATTTTCGCAACACAATAATGACCTCATGTGAAAACTTCGGTATGCGTCAAGCAGTGGCGTATATCAGGAAGGGGTGGGGGGGGGGGGGGAGTCTAGGAGTGTCCTGAACCCCTTTTGGTCAGCCCGGGGGAAAAGGGGACAACTTTTGCAGGTGCCTCCCATTAAGATTTAGCTTTAGAGCACCGTATCTGAATTTTTTGACAGTTAAATGCAGCACAATTCACTACAGCACTAGGTTGTTCTTAAAAGGTATATACGATAGTGAATGGAGCTGTACTGAATGTGCTAGCAATTGCACATGAAAGTTTAACACGAGTGACATATTTAGTACAATATTCCAGAGCCCATTTATAAATTCGACTCATTCATAACTGTACTTCACTTACGTATACTGTATTGGCTGCTCATTGCTGTTTGAATAAGCTCCCTGTACCAGCGCCGAGGCTCATGCACACGTTATTTTATTTTAGGGCATTACTTCAACTTTTGCATAATTATAGATAAGGCCTATATTTAAAAGAAACAAATTGAACACCGTGACAGGATGTGTGCCCCCCTTGGGATTTTTCTTGGTTCGCGCCACTGCATGGTGTCAAGACAAAGAAACCACCACGGGAGTGATCAGACGCAGGCGGCCAGATAGATAAACAAACACGATCACTAAGAAATGCTTCGCATGTATAAAATATGTACAAACAAACTAATGGTTATCTGACAATATGATTCGGAGTAGAGATATTCGTAAAAAACACATTTACAACACACTATAATGCGGATAAACTATAGAAAATGGTTTCTATACTGCAGGTGCCTTTAAATACCGTAGCTGCGTATACCTACGAATGGAAGCACGTATCTTAGCCGGTTGGACGCATACTCATCGAGCATCGAAAAACTGAAAAAGGAAGACGTTAGAACGACGTCTCACGCTAGGCTAGTCCACGTAACGGCCAATGCACACTAAAACAGTGAAAATATTTTACTACCATGCAGTACAAACCAAATGAAACACTGCCGAAAAGATTTAAAACCTTAAAAAAGGCTTTCGACTACCGTACAATACACTCGCTCTCACTATGTGTTCACACTGTTTTGTCAAAAAGGCTACCATGCAGTAGCCGGAACGTCTTTTAGGGGTGAAACTCCTTAAAGCGGCACCCGTACATCTCTCGTAGTAGTGCGTGACATGTCCTACACATTGACCAGCAAGATGGTGCCGGTGGGAGATTTCTCCTGTGCAGTGTTGAACAATACAAAATTCGCAGCGTGCGCGTTAACTAAAAGCCGAATTCTCCGGTCTCTGATTTCCCATTAGCAGCCATTGGCATGTACATTGAGCCCTATCTGACAAGAAAGGGTTTGTATACGTTATACTCGCCGGGCGTAACCTCCTTGGTTTTAGAAAGGTTTAGCGAGCGTTGGGCCGCAGTGCCATGAATACAGTGAACTAGTATATACCATGAACTCGAGGTGGTTAAAGGTGGGGAGTAGACACGAAGCGCAAGTCGTAAGATGGTGTGCGTGTGCCACCTGTCGTTTAGTCCTTGGAACGTCCGCTGGATGGCGGTGCTTCTATATGCGGAATATATGATGAAAAGATGCGAGATTGTGGTACTAAGAG